>CM077462.1:29785554-30350273 GCA_039654755.1 Calcarius lapponicus
AAGTGCTTGTGTCAATAAAGCCAAGTCATTAATTACAACGTCTGTATGAGAGGTATCCAATTAAATCCACACTGTATTTTCTGCATTAATGGCATTGACTTTGAAAACTGACTATTCAGCTATGGGGTGGGGGCAGGGGGAGAGGGATTCATATGAGTGAGATAATAGAAACCCAACTGACTGGACTTAATCTACAGCAGACAGATTTATACATTGCTATCTTCACATTTTTCACATCTAATTACTTTTGAAGTTTCTAATACATATCTGAAGTGACTTTGGCACTAGGAGTAGGAAACCTGATTGGGTTGACTACTTTGATCCTAGATGTAGGTATCAACTGATCAAACTGACAACTATTCAATATATATTTCTTCAGTTTACTTAAAATATTGAACTATATTTCAAAGCCATATTTGAGAATATGAATCCTGATGTTTCATTTGTCTTCTATTAGCTTTAAAACTTTTAAGAAATGTGTAGAGGTAGCTATATCTCTAAACTTCAGAGTAATAATCATGGGATACTGTTACCCCAACTTACTTATGAAGTTTTCTGAATGTAATCTGAGGGCCTAAAAGAGAGCAGCAATAAGTGTGCAAAACTCTTTCCAGACAAGGAAAGGTCTTTAACTCCTTTCTTTTAGACTCACCTTGTCCCAGGGAATTGCAAATATTGAGTGTAAGAGAAATTTTATCTTTATTACTCTATATTGGAACTGAACCTCTTTAGCTAGAACATAATATATATATGCTAGCTGTAAAATTAAAAATAGTAATATAATCCTTCAGCAAATTAGTGTCCTGGCAACAGAGGAACTGAAAAGTGAAGACAGTTCACTTTAGAGGATAGAGGACTTGTAAACAAGAAAGTTATTTGTTAACAAACTTAAGATCTTTGATAATAGTTTAGAGTAGATTATGATTTGGATTACACACAATGTTCACTGAAAACCCTTTAAGTCTGTGGTGGTTTGACTATATTTGCAAGCCAGCTGCCCACCAAAGCCACTCTAACATGCCCTCTGCAGCTGGACAGGGGAGAGAAAATATAAGTAAAGGCTCATGGCTTGAGACAAGGGTAGAGAGAGATCACTCACCAATTATCATCACCAATAAACTTAAAGAATTAACTCAGAGAAAGTATTTCAATTTATTCATAATCAAATCAAAGTAGGATAACAAAAAATAGAAAACAAATAACAAGAAAAACCCTTTTCTCCAACCCTCCCTTCTTCTTGGATTCAACTTGACTCTCAATTTTCTCTCCCTCCTGCTCTCAGTGGCACAGGGGGATGGGGAGTAGGGGTTGCAGTAAGTTCATCCCACATTGTCTCTGCTGCTCCTTCTTCCACAGGATTAGGGCTCTTCACACTCTTCCCCTGCATCACCTGTGATGTCCCTCCCACAGGAGATAGTCCTCCATGAACTCTAGGAGTTCTTCCCACAGGCTACAGTTCCTCATAAATTAGTCCAGCATGGATTCCTTTCATGAGATGCAGTCCTTCAGGAATGTATTCCTTCAACATGGTCCCCACATGCTCACAAGTCCTTCCAGAAAACCTTCTACAGCACATTCCAACACAGGGGTTCCTCTCCTCAGCAGGCAAAGGCTCTGCCAGGAGGCTGCTCCAGTAGAGTCTTCCATGGAGCACAGCCCATTTTGGGCATCCATCTGCTCTGGTCTGTGGTCCTTCATGGGCCGCAGGTGGATATCTGCTTCCCCATGGCCTCCATGGGCTGCATGGCACAGCTTTCCTCATCCCGGTCATTGCCACGGGAATCTCAGCTACAGTTCCTGGAGCACCTCCTGCTTCTCTTTATGCACTGACCAGGGTGACTGCAAGCTTGTTTCTCTCTCATATTCTCTCCTCTTTCCTCTGACTGAAATTGCCCCTGCACAGTGACTTCTTTCCCATTTTTAAATCTCTAATGCCAGGGGCACTACCATCATTGCTGATGGGCACGTCCTTTGCTAGCAGTGAGTCTGTCTTGGTGCTGGTTGGCATTGGCTCTGTGGGACACAGGGGAAGCTTTCTAGGAGCTTCTAACAGGAGCCACCCCTGTAGTCCCCCACTACTGAAACCTTGTACATAAAACCAATATAATGTTGTTAATAGTAACAGCATTTTTCTATGACGCATAACTGCGTGAATGAGCTGTAAACAGCTTCATCATTGATTAACCTGTTGTTTTTTTTTTAATTTGACTGTTGGGCTTTAATTTTGTTCTGTTGGTTTTTTCCTCCTTTTCTGAGGAGACAGCCTTGCAGATATTTTTAGACTCTCTTTGATTCCCAAGTAGGAGGAAGGATTCTAAGACAGCCAAATTATTTGAGCCCTCTGCTTTTAGAATGCCTTTCTAGTCTGTAGGATAGGTTGCATTAAACAACAACACATTTGTATAGATGAGGGAATGTATGTGAGGCCTCAAGAATCCAGGTGTCTGAATTTGATCCTATCTTTTATATTTTTTCCTGTTATTCTGTGTCTTGTGTGTGTGATTGGAAATAAATGGCTGAAATGGAGATGAAAGCTAGAATCTTAAACAAGACACGGGGATCTCATTCTCTTTCAACTCCTGCAACACTCTAGAGGCTGTTACCATGCTCATGCTTATTGTCATCTTTGCAAATGGCTACTTTGTTGTCTCAACTGTTTGCTCTTGACAGCTGAACAATCAGACAAATAGTATGCAGTATTTTATCCATTGGCATTTTTCTTCTGGCTCCCTAAGAACTTCAGATAAAAGAATATCTTTTCACTTTCACAAAAAATGGCAGAAACTCACACTGTGCTTATAGATAACAAACACTAATATTTTTTAAAGCAGTACATGAGGAATTGCCTTTCTGCACCTTCTGTTTCAGTCAATGCATTATAAAAGTTTACAGAACTCAAAGGAAATGTACTGCAGATTGAGTCTCTAGCCACAAAGCTATAAAAAAATTCACCAAAACAAAATTTTTTTAGTCATCACAAAACTGAGTATGGTAAGAGCTTCTCTGATACCATGTAAGCATCATGTTTGAATTTGAAAAAAGACACCATAAAATGAAAACTTAGACTGTATGTCTTTCTGAAAGAAGTTCTGCCTGTAAGCATAGAAAATTGTTGATTTTTCTTTCCACAGTTAGTTGACAGTTACACAAATTTTATTTCTTTAGTATAGCCTTTTCATGATTGAAATCAAGTATGTTAAAAAAGGAGGAGGGCTTTAGTCTTTCCTTATAGGATCAGTTGGAATTGCATTGCTCTCAGCTGAGATATTGTCTGATTTTCAAAAATATCTTTTCCTGTTCCTTCTCTGAGCTTTCCAGGAATTTTCAAAGCATTTTCTTTGCTTCTTGCAAAGACAAATAATGTCCTGAATCCAGAAACTCGGTGGAATATGAAAATAGGAAAACTAGGCATTCCTCTATTTTTCTTCCCCAAAAATCTTGTCCTAAAAAAAAATGTATCTTGTATTATTTTATCTTCTCCTCCTTCTCCTCCTCCTTCTCCTTCTTTCTCCTTCTCCTTCTCCTCCTCCTTCTCGTTGCCATAAGACTTAGAAGATTCTATTGGGGTTTTTTTACTTTGAAAAGAAAGCATGGGGAAATAAGCAAGGCCAACAGGACATGAACATCCTCTCCCAGCTTTGTCTTAATTTCTTGGTCCTAAACAAGTCTGTCTGTCTTAGAGCATGTATCTACACGAATAGAGGCAGGCAGAATCAAGACCACCTGCCCACAACTTCATTCTGAGATCTCTGAACCACTTGTATATGTGAAAGTTACTAGTGCAGCTAGCAAGGGATGTTTCTTCCTGGCCGATGGGCAGCTCTGCCCTGAGCAGCATGCACAGGGTTCCAGAATATGTGCACACTTATCCATCTCCTTGTATCCAACAGGCTTTGATTTCTCCTGGCTCATCCAGTAGAAATTATCTGCACTGCTTCAAGACTGACTTCAGCTTTTCATTAACATGAATGACTAGGCTTGTGCATATTTAGGAGTTTTGAAAACTCCTTTGAGAAGCTATAATTAAAAAATTGCAAATGATTTTCAAAAGAAGAGGACTGGGGGGAGGGGGGAACTAAACCAGGTCTTTACTCCACCATACTGATAATTTTTCATGTCACTGCAATTTCTGTGTGTGTTTGTTTAATTTTGATTGCCTGTGTTTGACATTGCAATAAGGAAAATTGAAATTAAATCTTCAATTAAAGGAAGTTAAAGCAGAAATTGATTTTTTTTTCTTTAATTAACCTATTCTTCAGGAAAATAGGGCCTTTGCAAATCAAACACAACAGGACTTGAAGAGCATAAAAGGACAGCAAATGCTGTCTTTTCATGGCTATAATTTTTCATGGCTATAATTTCCAAACTGTTGGTACTCTCTTGAACTTCCTTGGGAATGAGGAAGTAGACTAGTTTGATATGTTTTGTTTCTTTACAGAGTATTCTTTATACTGTTCACTAAACAGGGCAATTACAACACCAGTTTTTACAGGAAGCAAGTGATGTAGATCTATTTAGAAAATACTTGCTTCAACATTAATATTTGAAATAAATATTTATGATATCCAGTGAAAAATATTTTATTAGTTTCCCTTTTAAATCTTGCCAATATTTTTCCACATGTATATCAAGGGGACTCTCGTGCACCTCTAATATTTCAAGCTCAGAAGATATTGCAAAACTCATTTATTTTTGCTTTAAATATTTGGCTATTAGGCATAATAACTTAAATGCAGAAATTAAATTGACAGTTTTAATCACCTAGATACAAAAAGAGAGTTTGCTGCAGTGCTTGTATGTGGGCATGTATTTCTTCTGCATGACCCATCCCCTGAAGGGCCTCTGGGAAATTCCCTCTTGCTGTGCTACAAATGAAGCGTCCTCTTGTAGTATACTGCACCATACCTCAGCAGCAGGAATCTTCCCAATGTCCTTCAAAATATAAAAAAACCCAGCAATGATGTGCCTGAGGGGAAACCTGGGAAGCTCTTGTTAAAATTCCATCACCAAATTAAGTGGAAGCTTGGAGTGATTTTCCATCTTCTGATGCATATTGCAGGTTCATGCAGAATGTGAAACCATCTCTTTCAGAGATAAATTATTTCTAGAGTTTTAATACAATTACCTTGGAAAAGCAAATATTTTTCCTGCTGGATAGGGCTGCACTGCACCAAAGGACAGGTTAAAATACCTATCTACAGGTTTTCTTACATTTCCTTAATAACCTTGATGCCGAGCTGTTGGAAATTTTACTTCTTTTTTGTAATACCATTGAATTTTTTCTTTTTTTAAAATCAGTTCTTAATAATTCTTATTCATTAAAATAAATTTAATTGAAATTGATAACTAGTTTGTTTGAACTAGCACACATATTTTAAGTTTAAAAACCCAAAACCAACAAGCAAAAGAATCAGTTCTATTGCAACATAAGATAGTCATCTTATGTTCCCAGTTGTTATGGGGAAATGGAGTACATAAGTTTACATTATGTCTTTTAAATGAAAAATACAGTAGCTAATGGTTTTAGAATGAAAGGGATTCCTTTTAGGGAAGGACAGTAATGGAGACTATTTTTTCTTAATCTATATTGCACCTAAATTTAAATTTATTACGTAGAATGCCATATATTCCATCAGGTTCTTACAGTTGAGTATAAAGTAAACTTATTTAAACATCTTTTGTTTATTTTGTGAAGAAAAAAAAATCCAGAGTTTTAAGGACAAGGAAACATTTTTAAGACTTTTGAATAGCTAAAACCATAAAGAAAAAAAATTACATAACAATGGAAAAATTATATCTACCCTATTTAATGAAATCACTGTGGTCAGAGGTAATCTCTGTAAAATGTCTGACATAACCTCACTGCTCAGAGCAGGGTCAAAACATATGCAATTTGGTTTTGAATGTATATGACATCTTTCCAGCACCTTTCCTCATCACATAGTTAAACAAATAATATCCATCACTCCCTCAGTTCTCAGAGCCTTCTCCAGATCGAATAAACTAAACTCTTTCCTCTTTTCCTCATAAAAAAAAAAAAATCTTCCAAGCTCTTGTTCATCTTTATGGCTCTTTCCTGGATGCACCATAGTATGTGCAAGTTTTGCTCCGCTTGCCAAGGACAGAATTAGACCATATATTCCATCTGTGTCCCACCAGAGAAGAGGGGAAGGATCCCCTTGCTCAGCCTGCTGGCAATGGTTTTTCACAGTCCAGCCCAGAAGGTCGTTGGAACTCTTTTTTTTCAGGGGCACATTGGTGCCTCATGGGCATCTTGGTGTCCGCCTGGAGATCAGGGCCTTCTCTGCAAAGCTGCTTTCCCATACGGTTTATCTCTAGACTCTATTGGTGCACAAGGTTGCTTTCTAATGGCAGGACTATGCATTTCCCACTGTTGAACTCCATGAGATTCCTATTGGTCCATTTCTTCACTCTAAGTCCCTCTGCAAGACAACCTTACTGTTTAGTATATCAGTCACTACTCTGAGTTTTATGGTGCCTTGAACCTTGGTGAAAAGTGTACTTTGGCACCCTGCCATCTAGGTCATTAACAAAGGTGTTCAACATTGCTGAGCACAGTATTGGTCCCTGGGAAACACCAGCAGTTACTGGCCTCCAGATGGAGTTCATGCCGCTGATCACAATGGTCTGAGCCCAGAAGTTCAGGCAGCTTTCGGTGCACCTCACTGTCCACTTAGTGGAATTTTATGTGAGACAATGTCAAAAGCTCAATTGAGAAAAACAAGCAGGGCTCCCCACATACTGGTTTTGCCTACAGCTGAGTAAATCTTCTTCACAACAGTCCTCATGGTGCTTTATTTTTTAACTAAAACTTAAATGATTCTTTAGCTATTGCTATGCAGTTTTTTTCCACAGGGTCAAGGACTTCTCTGCTTCTCATTCTGCTCCCTCAACAAGTAAACTGCGGGTGTGCATGAAATTGAGACAGCTGACCCAAACTGACCAAAGAGATATTTCATACTATAAGATGTTGTGTTCAGCAATAAAAATGGAAAGGCACTGGCAGAAAGGGAGGTTTTTTTTTTATATTTGCCATTGCTCAGTGATTGGACGAACATTGGTCTGCTAGCTATGAGCAGCAGCATTTACATCAGTCACCAAGGTTTGTTTTGTTATGTTTTTCTTCTCCTGGTGAGTTTTCTTCTTGTCCTTTCAGTTCTCACAGCCCTCTGACTGCAGGCAGGGGTGTCTCTGTAAGAGAGGGGCTGTGTGAAGTTAGGTTGCCTGCAGGGGTTAACCCACCACACCATGATTTCCCCTTTGCCAGTCCATGTTGGCTACTCCCAATTATTGTCTTGTTTTTAATGTGCTTGGAATTTTTCTCAGGATTATTTACTCCACAATCTTCACAGAGATTCAGGTGGGGCTGATCAGTCTGTAATTACTTGGATGGTCTCAAATTTCAAATCTTGAGATGGAGCTGCTGCTTTCTCACTAATATTAAAGGAAGAAATATAGAAGAAAAAATCTTAGATTTGATCCAAGTAACCAACTAATCCCAATTTACTCTCTTCTTAGTCCCTTTGAACATCTCAGTGCTGGAAAATTCTCTTGATCTTTCTTGCTATGAGGAAAGTGTTTGTGTTAAATGGATAAGGAACACAAACAAAGGAACACACACAAAAAACTCCCCAGCATCCCCCTCCCCCTAAACCTCAAGAATGGAACATACAGAAATTTTCTTTTTAAAAATTTCCTGATCAGCTGAGGACTTCTTGGTCACTAAGCAGAGAACTTCACTGAAGTAAGGATAATGCTGTCATATCGTCACAGAAGGTTTCACCTTACATTTGACTGAGGGGACAGTTAGAAGTGAGAAGTGATGGGTCTGTAATATGGAGAATCTGGCACTGTGGGGTTGCTTAAATGCAAGTGGAAGTGAAGGCTAAAACTGATGTCATCAGGTTTAAGAGACAATGACTTTGCTGTGTTACCACAGCACAAAGAGTCACAGAAAGGCAGGGCAGGAAGAATTCTAATGAGTCTACTTATCCCAAATACACACAAAGCAGGATAAAATACAATTAGAATAATCCTGATGATTTTGCCTTACATATTTTTAAAGGCTTCTACTGAAGAAATAAAAGAATTCTTCATCACAGCCTTTAGCAGATCTAGTTGGGGTATAGCAGTTTGCCTGAAATAAAATAGTAGTCCATAGCCCTGGGAATATTAGAAATGGTGTGATACTGTTGAAGTATCTTTTATACATACATAGTTAGAAGAACTAACAACAACAAAAAAAATCCAGCTGATGTCAATCAATAGACTCCTATTGACTTCAATAGAACTAAGCCTGTTTACAGCAGCTAAGACCCTGGCTCCAAATTTCGTAGCTCAATCTCACTATAAAACAGAGAGGAGAAGTTTGAGGAAGCAAGCAACCCACAAAATTAAATTGATCTGCAAATGTGGAATATTTCTCACCATAAATTAATTTGTGGGCACATACTGGCTTTTATAATTTCAAGAATCTCATTTAGCACTGAAGGAACTGAAGTGTCAGTCAATTGTAGTTTGTGTGTTTTACCCTTCAGCATCCCCAATATAAATGACTAAAAATAGGATTTTTAATGGAAATCCTGCAAAATCCCCGAAACAACAGCAGAACAAATTCAGCTGCAGTAAAACAGCACAAAGCAAATGTACTAGAATAATGTGTAACCTGTTCATCATCACAAGTGTGATAACATTTTAAGTAACGGGATGTCTGCTCTCTGGGCACACTGCAATTACAATGAGTCCACAACAAATGCATTCATTAAACTGAATATGCTCACAACAAAAATGCAAAAAAAGCTGCCAGAGAGATTGCTTCTTTTAGTTTCCTTTGTTTATCTTTTCCTCTTCTTCCCTCTCTTCTGTATTTGAAAGGGAGATAGCTTTCTTTTATAACCACCCACTTTAGATGTTAAGTAATGGTCGTTTTATTGATTTTTCCTACATGAGCTTCATATGGAAATTTGTGTTTCTTCTATTAAGGCTCACTTTACTTATTCATTGGACTAGATTATAGGAAAAAGTATATGAGTTAACTGCAAATACCTTGTGTATGATTTTTGTGGTAGCTGCCTTTTTGTGAGCTGCATGAGTGATGTTTTCTTCCAGTTGCATGATAGAATTTTATTGTGCTGCGAATAAAAAAAGTGTCACTGGCATTTAAAATCTGTTTAGAGGACCTGATTAATCTAATAGAGGAGCAGATGAGCTCTCCTTTCTTTCTCTTTCTCTCCCTCTCCCTTCCACTGCTATATTTCCTCACTCACTAGTGGCTTTTATTATGGCAATTTATCTAGATTTAGCAGAGCTGAAGGGGAATATAGAGGAAGAAGTGCCTTCCTATGTAGTTAATAGCTACTCTATGACATGAATGGTTGTTTCAGGTTACAGAAAGAGTGATAAAGATAATGCAGTTTCTAGTAATTGAATTTATTTGAACTGGTTCTATTGTCTCTGATAAATGGTGTAAATCAGAAGTAGATCGGGTTGCACATGTAAAACTTGTGAAGGTGCACTGAAGATCAGGGTCAGATGCTATCTAAATGACAAACTATAAATTTGAGTGGGTTTTTTCCACAGTTGTAAAGAAATTTGGTGATATTGTTATAGGTCTGTGGAAGTTTTAATTATTTAATGTTAATAATCAAGTCTTTGGAGTAATTAATTGCTAATGTTTTTTTTTTTTTTACTTTTAAATAAATGAAGCCATAGTCTAACAAGAAATATGAGGTACTAAGCTTCTGAAAAATAATGCCAGAAAATAGAGTTCCTACACCAAAAGTTTCAAAAGTGACTGATATTGCACTCTGAATTTTGACAGAATCAGAATGCCTGCATTCAACCTCCTAAAAAACATTTGCATGTGTCCCTTTTTTAGTGACCTTCTCCTTCAAAATATTAAATATGTAATAATTTCCATTGTCAGGAAAGGGGAAAAAATAGATTCAAAATGGGGCTAGAACTGATCAAGTCTAGTTCACTTTGAGCAAATACTAACTGGAGATGATGTCCTGAAGTTCTTCAATTCTGTCTTAAAGAAAAAAAGGTTTTTCTCAAAAACTTCATATAATGTAATATTTTTCCTTAACTTGAACAGTCACTGTGCCATTGCAATTCTGTCACTCCCTGAGCTCAAAGAAGCTTCACAGTCAGCATAAAATCAGTGTACAGCCAGAAACTGAGTATCTTCAGGAGATACACTCTCCAAGGTCACCTACTCACACAATACAGACATTTCTTATGGATTTCATTTTTCCTGCACATTGGGTTAGCTAGAGGAGATGAAAAAGTACTGGGGGTCAATGGGAATTTGAACAGATTTAAGGTAGACAGTCTTAGGAACCTAACTTTACTTTTTAACTCTGTTTTAGCTTCTAGGACATCCAAATAGGGCAGGCATGACCTCTGAGCATGCTCCTAGCTTTTATTTACAAGTTAAGTTGTTCTTGATCACACTGTTGAGTCTCTTGATTATCCTTGAGAGAATTTTATCTGCATCCCAAGTGGATGAAAACCACAGCCTTGGACATATAATTTTAAAGATCTTAGTGCTTAGTGTTTTCTAACAACTCAAGGCTAGTTTCTTCCTCAGAAACTCAGGATTTTTTTGAATCTTTGCTCTAAAATACATTCCTACACATACTGTAGGAAAGACCTGGGGACCACATGTGGCTCTGGATTCCACTTCTGCAACAACTCACCTTAAAGTAATAATTTGACATCGCTCACAGGAAATCTTGTTTCTTTATGGGATACAGAGATGTGTAACTGAACTTTGGATAGTGTACCCTGAAACCTGGAGCCCTCAGTCAGGCTTACAGTCTTCATACAACAAGCAAAAAGCTGGATATCTTTGAGTGGTCTCTAAGTCAAACAGTGCACTGTGCACAGTAAAATAAGGAGCACTGAGTACTGACTGAAGTCTGGAATCCTTCCTCCAGCCATGCCATGAGTTTCTGTGAAGAAGTGTTAGCCATTTGTGATTTGTGTGAGATCCTATAGGGGAAGGCAGGTAATGAAATTTAGTTCTGGGCTTTTTTCCTCCCAGATAATTTTCTCGTGCTCAGGCAAATGTTCTGATTTCTTCTCTGACTGCAAGACTCAATCACCTCCTGCTGTGCTGAAAGAGGCACTAACCTCTGAATGGAGCCTGCATTTTGTGGGAGGGCATGTGAAAGTTACCCCAGTAGAAAGGAAGAAGCCTGCAGTTTCTTGGCTCTGATCACAAGAAGGTTGATTTCTGAATTTTTTAATCTGCTCCAAGGCTTGTTACCCTACATAAGGCAATATTTTGTGTTTTAATAATTTAATTATTAACAGAAAAAAGCCTTTAGCTTATAACAGATACTTAGTCAAAACTTTCAGTCTTACCTTCATTCTTCTGAGTACACTGAAGAAGAGCTACATGTTAAAAAAGAAATTCTATTGTTTGCTAAGCTATAAATGGAACATTAAAAATAAAAAAACACTCCAGCAGGGCAGGTGGATAAATCATATTTACAAGTGTGTATGTGTGCATGTGTGTGTGTGTATAAGGGGTTATATGTGCATATCTTGAGAAAAAAAATACTTTTTTTTTACATAAAAGTACATAGAGTTTTGTGAAAGATTGCAATAAATAATAAGGAACATTTTAAAAATTATCTTTAGCTATCTTAACCCTTTATAGACTTTCTCCATCAATGGTTTTGGTTCTACTAAATTTAAAAGAAAGTAATCTAAAACCTGCCCACTCCATCTTATAAGAAACAAAAGCAGACATACAGCCAATTACATCTCTCATTATTTAATATGTCATTCTGCAATTTTCTCTTCTGGTGTTCAGATGTCTAATAAAGTTTTTGACTTTTCCTGTGCAACTTTGCATAATTAAATTATTCCAATTATAGGCCAGATACCTGCTCTTTCACATCTGATCAAAGTGAGATAGATGGGTACTATTTAGCTCTGAGTACTACTTAGAATTCATTACATTTTTAATGAAAATCGTAATTTTAAATGTCTGAGTTGCTCAAAATAAGACAAAATTTAAAGTCAAATATATCTCAGAGACTGTTCAAATCATGAATATTTTCATATCAGAGACTTTTCTGTTAAAAAGAAAGAACTGTTGGACCTCTGCTGACAGCAGTCAGAGTTAGCTTATCAGAAAGTTGAAGTAATTTCAAGTGAGTTAGTAATTGTCCAGTACTCACTCAGAAAAGCTTCACCCATTTATTAGTGACTCAAGATTTGAAGAAGTACACTTCAGTTCTCTTTGCAATAGGTCTTTGAGAAAAATTTTTGGCTTGTGTTGTTACTTTGATAGAGTATCATGCTCAAGGCAATGATAAATAGTCTGGGTATTCCTCTTGAGATAAATTAATGGTAAGTGTCATGAAGTCATTGAATTACAGTGAAATAAACTTGTAAGATGTGAATGGGACACAACAGTGCTTCTGGAACTACTTTTCACTGTAGTAAGGAATGTAAAAATCCTCATCCTTCCAAAATAGGTTTTATCTATTTGAACAGATAGATGCCACCTGAGAAAAACAAAACTTTCCTTTTTGGATTTGGGAACAAGGAAGAAGAATCTGCATTTTTTTAGCTTTCTTTATTTTCTACAAGTAGTACTCTTTAGGAGCAGAAGACATATTGCATTCAGTAACATGTTTTAAAATATTCCAATAAGCAAAAACAAACAACAAAAACCCACAGCCGTTAATATATTCTGTTTGTAGATTATATATATACTAAGCAAAGTTCAGCCCACCCTTCCAAAATTTCATAACAGAAAGATATTAATCTTCATTTATATTTCATTTAATCATTAATAATGAACTATTACAGGTCATAATTTCCTTTCAACTATTTAGCACTGTTTTTATCTTGAGTACTCCCTAATAATAAGACTATCAAAATTCCATAAAATATTTACAGAAGTCAGAGGGAAAGTAAGCATAAAATTTAAGAAAATTCTTCAAAATGCCCAAGTTGAGTCAAAGACTAATTTCTTGGGTTTTTTAGGTAGCTAGTACATTTCAAATCTGGGAATTCAGTTCACAGTATAATTTCTATATGTTATCTGCCTCTCTGCAATGTCTGAAAGGGAATTCAGAGTGAGCAAACTTCACTTGAAACATATTTTCCCTGCAAAGAGGAGAAATAAAAGTCTTTTAAAGAAAAAAAGAACAAACTGCAAAAAAACCTAAGCAAACAAAGAACAGAACTGTAAAAATCTACCAAACTCTTGACTACAATTAAAAAAAAAAAACCTGACCAGGCAGCTACACTCAGCCTTTAGAAGTCTATATATGGAGAATGGAATGATCAGTGTATTACCTCTTGGGGCCCCTGACTGTGTGATTAATGCTAATTTTTTATTATAAGAAAAAATATGGAATCTTATCTCGATGTCCCATCATATCCTGCCTGGCTTCCAGTAGTCCATCTACAAGATCAAGCATCTCCTGTAGATCCTGATTTGTTAGGCTCACATGGCCTTCTTAGCAACCCAGGTCATCTCAAATGGCCTAGGTAGGCACTTAAATGTAACAAATTAATTGAATCTTCAAACTTTATTATTACAAGCTCTTAGATTTTGATATTTTCTGTGAATGCCTACTGTAAAAAGACATGAAAGTCTATCTTTCAGGCTGAGCAAACTGCAGCCCAGGGCTGGTATAATGTACTTCCTTTTGGAGGGTCTTACCTTTCTGGCGTTCAGCAGACTACTGCCAAATGACTTTCGTACTTCACCAGGAAGAAAGAAAAAGAAGAAATGTAAAAATATATGTCAAACATTATAACTTTACTGAATATTTTCTGAAAATCTGTTTCTCAATCAGCAGTCTTCTAAAAGAAAGACATTTTCTGTTCCATTAAGACACACAGCTAGTTACAAAAGGAAGGAAGGAGCTAATCCATGCCTTAAAGCTGAGCTATTTGTACTGCTAAATAAGGAGTAGACTCTTCAGAACTGTACAAGCCAATCAAAGAGATCAATGGCTCACTTCAGCAAAACAAAACCTTGTAATGAGTGTGACTATAACATAACCTCTATTGTGTCTATTATAGAATGTTTATGTAGAATGACTTAAAAATATTTCAGCATAGCTGTTTTTGAATAACAAACCACATGTTTATCTTTCCAGTACAATAGAAGCATCCCACCATTATATATATAAACAATATATAAATATATAAAAATATAAATTTTATATATATAAATAATATATAAATATATAAATATATAAATTACATATATAAAATTTAAAATAAATATTTGCAAAATAAACCCCCCTAAAAATCTTACCTCTTGAGTTTTGTTTAGAAGCTACAAGCAACAGATATACATTATTGGACAAATGTTTTTATGGATCTTATTAAAATAAAAAATAAATGTTTTATACATGACTGAATGTGGAGAACCGTAAAAATCCAACATGACCTCGTTGATTTTTGGAACACAGGGAGCACACATGTTCTGCAGTATGCATTTAAAAAAAAGTGATTTGTATGTCATTTTTTTTCCAGGATAACTGTGAAAAAGTGCTACGTTCCAGTGCTTTTATTGGAACCTTGGATAATTTTATTCTTCTGTATGATTGTACATTTATCTGATTTACTGCAGGATCAGTTTCTTATCAGCCTTCTGCCCCATATGTCTCAAAAACCAACTTGTTGCTAAACAGGTGTCAATTTGTCCTGGTCGTCCTCCAGTAGTGCTACTCACCCTGCCCCTGCACCTGCTCTGTTCTTGTGCAGACCAGAGGGTTGGGTACCGTAAACCTCTCCTCCTCCCCCCTGGCAAACCTGGCCTCAGCAGAGCACCCTGCCATTCAACAAGTTCCTAAGTATAATTTGGGGGATTTGTCCTCCACGGTGCTCTGTAGGGACTTCCTTGCCCACATTCAGGTGCTGGATGTAACCTCAGTCTCAATTGTATTGACTTTTGGATCCCTTTACTCGATGCCACCCCATGCTTTTTCCTCGCATATCTGTCCATCACTTTCTTGCAGCACTGCTGGTAGTAATGTTCTCCCCAGCCATCTTAGCTTAAAGTCCTTCTGATGAAGTCAACAATGTTTTCTGAAATTAAAGGAAAAAGAATTTTAAAAAATCCTTTGTTTTCCCCTGCAACACTATTTTTATTTTGTTGCAATCACTGAAAAAAGAGGTTTATCAGTTTTGTTACTGCCATAGCTATATAAAGTTCACCACTGAATCTTATTCTAAATACCTCTTTCCCTGAAAATATCCTTCAGTTGTAGTAGGTCTGGCTGGAACAGAGTTAATTTTCTTTAGAGTAGGTTGTGCATAGCACTGTTTTGGTTCTGCGCTGAGGATAGTGCTAATATTACAAGGATGTTTTTATGATGCAGTGAGGGATAGAGGGCAGGAACTAAACATAGTCTCCTCAATGACTATGTGGGAGGAGGTATTTTTCCTCAACTTCACAAGTTGTCTCTATATAGACCCCTGTGTACAATGTCTGTATTCTTTCTTCCTCCATGGTGACGATGTGTGGACATCTCTTTTCTCTCAAATTTTTCTTTCATTCCATATTATATCTATTTTAAAAAGACTAGATGTGGAGTACAGAGATTGCCTAAGATTTTCCATAACCATAACTCAGAAGTCCGTGATACTTGAAAACATACAGGAAGTTTAAGTTTCATTGAAAAGTTTGAATCCCTTATTTCCTAGAGCAGTTTCTACATATTAGAATGGAGTATGCCACCTGCCAAAGAATGGATCCAGAAGACTGCCCAGGTTCTGTCTTGATGGCAGACTTACCAGGGTAACAGTCAATACCATTCGTCCCATCTATAGTGAGAGGAGAGAGGATATCAACTTTCTGGTCACAGACCACAAAGATGTTGCAGTGTGTAATAACAGCCACGAGTCATAAAATCTCTGCAGTGACATATTCAACATTCCTATTTCCTTTATATGCATTTTTCCTTAACTGACTTCTTTTCATAAAGAATTGTGCATTCCTCACACAAGTATGAAAATAACTGGATTCTATAGAACTCAAAAGGAAGTAAGTTTATTGTAACTGTATGAAAGTGTGGCTTTTAACAAAAAGTTAATACCTGTTCTTTAACTACATCTGTTTTCAGATGTGTATAAAGAACATATTTTATCATTTAAGTCAGCAAAAGGCTTTCCTGGGAAAGAAAGTATAAGAAGGAATCAAAGATATTTTCTTATTCAAACCAGACCTTGAAACTGATACTTTCCATATATTTCAGATTTCACGTATCTAGATTTCAGACGATAAGCAAATACAGCAATAGGCTGAGAAACATAGATGGAAAAAATTGCTCGATATGAATAAACAGAGATAATGAGCTCATGTTGCTTCAGATGTGCCTGTTCATGCTGAGCATTTGTGCTGATAGAAGCAAAATAAGAAAACTAAGCACTGGACAGCTCATTGCCTTCCCAAGGCTAGAAATAGCTACATCTTCGAAAAAGAAATATGCCACCTGGGTGATAATTTAAATATATGCATATAAAGTTTCTGACTTCTAGGAGGTGTTATCAAAGTCAAATCCATCGTTTTGACAGTACATCGTGTATGGTAGCTATAGATCTCAGTCCTTTTGTAATTAGCAAGTTTATGAGGAAGTAATGGTCCATTATTCTCTTATAAATTGTTTGAAATTTGTCCTGTCTTTAGAAAGGGTGACTTTTGAGTTCACAAGTAGGTATGTCTTGAAGTAAGCTGCTCTGAAATCAAACAAGGTGACAGTAACAGCAGAACAAAGCACAACAAAATGAAATTTACACTCTTTACAATAATTCAGATTTTTAAATACTGTTTTAAATTATGTATCTTTTCAGCCAATTTAGCTTCTTGAAGTAAATTAACTTTTTCTTTCTCTTTCAATTTTTCTTTTTCTCTCTTTTTCTATTTTAGAAATTGAAAAATAAGCACATTGGATTTCAGTCATTTTACGTATCTACAAAGTGTTCTTGAGAAAATATACTAGCACAAAATGACAAACTTTTTAATGTGGTGAAGAAAAACCTGATGGTTTCATATTAAAACATATGAACTGAAATGGGAAATGCAGATATGCTTTAAAGGTAGAGTGGTTTACATTCAAAATTAACCCACCCAAAGACAGATTGTAATCTGTAAAAAGAAATTGTGGGGTTCAGATGACACACTTGATTGCAGCTTTACTGAATTAAAAAAAAAAAAAAAAAACACTAGTACCACTTGGTTATCTACCCTTGAGTATTCACCTGCATATGTTACAGTGCATTCAGATTTTTTTCCAATGTTAGAAAACACAATTAGACATTTTCATGATCACATCACCATAACTGATTTTGCTCATTGCCAATTCTAAAATGACTTATCTGTTTCTATTGTTTCACTCACATTGTCATGAGGACAGATTAAATTTCTTTTTTAGTGACAGTTGAAAAAGAATGTTGAAATAGATACAAAATTTGCCTGTGTCAAAAGCACAGGAATTTTGTTAAGCTATGTGCATCATATTCTGTTACAGTGTAATTTTATTTTCAAAGTATTATAAAAATCAGACTAAAAAGAGGTTTTAACTAAATCTTAAGCTTTTCTTAGTACTTTTCCCAATGGACAGTAACTAACATTTTTTATGCTTTTGAAATTCTGTTAATTACTTTGTATTAGAATTCATGTTTGTTTATTTAATTCAAGCAGTTTATTTCCTCTTGAAAAAACTTCTATGATTACTAGAAAGGATATGTGTATGCAGTATGTACAGTACATTTCATTTGTTTAGCCTGGAGAAGAAAAGACACCAGGGAGAACTTGTGGTATTCTTTCAGTACTTAAAAGGGGGTTAAGGAAAGATGGAGAAAGACTTTTGATCAGAGTCTGCAGTGACAGGACAAGAGGCAATGGTTTTAAGCTGAAAAAACATAGATTTATATTGGACACACGGAATTTTTTATGAAAGTGAGACACTGAGACAGATTGTCCAGAAAAGTTGTGGATGTCCCATCACTGTTAGTGATCTAGTGAGGTTGGATGTGTTGTTGGGTAACCTGATCTCTTGATTGATTTAGGATTGAAATAGATGATCTTTAAGGTCTCCTCCAATGCAAAACTTCCTACAATTGTGTGATTCTAAGGCTGCAATCACATTTTCCCATTCTTCAGCTGTGTAGTTTCATTCAATGATTTCAACAGATTGGTCATAAATTAATATTCTGTTTTTATATATAACTCTGACCAGATTTGAGTGAGTTACAGCTTTGAGTACTATGCATGTCTATATGTTGTTCCTTTCCAAGGGCAGTACACGGGATTTCATGTTGCTGGACTTCATGATGTTGTTAGCCCATTTTCCCATCCCATTCAGGCACTCCTAAATGGCAACGTACTCATCTGACATACCTAGACTGAGTTCTGTAGAGCCTACAGTGCTGAGGGTGCACTTTTCCCCTGTCACTGAGGCAAAACAGAGCTGAACTACTGATTGCTGGGACACATTGCTAGTGACTGCTGTCCATCTGGACCTGATGGTGCTGATCACAACCACCTTACCCAACAGTTCTGGTTGCTTTCAATCTAACTCACTGCCCATTTCCCTGTTTGCTAAATATTTACGGAAGCAGGATGAAAATTCTCGTTCACCTCTTGTCTTGAGCTATTTAACACTAGTTAGGGAAAACAGTTAAGTTGCTAGAAAAGGGCCTTGGCCAACCAGGAATATAGTTCAGTTAAACTTCCTTTGCTTGATGAAGATAGAAATACAGCTGAAGAAAGCTTTATATTGATCAGAAGCATTTAATTTTATTTTTTAATTACTTTGCAAAGATGATATCCTCAAGACTTAATGTTTTTTTTCCAGTTATTTAAGTAGTAGTTATTTGACAAGTAGTTACAGTCATCTGATGAAGATTTTCTATGGATATGAATTCTTAAATAAGGCGTTTCCTGATTCCTCTTTTGCTTGATATAAAAAACCTTAAGTGTCTAATAGGAATTGCATCTAAATTCAAAATGTTTGTGCATCAACTTGTGTATGTGACTCCCTGCACATTTTGTTCCCATTAAAATGCACTGTGGAATTTGCTTTGAATGAAACTAACTAAATAACAAAGCCACGCTTGAGATTAATCTTCCTTTGGGAAAAAGTACTTATTAGGAATACCAATATAAAATCTATTCAGTCTGTCCACAGTAATATTTGTGATCCTTATTAAGAATATAAAAACAGAAAATTATGAAACATACTCTGCATTTTACTTTACATAAATTAGCACAATGGCTTATGACCTGTCTCAAAGTTTACATTAATTGAAAAGACAAGTTTAAATAAGTTGAATTTCATTGCTGACTGTAAACCAAAATTAAAATTCGTTCAGAAGAAATTCTGCATTTGACCAATATGGTAAATTGCGTTTCAGTCTCACAGATATTTATTTGCTTATTTAGCTTTGATAAAGTTTTTTAAACCAATATGATATACTACCTGGTAATTCTTGACACTGTTTTTTAGAGATTTCTTAAATATAGAGAGGTTTACTTAAAAGCTGTGTGTGGGTGTGTGTATATATATACATGTCTATATGTATATATACATACACACACATATATACATACATACACACTATCTTGATGCACTATAGCAATTGTAGTTTTTTCACTTTGAAGGAATCTTAACTTAGAATCAAGGTAGTAAAAGACTGTTTTGAAAGGAAGATTTTTTTACCCTAGGATGAAATGATGATTACATTACCATTCCTCCTGTTTTTCCTGATGAGAGAGAACATCTGTGACACGTATCTAGGTTGAATTAAATACTTATTGATTTTATTTTCTTAGACAAGTTGGGCAATTTGTTCAAGGGTCTGACACAAAATTAGGGGGATGTGCCTGAAGAAACTGCAGCCTATGGAAAACCATCCAGGCACAGGCTTATCCTGGAGGACTGGAGGCTGTGGAGAGAATTGATGCTCAAGCAGGTGAAAAGTGTGAGAAGGAAGAAGAACCTGAGTGGAGCTGTTATGGAGACAGCCTCCATCCTCCAATCCTCCCCTCCACTTCTTGGGTAAGGAAGGGAGAGGAGACAGGAATGGCAAAATGGAATTCAATTTGGGAAAAAGAGGGATGGGGTAGGGAAGAAGGTCTTTTAGGTGGAGAAGAAGGGGACACTGTTTATCACCATTCTAGTCTATTTTGACTGATGATAAATTAAATTTATTCTTCTAAAATTCTCTCTCTCTTCAAAATTCTCTAAATTTTGCCCATGTTAGTACTTGCTAAATGAACTCCCTGTCTGTCTTGACTAATAAATATTTTCATTGCCATTTCCTCACCTGTTGAGAAGGGAAAGTAAGAGATAATCTGTGTGTGTGTGTGTACGAGTGTGGCAGATGGCCAAAGTCAATCCATTACAGACTTTTATTATAAAAAAGTACTCAGTCTGAAAAATACATTCACAAGAGAAATTATTGTATAAGAAGTAGGTAAGTGTTCCTGAATTTATTTACCTACTTATCTGGTTTTTACCTATCTGTTTATCATTCTGGATGCTATAAAAAATTGAAATTCTATGCTTTGAGTGAATTTTTGTTATCAACTGAAGGATTTATACAGTAAAACCAGTGCATAATCTTACTATAGGTATATTATTAGTAGTTTTGAACATAAAATTATATGCTGGCTGCTCCCCTTGGTCTAAGAATTGTGGGTTTGTAGACTATTTCTGAAGTTATAATTGCATCAGAACTACTTAGCATTCATTTAGTTCTAACAAGAAATATTTTGAACATCACTTTTCAATAGAGTGTATACAGAAAGATAATTAGGAACAGAAAAAGAAAATAATTCGTAAAGTCATCTGAAATCTATAAAATAACATGAAACAGAGAACAATATGCAATGTTGAATTTTTGGATTGATCCTTAAGAGGTAGACCTATCAGTAGACCCATTTAGAGCTCTACTTTCACCTGACTTTTTTTCTCAAACCCTTGTTCAACAATGGACAGCTGATGTAATGTGACAACTGCACAAGCTGGAAAGTACAGTGTAAGTATACCATGACATTCCTCACTGAATCAAAGAGAAAATGTCCTTTGTGAAAATCAGACAGAATGTTCAGTGTAAAAAGCAAAAAGAAATAAATCAGGCTAAAAGGAATAAAGCAAAAAAGAAATAAAGCTAGTTTACATTCATCCTGCATTAATTGAACATCAGTTGATGTATTTAAATAATGAGCCAAGCTCTTTTACACTTTTGTATGGTCACAAAAGAGAGTGAATTATCTCCAGAGAATAATTCAGATTTTAAATTTAAAAAAAATTCTGTAAAAATATTTCTGTGACAAAGCTTTGAAAGAAGCATAAAAATCACACCACTGAAGAAAGGACTCTGTATAAACTTGGTCTTGCTCTTATCTTCCTTTCACCACACAATTGACTTTCTCCTACTCAGAAGGGTGTAATCTAGTTTTCAAAATCAAAGGCTAAAAATATTGGAAAAGCTGAAATGGAGACTTGCTGTACATATTCATTTTGGTAATCTCTTTAACTGCATAATTTTCTGACATTTTTCCAATAAGATCTGCCATTCAATGTACATAGTAAATATAAAATGTATCAATGCTGTACAGTAATTCACATTTTAATCTGCATGTCATGCAAAAAAAAAAATTGCAAATTCCAAAACAACCCAACAAAAACGAAGCAAATAAAGCCCCAAACACAAAAACAATCAACAAATTGCAATGCTTACAGTCCATTCTGAGTGAAAACTGAAGTAGAAGTAGGAATTTATGTCTGTTATTTGCCAAGGCTTACACTATCATGGCTTACTTATTTTAGCACAAATTAAAAAAAAAAAAAAAACAACAAAAAAACAAAAACACAAACCTGCAGAACTCAGATACAGTGAAATTCACAAGTATCAAAATTATTTACCAATGAATTGTATAATATTGCTGAACAAGCACAAAAGAAGACAAAACTGTGAGATAAAACTGTTAATCTTAGAGTAATACATGAATCATATGCTACTAGCTGTTATTTAGATAATAGTATTCAGCATACGAGAAAAACTTTACAAAGTATATGTGAAATACATGTATTTTGGGTTCACTTATGATATCCTATAATTTGTCTTTCCAGGAAACAGAAGTTTCATTGAAACCTCTCATACACGCAGTTGAAGCATTAATTGAATGCTGCATTGCAGGCTATCACAAGCGAACGTGGAAATCCCAAGAGGGTTTTGCTGGGTTCTTCAGATTTTCAACTAATAAACCTCAAAACAGTTGAGGGTTCAAAACCCAATTTTTTGGTTTTTCTTTGGTTTCAGTATATTTTAAAGAACATTAAACTCTGTTCTTTGAACACTCAAATATTTTCTTGTCTTCTGGATGTTTGCTCAAGTATAAATAGAGGTATGTGTCACATACTGACTAGTTAAAAGTTTATATTCCATTTTCTTGTGCTAAGCAGCAATCTTGGAAAAACTGCAGTAGAAAAGACATCTTTTAGCTTACATGGAAACTAAAATGTAAAAATATATACATACAAAATTATAATTTTAGCTGTGTTCTTTAATATTCTGGCAACTAGTACAACTCAGAAATAGCCATTCAGAAAAGAATGCTTTATGCTTGTCATGATGCGAGTAATAAAGTCAAAATTAATAATGTTGTTCTTGACTGAAGTAAATGGGATTCATAAGAATTAGATTGACTAACTCTTGCTAAAATTAATATTTTTCAGCTGTACTTTCATTAAGGGTAAAATATTGGTTTTTACTCTTAATGGAAGCACACACTTGTCTATTTCAAATATATAGACAATATGCAGCACATTTGAATGAACAAGATTCCCTGGGAATAACCTTGGGCCAGAAGAGAAATCAAATTGCAAAATATCTGAGGTTTGGAAAATGTTATTTCAGCAATTTCTGTCAAAAAATTAGACTGTCCACCCAAAGACACATAAATGAACATTGTTGATATAATTGAACTGATTTTTTCCTTGAAACCAAGACCATGAACTTTTTCTTTATGAAACTTTTTCTTAATGTGATGAAAAATTTATATACAAACCTCTAATCATTACAAATCTTTTTAATTCTCAAAACTTCATTGTCAGCAAAATATTCCCAGATTTTGATAATCATGAAGAAAACTGTAATGTATGCAGATCTGTTTTCTTGCATTGTTCTTACAAACACCACTGTTCAATTCCATGGTACTATAAGGATGAATAGAAGACAAAGGTTAAACTTTTATTTTACTTCCTTTTTTGTTTTATTGAGCTATCCTGAGTGTCAAAAAGATGTAAATCCATTTTGGGTGGATGTGGAAAATGTAGCCTTTTGAGTATACTAGAGAAACATCTGAAATGCAAAGGAAATACATGCCTTGTTTTCATTACTGTCATCACTGTATCAGTTCAGTGATGTGTGAGGATATGTGCTGAAAGGCTACTGCAAATTCAGATTATGTGGCAATTTTGCAAGCCATCTTTTCTTGTTATGGTCCAGGTTACCTAGAGGTGATCTGAAATGAAGAAAGCCAAAAACAGCAGCCTCTTCAGTAGCCCCCCTCTTATCCAAGAGAACATAAGTGGTGAACCAGAATCTATTTGCACAGAGGTGTCTTGAATTCTGTTGACTGAACTCCACTGACATACATCAGAATGCAGAAACTGCTAACACAACTTGGACTAAGCCCAGCATTATGTATTACCAGCATCAGCTGGTTTCTGGGGCCTAAAAGTCAAAGAATGGTGTTATGTTTAATCCTGTGGTACATGGTCTGGTTTGGAATACTAAACTAGAGGAGACAATTTTAAATGATTACAACAGCTGTTTCAGAAGATTAACTCTGTCAGAAAAACAAAGAACAGCTTACTTTGTAAGTTTTCATTAACTGCCAAAACAATTCCTAATCCCAGGAAACACTTTCAAAGTGCCACAATTTTTCTTCTTTTTCTGTTTTATTTCACAGATGTATATATACAAAATTTATTTTGATGCTTTCTTTTCTGGACTGAGAAAGGCATAAAACCTGTATCATTTTGATAACTCCTTCTGGTTGCAGTATTAAATGTGACACAATAACAAAAAATCCTGAAATCATTGATCCTCTGTGGAGGGATGAAGTAAGCAAGGTATCTGTCTTCCAAAACTTCTTTCACAAGCAATCTTTGTGTACTCAGTGTATAGTAACACAATAGGTATAGATTAAGACTCAGTTTGAAGCAGTAAAACAGAGAACATCAAAAGGCAAAAAATAAAGCAAATCACTAAGAAAGAGATAAAAGGTACAAGGAATTTTTTAGGTCCTCTTTTCCATGTCTAGAGCAGAAAAAATACATCACATGACTTGGGTGCTGATGTGGCCAGTGGGGAGAATGATGGAGGTTGAAATACAAAACAAATCCCTCTATTTCTACCTTCTAAGAAAAGCATCTTTGAATAAAACTATGGGAAGCTGTTTCATTTCTGCAGACTGGTAAATGTATGTTGCTATTAGTTGTAGCAGATCAGAGGTTTGTATTTAGCTGCAGGCTCTGAAAAAAATTATCAGCCATGATTTGCCAAATTTGTGAAAGAGCCTGGAGTCCTTTTTATTTTTTCCTTCTTATCTTTAAGGCCGGTTTCTTACCAACAGAAGACTAAGGATTTTTGTTTGAATGGTTTTAGTTTTGTTTAGAGTTGAATTGCTCGGTGGTGTAGCACAGTGTTATAGACTCTGATATAGTTATGTAATTAATTGATAGTGAAACACAACTCATCTGTGTAGTGCAGAGTGACCCCACATAATGATGCAAATGTACAGGAGTGCAATCCCAGAATAACTGCAGAGGCTTCACAAGAATGAGAGCAGGGTGAAAGCAGAGTCCGGGGCTATTAACTAATTGTCAACAGTCTATTTTTTTAAAGGAATGCAACTTCAGGACCTGGGTAAATTGAATCCTTTTACAAAGGAAAAATAAAGAAACAGCAAAAAAAACAACATGGAAATTCTGGTATAAAAGGAATGGCAGGACAGTGAATAAAAAATGTGTTCTGGATGCTGCAACGTATGAAAGATTATTCTAAAAGGACCATAGGATGAGGAAGAAAGCATCACCATCGCTATCATCATCATTCTCTTGGTGAAGAGCTGCAAAAGCTGATGACTCACCCTAACCTTCATTCTTGTTCAGGAAGAGTACAATCATCAATCTTAGATGCACTGAAAATAGATGGGTACTTAAAGGAAGATAATAAAAATAGATACGGGAATAAATATAATTTTCCCCAACCTGATCAAGAACTCCACTCATTACAAAACTGGCAGTTCCTTTTGCACAGAACAGTGTGGTTTTGCTGAAACAACACTTATAAAAAAATGAATAGTTTTCCAAAGCTCTTAAAAACATTAAACAAAAGTATTTGAAATACTCCTGGAATGAGGCCACCAGATGTCTAAATGTTTGTAGGAAAAGACATTTAGGGGAGGCAGTGGGGAAGCACATCTCTTGTGAGAGCTCAGCCCTGAGAAGACTGAAAGTGGACCTTGACAAACATCTAATCTGTGACCTGTCTCATAATTTAAATTGATCAATTATATTGCACCAGGGAAATGTCTGATTTTTATTAACAAAAATTTCATAAAAAATACAACCAAAACTCCCAAGTATTTTGGTATTGCAGACAATTACAGTGATGAGATATGACTTAACCAGTGTTTGTGCACTGTGAACAAGAGCAAGCAATAATGGTTGTAAATATTGTATCATTACAGACAACCAGTGGCAGTTTGCATGTAGTGTTTTAATTTGAAGGCTTGGAAGCTTGTAACTGTAGAGAGAAGTTTCAATTTTATTGTTCTAGCCTAAGTGTATATATTAAATAGCCTCTAAGTATTAAGTTTTATGGTGCATATATATATATATATATATTAACTGGATTCTTGGATTCTCAGAGGAGTTCCTTTCTTGATAGATTTAGTCTTTATAAACCCAAAAGCCCAGTGTACAGATTGGTGAGGTGCCAGGGAAGAGCAAATTAAAAATCAGAGAGAAAAACCTCACCCATTGAATTTTAGAGCATGGACATCTATGGCTGAATTAGCCATTCTAGGTGGTCTTTGGAGACAATGGAAAGAAATAGGTGCTTTTAGGCATCTTCTTATTCTAAAGCATATGTTAAAATAAGTTAATTGAATCTTAGCCCACAAGACATATTTAAGTCTTTTTTAAACTACAAAGAATGTGTAATGTGACCACTGAGAAGTGGAAACTTACATTGTAGATGGCTGAAGCCATTCAAGATGAATCCTATTACTCTTGACTACTAATCAATTCCCAAATATTTTCCATTATTTCTGCAGTGAAGAAACAAATATCATTTTGTTAGGCCGTGCTAACAGATGATAGTATCTTTCACTTGCTGCCTCCATTTTGTGTGCCTTTTTCAAAGGCTAGGTTTAGAACCCAGCTTTTACTATGAACATGCTCTACTATAAAATCAGTCTAATTTAGAAAATTTCAAACTAACAAATTATTAAGGAGGAAAAAAAGGCATTAAAATATTCTTTGTTGATTTTATAAAGAGGGACAGATTGAACTTAACTGCAGTAAACAAAGAGTCCAGTTATAATCAGAGTATTACAAATTATTCTATTTTAAAAAGCAATTAACTAATACTTATCAAACTGTAATGTTATAAAAAAATCCCCCAACATTACTGAAAAATTATATGTTCAAGAAAACAAATATTATGAAAAACCATAATTTTCCTTTTAAATATTTCCATAAACTTGCAACCATAGCAATTTTAACAACAAGAAAAACAATAAGAATTTTTATTGAAATATGAAAGCACAGAAATATAAAATACAGTAAGGTAGAACATAAAAACAGAATACTCTTTCAGATACATGAATAGCCTGAATTAGTGTTGTTATTGCAAAAACTCCCATACCTTCTTGGTGATTGCTCATGGGCAGTTCCTCTCAGCACTAACGTCTTCACAGACCAAGCAACAAACTCCATCACCCCCCTCACCCAGCTAACCCACTCTTTTGTAGCACTTGTCTTCTTATTGGACACAGCTGGGGCCTATTAAGGGCAGGGCTGTTCCTAATCTTTGCTAATTAGTACAGCTGCAACTCCTCAGGGGTGAGACTACCTTCTGCACTATCTTTATTTTCTTACATTCTATCCCTTCACAAATTAGTATCCTATTTCTAGCAGTGATCATCAATGGATGCGATGAAAAAGGAAGAGCAGGGCAAACACCTCTTCCAGGAATGTGTCTCCTAGGAATATTCCAGATTTAATCTAATTTCACCTCAACTGACTTCTGCAGATATACTACCTGCTCAGCAGGTCAGTAAAAGTTTGTTTGTTCTGATCCTGGTTTGTATTACCTCCATCTGACAGCCTATAGTTCTATATTCTTTCCCTGGAGATGGCTTCTGGTTTCTCTGAGGTTAGCAAAACTGTTAAAAGAAGGAGCATGCATTTAAAAATTCTGACCATAATTATTTTGCAGCTGATGACTAGAAAGGATGCCTAAATAAGTGATGTGGAGGCAGAGAGCAGAATTGTGAAACATGTAGGGCCAAAAACATTTGGTATTGTATGTATTGGAGAAGACAATCCCTGAAAATTCCTTTATGCCATAATGCCTGTTGTTTTTCTTCAAGGGCTGTGGATGTTTTTATTAAGTATCTGGGAGTTCTGTAAGGAACAGAGGTTTTATAAACCAAGATTTTATGCCTGCAATAGCTGCATCTTTCAGGCACAGAACAAATTAACAGAGATATAATATCTCACAGATTTCAATCTTTCCATATGTATTTTAACAAAATAAATTTCTCTTCTGGGGCCCTCCCACAAAACTACTGATATTTGGAGGCTCTGCAGCATTTTCAGACTAAAGCTTTACTTTGATAGACTGCTGCCTGAGGGAAGGTGGAAAGATAATGAGCCAGAGAAAAGAGTGATCTGAGGGAAAGAATGCAAGAGAGGAAAGCTGAACAGCAAGTCTTAATTTAAGGCTAAAATCTGAGAAAGAATTTAGGTTCAAACTGTTTCTTTATGGCAACTGAGACCACCAGTCAGCCTTGAAGGTTCCTGTGTTTCTGCCAGGACGATTTCAGTGTCTGTGCTTCCACTAAGGGCATGAGCCACACTGTTCAATTTATTCCTGATATAATCCAAACACTGCTTCACAAACTGGAAATTGGCCTTTACTGATCACACCTGCAGGATTGTAACTCACATATTCCAGCATGATCCTACTAAACAAGCTAGGTATGAAAGATCCCAAAAGCACAGTAAGAAGATATTGTGTTGTGCTTCACATCAGGAAGTTTTCTATCTTTTTTAAAAGCTGTCACTCTTATTCTTCCCAAATTCCCACAACAGAGCAATGTGAACCCAGAGGTCTGGATTTACCTGGCTACAAGGCTATAAGCACCAGCCTTTGTCTATTGAGAAGATCTGTTGCAAATGAGATGAGAGGAAAGAGTGAAACTAGTAAAGAATGTTTTGTGATTTTCTGGCTAGGAGAAAATAACTGTGTCTATGAGAAGTAAAATTGCAAATGAATATTAGAGAGAAAATAAAGTGACATTCAAAATTAAATTCACTGCATTTTGGAACTGTTTTATTAAACAACATCAGTATCCTGTCTAGTCAGTGAGACAAGAATGTTTAGGAGATGTCCTTTGTGATTCTATACTGTATAGAAGGGCATGATCTTTTATGGTTCACTGTTTCACTGGTCTTCTGGACTTTAGATTTTATAATAAAAATCCCTGTTCCTTGTCTAAGAGCTAATGTAGGAACGTTCAGATGTGCTCTGAATTTGGTGTAAGTAACAAACTGGAGCTTCAAATTTTATTTAATGTTGTAATCTTTTATTATAATACATTTATTTAAACTGTAACAAAAGCCAGCAATAAGCATCTCTGAAATTAGCACTAATTTTATTGAACATGTATAGATCAAAGATTATTAATTTCATTTTAATACTAAAAGAATGGAGGATTTTTCAGTGACATATTTTCCAGCAAATATACACTTTAAAGTGACAATTTAAACTTATTGCTGTTCTAAAACTGTGAATATATGTACTTGTTTTAGCTCTTTTTCATCCTTTCACATTACTTAACAGTCTGCAGTAATAGTAAAATTATGGAGTGAGAGAGAAGAAAAACACTTAAAATTACAGTTTGATAAGATGCAAAGAAGTGGAAGGAAATAATAGAAGATAGGATACATATGCCATCATATTACAAAACATCTTGAGTAGCAGCAGCAGATTTTCTTTAAAACTGAAAAAACCTGGCCAATATATATATGTATATATTACATAAAATGTACAAACAATAGTTGTAGGTCAGATTGTCCTGTACACAGAGAGTACCTAGAATTTAGAGGATTTAATACTGCAATGAAACGAGTTGCTGTGAATAGAACTGCAATGTAAATGACTAATTTTCAATATATATCAGTTTAAAATGCTGTCACAGTTAAATAACTGTCTGAAACTCTGACAGTATCTCTCCAGCTGTCTCTTCATATGACACTGGAGCTCATGTAAGACTGTATTAGCTTCTTAAACACTACATAAATACTTGTTTATCATTTGAGCTTACCTGGCTCCTTGATACACATTTTTGAAACCCATGAGAAGCTGCAGAGACCATTTTATAAAGGCCAGGAAAGTGAATGGTGAAGCTTAAATGTAATTTTTAGGTAGAAGATACTAAACTTGAAATTTGACAACATATTTCTTTGCAGTTGCTCACTGCATATTGAACTTGGTACATACTAAAATGCACATAAGACATCTGTGGACAGACTGGAATTTAAGGGGGTTTAAGTTTTTTCCTAACTCCATTTCTTTCCTGACACAAATATATGATGAAAAAACTTGAGAAGAATGACTGTGAAATGCAAAAAATTTTACTAATACCTAGAAGGCCTGTTAATAGGCCTCTCTACAGTGAGTGTTGGATAAGAAATGGGCATGGTAAATTGGTGCACACACTGTCTTAATGTGCTTGAAAAAACCCTACAGTCTTGTACAAGTAATTTTTTTTTGCGATTCATAGCCTATACTAAATTTGTAAAAAAATTCTAATAAGACTCATAGAAGAATTTAGTCTCTATCTTTTGATTAGATAACCCTTTTAAATCTTTTTCAGAAAACAAAGAGACTGTGCTGCTCTGTACTTTACAGTTTTCTGGGATATTTTTTGTTGTTTAAGCACCTTATAATAGTATTTTTCTTACAGTGCTAGCACACAAAATAAGAGAATGCAAAAACAGAGTGATAGTGAAATCTATCTGTAATTATTAATTTAAAAAAAGGGAAGGAAAAAATTACTGTATTCTAAAATTTGTATTCTTCATTGTCATAATCCCCTTGTTACAAGCAACATCTTTCTATTTTTTTTTCAATCCTTAAAATCATGACTACAGTAAGACATCAAAGTTTGAGTTGTCATTTTATTTTCTGGAGTGCAGATGCATGTGCACTTCAAAGAGGATTTAACTATAACATTAATTTCCCAGTTAAAGGATCTTAGTAAGAGACTATTGGTAAGAAAAAAAAAAAAACAGGGAAAATTTTCTTGAAAAAAATTTTCTGGGAATTGGTGTGTTTTAAATCACACTCTCATTTTTATTGGGCAGCAGTACAACAGCAGTCCAAAACAAAGATGACAATTGGTCTCCAGCAGGGATCTATAACACTAGTTATCCATCAAGACTTCCACTGAGAGACTCCTCTTATGATTTCACTGATGAGATTTTGTAGTCCATTTGCTTTGAAATCAGTTTATTTCCCTACTTGACTATCTGTGGCCCTCACCAAAATTTTAGGCTGTCATTTGTCAAAGCTTTCCAAGTCTGGCAAAATAAGAACCAGTTGATAGCAAAATTTTATCTCAGTGGAAGTTCATGTGAATTGTTAATGCATGTGTCAAAAATACTTGCTATAAATATGAATATTATTCACACTTTTATTCAATACCAATCCATAACTTTTTTTCAACTCTCTTATAAGTTTCTAGGATATTGACCAGAAGGAATGATGGAACAAAACCTGACACAAAAATTTAGGACTGCACTTATGAGGGGAAAAACCTGTGGCCTCTATTGCACACTGGGAACCTTTTATAAAAACAAAACAAAAATAAAAAAGGTCAGCATGTCTTAAGTGCCTCCCACATCTGATGTTACTGCTCTGAGACTGAAGTGAGTAGTCCATAACATTGAAGTCACTTGAGAAGACTTATAATGCATATTTAATTCACCATTAACAAGAAATCCATCAGAACTGCTATTATATAATAATACAGAGGTCTGAAAATAAATTTGCTAGCACTCTAGATCAGTTGAGGACTCTGGGTACTCCCAGAGTGGTTTGTGACAAAGTTCTCCATATGTCTCTACACTCCCAAAAGGACTGAAACATTGCAAACAAGTTTGTAAAAATAGTCCCTCAGAGGAGATGGTGACAACAGGACTAAACACCTACAGTGGTAAATGTCCCAGTGCAGCAGTGTGATTTACATCCTTACTGTGAAAATAGAATGGTCTTGTCAAAATTCCATACCCTTGGCAGATGCCAGTCCATGCTCTTGTCTGAACCATGTTTTGAGGTGGTCTAAGAAAGTAACATGGCAGTCAAAATCACATTGTGAGGGAGGTTTAATAATTAAATAGTGAGGTCCCTGGCTTGCTATGGATACCCTGGGGAAGAGAAAAAGTATGTGAGTATTGTCAAAATAACCCACATCATCTGATATTTACTAGCTGTATGAGTTTAACAGAGATTTAGTGGCCTCTTCCTGTTCAGTGCCACCATATAGTTTTTTCCTGTAAGGTTGTTCAAACCTTTTCTCAAGTGGTTTTGGTTTTCAACATCCACAGTTACCACAGCAAGCCTAACTCCACATTGAATGAAAAAGTCCTGTCTATTGGACCAGTCTGTATCATCTGGCTCACTCTGTTCCTGGCGCTAGAGAATTGAACAAGTTCTAGAGCATTTTCCCTGTGGCACTGGGCAGATCCCATGGGTTGGATGTGATTTCAGCAACAGGGTGGCACTTAAGGGTAAATGATCAGGGAGAGATCTCGAAGAGACCTTGAGAGAGCCTGTAGAGAGAACAGAGGGGACTCCACACCTGGCCCCAGGCCCATGCCTGGTACCCTGGTGTTGTCCTGCCTGACCATGTTGTCAGCCCTAAAGGACAAAGGAGTCAGCTCTCTCCTGAACACTGAACTTACCTGTGACTGTTTGGTATCTGAACATTGTAGTACTCACACTAGCAATTTAGTCAAAAACTGTGACAGGGACACAGGATTTAGAGTCCCTTTTATAGCCCACTTCAGTCATCTGTCTTCTGTGCTGAACTACCCTAGTCTAATGATGTTTTACTTATATGAAACCATTATAGTTCATAGATCATTCTTTATGACTTCTTCATACCTCTTCCATCTCTACCTTATTTTGAGAAATACTCATGGGTCATCACAGAGGCACACAATAGTTTGCTTTCTGTTCTCTTACTAATAATCATATATTTTTGTTATTTCTTTTTTGAATTGGGTCAATAATTCACAAAATTATCTGTCGCAGCCCTACAATAAGCTTACTTCCAACACGCTCAGAGCCAAATATTTATAAGATTAAATTTATTTTTGTAGGTGTTTACTTTACATCTATTTATGCATTTGTTTATTTATGTTTTTCATTATGTCTCTACAGAAACATATGAATATCTCTGTGAATTTTATCACTTTTGTCTCCACTTCCTTTTCCAGCAACATAAAGAGGAAAGCTCGATTATTCTCCTACATAGAGATAACAGTCCTGTAACAAGAGTAAATCAACAACTTCAAAACATGGATATGGGTTAATTCTAGGTTACATTCTGGAAGTATTGCTTCACATTCTAAAATGAGGTATGTTATCGGACCTTAAAACATATAGTGATGAGTTGAAAGGTTTAGTTTTGTGGCCACTGTCACTACAAAATATAGATAGATTTGGCTCCTCAATGTAAACTAGGAAATTATCTTCCCCATGAAATGAACAGTTATTAATAGTCTGATGCTCTGGACTATTACATTCACTAATATGGTAGAACATAGCCAAGGTCATGCTTAATAACCAGATTGATGAGGCAGTAGTGTAAGCAAGAGGTGTTCTTTTGTATTACCAGAAATATGGAGCAATCAAAAGACTAGAGGCTGGTAAGATTTAGTAATCTAATTATCACAGATTTGGAAGGGATTAGAAATGAAGGAGAATAAGATTACCCAATTATATGGAACTTCTTATTCATAGCTGGGTTGTGGGTTGACAATATAATTTAATCAATGGTGATCTCAATTTATATTCATACAGTAAAGAAGGGTGTTGAAAAATCCTTCTTTACTTAAATTAAAATTTGCACTATTACAACCTATACATTTTATTAAAAATCTCCCCTATTTATTTCATAGATAATTCCTTTTCACAATTGCTGTTTAAACTAGAAAATTCCTTGTTTTAATCAATTTAACTAATTGTTGAGTTTACATTATATCTGTTATCAATTACATCAGATCATTTTTACTAAAAATGCATTTTCTTTGTATAACTCAATAGGAACAACTGTAGCTTTAAGAATAAAACTATAATGTCCCTACTCAGAGAAGCTTAAAGTCTAAATGAGATAGAAAACACAATGAGAAGTGGCAGCATGGAGGGAATGAATAAACAAAATGGAAACAAGAAAACTGAAGCAGAAAACTGTCCTTGGGAATGTTATTTAGAACATAGAAGTAGTTCCTAAAATTTTTAAACAGTTTTTTCCCAACCCAACTCATTGTACTCATACTGTCAACTCCCAAGAATCATGAGCGGGAATGAAACGGGAGGCAAAGCCACATTGTCAGTATAAATATGCCAATAAGAACTATATCTAATTTTCAAAACTGCACAGAAGCTTGTCCTCTCCTAATGCTGAGTTAAGAGTTAGCTTCATCATTAGCTGATAAGCACAGCTTTTATTAAGGATTTGATGCTTGAGTCATTTAAAGGCTCCAAAGCTGATTTTAGAAAGAGTGAGTTTTGAGACAGTAGTCAATATTGTTTAAAATGATTATAAATGCCTAATTCATAAGACTATATTTCAGACTTGAAAGCAATCTTCCCAGGAATTTAAAAAAGCATTTGCACTTGCTGAGTATTCAAGACTTAATAATTTTAACTGGATAAATATAGACACGTTATTGTTACATTGGTTTTATTTAAAATTAAGTGAATTTCCAGATTTCAAGCTAACAATGAAATTATAGACAAGGGTTATTGAAGTTCTTCAAACAATGTCAGTAAAATATAGAAATTCAAAATCAGACAACAATCAGGATAGGTTTATTTCCACCTTAAAAATATGTTTTTGTTTTAAAATGTCCTATTCTATTTACAGGAGTAATGTTTTTATGGGAAGGTACCAGAGTATCGCCCAAACTCTAGACTAGTTACTATAGAATGTAAATCCATTTCATGTACAGTAAAGCTAAAAATACATCTTAAGCACTAAGGTATGAGAAATAGAATACCTTTTTCAAGAACTCAGGAACGTCTGGATCACTGTTCTACAAATCTACTGGTGTTATTGGAAGAGTTCTTTCTCGTGGCAACAGAGATGAATAGCAATTTCTTTGCTCTTTTTCTTTTCCTTCAAGCTCTGTTGCTTCTGCCTCTGCCTTCAAATTCATGGCAACTTTCTTTGTGGCTTTATTGATTTTCATCAGAAGGATTGACAAGGAGATGTGGAAAATATTCCCTTCTTTTTCTAGGAAAATTCTCTAAACCCATGACAGTTTTCAGAAATAAAACACATACAGTTATAAATTAAGTATTAGGTAAAATTATTAAGTTGATAATAAATAATACCCATAAATCCATATTTACTTTACAGGGTTTTATTTTGGCTTATTATACTGGCTTGTTAGTTTAGCAAAGCATAGCCCACCACAGAGAGCTGTTAGCACTCTGGAGCTGGCACAAAGACAGCTGTGTTCAAGTTCAACTTCCCAATCAAGCTGAACAACACTTAAAGCACCTACTGAATGAAGTGCCATAATTGCAATTATTTAGTGATATAAGCCTGATATTTACAACCAAAGTTGTATTTTGATCTGTCTTCTGACAAAGGCTTCATCAAAACTATCATATTTTTCTGCACTAGATTTCAATTTTAATTTCAATACTAATTCAAATAATGACAGCTTTTGCTAGCTTTAGCTGATTCTTAATGTACAATTAAGACAGAAGCAAATTAGCGTTATACTACCAAAGGGCACAGAGAAATACCCTAATATGAGGCTGGATTGCATGGGGTTTTGAGCAACCTGGTCTAGTGGAAGGTGCCTGTGACAGGGCAGCTGGAGCTAACTCATCTCTAAGAATCCTTCCAACACAAACTATCCTATGATTCTATGATTCCATAATGCTATTTTAATATTCTAGAAAGTAAACAGTTCCCTTTTTTATTATTTTTAATGAAAACTAGAGAGCAAACAGTAATGAATGGCGTACCTCAATACTCTATACTGGGACCAACACTATTTAAGATCTCCATCAATGACAGTGGGATTGAGAACACCCTCAAAAAGCTTGCAGATAGCATCAAACTGGTTGATCCTCTAAGGGAACAGTAGGTCATACAGTAGGACCTTGACAGACTTGAGGAGTGGGACCATGTAAACTTCCTGAAGCCCAACAAGGCCAAGCACAAGGTCCTCTGCCTGAGCCAAAGCAATATTCAGTGTCAATAAAGACTGGGAGATGAACGGATTGAGAGTATCCCTGCCAAGAAAGACTTGGGGGTGCTGGTGGATGAAAAGCTGGATATTACCCATCAGTGCACACTCACTTCCCACAAAGCCAGCTGTATTTTGAACTTCAAAAAAAAAAGTGTGACCAGTAGATCAAAGGAGGTGATTTTCGCCCTCTACTCCAGCCTTGTTAGACTTCACCTTCAGTACAATATCCAATTCTGAGGCCTCCAATACTGCAAAGAATTTATATGTTAGAGTGGGTCCAGAGCTGGGTCATGAGGAAGATCAAAGGTCTGGACCACTTCTCCTATGAAGAAGGGCTTTGAGAGCAGGGTCTGTTCACAAGACAAAGCTCTCAGGAGAGACTTTATTGTGGTCTTTCAATACTTACAGAGGTCTTGTGAGAAAGATGGACAGAGATTATTTTTTACCATTAATGGAATCATAGGATGGCATTCCTGATTTTTCATCTTCTTCACTGGCATATCTCTTTAATGTTATGAAACACACAGATAAAATAGTACTTTTATTGCAGTGACAATACAAAATGTCTTTGAAAGATCCGAACCTCATTCATTTAAACACAGACTCAGGAGTCATTAGTATATTCAGGAGTTCTTTGGATGACAGGACTGAAATTAATTTCAAGATGGTGACATTTAAATTTAGCTGTCTGCTTCCATTATCATCAGCAGAGATCAATGGAGCCCACAGAACAAACGCCATGTGAGGGCCAAGTCAGTCAGCTGCCCAGACATAACTCATTATACCTTTTGAGAGGCACCAGGATTTATTAGACATCCACACAGAGATGGCAGATATGACACTCAGGAGACCAACTTTACTTTTGAATGGCAGCTGGAGGACAGCCAGTATTTGCTATGGTATCACTCATCTTCCTGGACAACTCTGTTGAGGCATTTGAACAGAGTCCAGTGTATCTGTTAAATGTCTTCATAGAAGGCCAGGGAAGAATTACAGTTGGCAAAGCTGAACTTCAAAATTAATTTAGTGGTTCATTTGCAGTTTATAGGCAATTCTCTTAATGAAAGGTTTTTACTGATCAGAATGACTGGACATCAGAAAGGCATAAAATACAACAGAGACATGCAGAAAAAATTATATGCACAAAAAACTTACTTGAACAGAAGAATCAAAAATTGTATTATTTTACTGGTTCACATCTTCAAAAGTCCAAGCTTTTTCATTTCTGCTTGACTAAAATAATCTAGAAGAAAGTGTATAAATATGGTGACATAGCATTATGATGCAAAGATAGTGTACTAAATTCAGATACCAAGCACTTTCAATAATGTGGCCAAATCCAAATGTCTGCTGATGCAAGCAGTTCCCTAGAGAGGCATAAATAAATCTTAGACTTGTTAAAAACTTTTTATCATTGAAATAGTTTAACATTCTGCTGCCCCACTGAAAAAAACAGAAGAATCAATATTTTAATTTTTAATATTGGTAGATGACAAAATTCTGGAATTTCATATATATTTTACAACATTCATGAAATTGTAATATTAAATTCTTATCTACAGTTTCATTTTTCTCAGCATAATCACTAGACAAATATGTCACCAGGAACAAGTGAAATTTGTTGTGGAGATGATGTATCAGCAATTTATATAACTTGTTCATTTTTTATGATAACACAAAAATGAAGATCACATTTCTGACTATAGCTTTGACAAAGATATAGTTAAGTATGTATAAAAAATTTATTGTTCACTTATTCTGTTGCTCAGATATTTTACTGTAAAGATACCACCAAAATGTGTTTCTCATTATACTGAAACAAAATGAGTCCATCTGATTTCTAGGTTATTGTCAATGGCTATTATTAAAATTAAGATGATCTTTCAATATATTGTTATTTATTACCTTTATAATATTTGATTTCTAAAATTTTATTCTGTGTCTTTCTCTACAGAGAATTACACTTATTTTTCTTTAAAGTAATTCCTGGATGAAGGTTTGGGTTAAGATCTCTCCAAGAATTACTCTCAAAATGCAATCTGAACAAGACTGCACCAGCTTTCTGTCTCCTACACAATTATTCAGCGTGCTCTGAAAGCTCCTCACCTTAAGACAGCTCTCTAAAATTCTCTTTAGACAACAGTTTTCCACAAAAATATTAAACTTGCTGTATCCATTATGTAGTTCTAGTTCTATAACATCATGCTACCAATTAAATTTTTCATTGCTTTTGGTATTCTAGGAGTTCCTTTTGGAAGCCAACAAATATATTTGAAGTTTTTAATCAGTTCCATTATTGAGTCATTCTGAATCTTAGTTACTCTTTAGACTAACATTTACTTATCTTTTATGTCTGCTTGAGGTACACATTATTTTCTTAGGGACTGTTCCTGGATCCATTCTGTAGGGTTTATGGCATGCTTACCATAATTAGCAGTTTTTCTGGTGTGTGTTCTAATTTTTTGTCAAAGTTTTCCAGTACTGGAAAAGTTCTGGAAAAACTCTCACACTGAGAATAAGAAGTATACTAACGTTTTAAGACAGAGATTTCCATATTTCGTTTTGTAGACCTTCGTAGAAGACAAGAAAAAGCAAGTAGTAGTTAAGACTAATGAAAGGCCTCACATATTTTTTTCAGAGATACTTAAAAAAGGATAAACTGTAGCTCAGAAATAAATCATACCATAGGGTCTTCTATTTTTAAAAGTTTTTGATCAATGCTATTACAAGCATGATAATTGAACTGCAGTTTGGGAATTCATGTTGTGAAAAACGAAGTAGCTGTTTTTATTACTATTTCTATTTAGAAATTGGACAATTAAAGCTATTTGAATTGGCAGAACTAGGATTTCTGTAAGGCCAACTGCAGAAATTGTTAGAAATGTCACCTTAGGTACTTTCAACTTCTAATTTACTCATTACAGGAGAAATGAAAGTGATGAATTTAAAAGTATCTGCAGGCAGAGAAGTTTTACCACTCTTAAGGAATGAAAAAAACAGTTAAGGATGTCATCTGCCTGAAGGTATGTTCAGAGATGATAGCTTGACTACTGAGATCCAGTACTGTCTGTAGATAGCTCTGTAGACTGGCAGACTTATTCCATATGTTACTTTTCATTTGCCTCACTGACACTGGATTCTGTAGGTAGGTGCTGGGACAATTACAGGTCTGTTAGGACAGACCATGGGGTTTTTGTCCTGTTCATAAAGGCAGATTTAGTTTCTTCTAAGTCTTTAAGAACATACACATTAACTCAATTTTTTTAAATTATTGTTTTCAGATAAATCTGGGTGGATGGATCTCCACATCTTAGGATAAAGGGAGAAGAGAACTACTCCTTTTTCTATCTTTATCTACTGGCCAATTCTCTGTTCTGAAATATCTATGCAGACTGTCAGTAGAGAAGTTTCCATGAACATCCAGGGCATATTAAAATCACAGTACAAATGTAAGCCAGGTCTCTTGAAATTATCACTTCAGTTAAAATAGTAGCAAATTTTTATTTTCATGTCTAGTCCTTAGACATAGCGTGTGGTGGAATTTCCTGCTAATGATATTAGAAAATTTATTTTGAAAATAATTAATAACTAATAGCTAAAATAATCAAGTTAATTTTATATTACATATATAGGTATTATTCAAATTAATTAAGTATTATTTTAAATAATAAAATAGGTTTTATATTTAATTGCCTTTAGACTGTGGAGATTAGTACAATAATTGTCCATCTTCTGCTTTCTGAGAGTAGAATATAAGCCACCAAATTGTAATTTTTTTTCTCAAATTTAAATGAACTGAGCTAACGTGATAGAACCATATCAGTCTTGATATCTTTGACATAATGGAGGTGTACATTATTTCCATAACTTTCACTGTCTACACATCTACAGTATTATAACACAATGACCTGTCTCTAGCAAGAAATTACTATAGTGAATTATTAGGAAACAAGCAATTACACAATAAGGCAGACAGAGAAAAGGCCACAAAATGGAAGAATAAATGTTTTTCTAACAAATACATATGCTTTGAAAACCAAGATGTAGGATTCATTTTCATGTCTTCTGGGGAAATAATTTAATTTAATTATCTATTCTCTTAGCCTTGAAACTCAAATTATTCATTATGCACCTGATAAAAAGAAAGACAAATATGACAGCAAAGCAGACAATTATTTTAGTTTGTAGTGCTGAGTAAATAACAGTAGAATGCAGCACATAACTATTGTTATATCAAACAGCTGGTTATTTAAACTGAAAGATAACTGAGGAAATTTCTGCACTGCAGTGTATACATTATGTTTGGAGGGAGCTGTTCTTCAAAATATTATCAGAATGTCTTCAAAACAACAAGACTGGGTAAATCATTTTTATAAATCATTTACTAATAATTTACCAATAAATTTTATAAAAGAAAACATTCCTTGATGCTGTATTTCTAAAATTGAAGACCTAATTTTTTTTTTTAAGTATTGCTATAATTAAAAAATAACTAGACCAGAATCCATGCTGTAGGTCAGGTGGACAGTTGATAAAAGGTTTTGTAAGTCCATTGCCTTCACCAAGAAAAATGTTCTATTGAACTAGTAGAAAAGATCTGTGAGAAGGAAAAAGCAATAAAACTCTTCCTTCTCTTTATTTGTCCAAAATGTAACAGGTGAATGCAGCAATACATGACAAACATACAGATGCATTTTAATTACTTATGATATACTTATTTCACTATGCATTTATGGAGGTATTGCATCTTAATTATAGGGCAGGACAGATGGTGAAAGCTTATCTTGTGTTAAAATAACCTCAGGTGCCAGCTGACTATGCACTTCAAGCAACATTTCATAATAACAAAGCTAATTGTCCAGCAAAAATACAAAAGATGTTCTATGTAAATATTTAGAACAAAAAGTCATTGAAATAATGTCTTCATTTTTTTCCTTCTAATTTCATATCAGCTGATAATTTTGTTTAATCATTTACCTGTGGGCTAGATAAGCATTAGATTGTTGAGTTTAAAGAAAAAAGGCAGAGATTTAGTTTTTGTCTGAAAGGAATTTCACCTCTGTTGCATACAGGTACTTTAGCCAACAAAATGTTCAATACTTTAAATTCTTTATGGCTATGGTGGTCTACTGGAGCAACAGAGAAAAAAATGTGCATCTCCAAACCAGATGTTAGGAGATGACAAAAAGTTGATTTTTTTTCCTCCTCTCACCTACCATTTCCTAGGACACAGCATCAACAAAGCTATGGGTAAAACATACAAATAGCAAATAGTAATTTAAAAATAATTATTTATAGGCCTTTTTTAACTATGGTCCTGTTTCATTTTTCTGTGGCACACTGAAGCCTTGACATACTTCCTCTAGATATTTGAGACAGCAAATTCCTTGTTTTCTGCCTGGAAGAGTCCATTATGTTAACGTAGTATTACCTCGTCAAAGCAGACATAGTCCTTCCATAAGAGTGCAAAAGGAACAGTGACAAGCACTATTGTAAAAGTGTACATTCGTGCACATAGAATTTACGATTTTGTGCAAAAATAGTTTTGCCTTGAATGTATATGGATACACTGAATCTTTGTCAGGCTAGTAATGGTTCTCTCTTCTAATTGGGAAATTAGTGAATGAACCTATGGAGGAACAGATTTTGGAAAATAACAGTACCAAAACCACCACAACAGAAAACCTTCCTCTGGTCCATTGAGATACTAGGTACAAAGTGCACTATAACTCCATCGAGCATGAGACAGAGAAATGTTATTTAGCTCCCATATCTGAGCAAAATTATTAACTATGCATGTCACAGCAGCTGTGAAGGAGATATCTACATGGTATTGTTATCCAAGTGTAATGGGTTCCTGCCAGAAGAAAAATTCTATATATGGGCTAGAAAGGAGTGCAAAGGATTTTGATAACCCAATCCAGACACAGCATGATATTCACCCACCTATATTCAACAATATAGGACTTGATTCTAGATCAGTTTTCCCATGTTTCAAAAGTATTTTTCTATTATTTCCATATTCTTACACTGCTATATTTTAACGTTTTATTACGTATTATTATATTACAATAATTCATAAGTATGGAAAATAATTACAATAATTCATAAGAACAAGTCTTCTGAGGGTTTTTATGAGTTTGTGTGCTTACTTCCAATCCAAGATATTCTATGATTCTATGGTAACTGAACCACACACTAAAGCAAGTTTTGAAATAGCAGCTGTGATCCGGATTACTTCAGCAAAACACTGACTGATGTATTTTTCAAGAAATTTAGTCTAGGCTTCAATTATTCAAATGGTTTACACACAGTATACAATGAAACATGCTGCTCCAGTGGGGGCCAAACCCCAAGATGAACAGTAAAAAAATCAAAGCAGGAATAAAAGAAGAAGATAACAATGATCTGTCAGTAATGATTAGGCTTGCGAGTCAATAAACCCCTCACGCTTCTTTGTTGAGCAGGCAAAAGTTGCTTTAGCATTTTCTGCACATTGAGCATATGCTGTGCTTTTGGAAGGTTTGTGCTAATTTCAATGACTGACAAACAGCATTTTTCAAATACACTTCTGAGGACAATATTCTCCACTTTATTTTCTGAGGAAAATGGGTTTGCAAATGTTAAGTTCAGAACAGCAAAATTAATATAACAGCATTTATCACCAAGCAATTAGAATAGATTCAAATACGCATATTTGCTAATGTACATTTCCCATAAAAATAACAGAAAGAAAGCTTTTACTAATTACTTCCCTCCACTGCTGTTTTTTTTTATTGGAATTATATACTGCTTTTCCCAACTGAGTTGCTTGTTTTCTTTCATCTACAGGAAACCTTATTGCCCAGATTTTCTTCAAGTCCAAACACGTGCAGTAATGCTGAAATGTGTGGAATGCTGGGGCAAAGAAACACAAAAAACTCAAAAAAGAACCAAAAAGAAAACAGTAATAACAAGAATATAAATCACCTGAAATTGCTCCTAAATTAACAGATTTATTATTGTTATCTTTACCTCCTTAGCACCCAGTGATACGAAACAGACTGGTGGTGTGTGAGCACAATTAGCTGCAGGCAGGCACATCCTTTAAACATGGTTTTGTGATAATTATTCCACAGTGAGAATGAATCCCTGTTGCTTATAAATTTAATCATAAAGTGGAGAAATTAAATTACAGAACCAGGGGTAGTAACTGAAAGGAACACATGAAATTCAGAGCAAAGTACAAATGTCAGAATACCAAACTCAGATATGCAGGGAACACTATGTGATTTGAATTCAGCTCAGTGAGGAGACCATGATGCTGTTTATGGCTGCCAGAGAAACTGCAGAGTAGCTGAACAGTCAACATACACTTCCTCATTCTGTCTGCAAAGGGGTTTTTCTAGAGATGATGCAGCATCAACTTTAGGTACCATTGGTAGAGTTAAACTGATATGCATATTGCTAGGGTGATTACTAGAAGCAGTGGTCTATATCAAGTAGGGATGTTATTCTGGGCAATGCTGGCTGTTTAGTTAGTGTGTATGTATGGAGTTAATAGTTTCTTGAATGACTAAACAAAGATATTACAAATTTAGAAGTATCTCACCCTGATGAAACAAATGCCTACTGTCCCCTGATGTCAAAATAGAGGGTTTTTCTTGTGTAATCTAGCCTTCCATAGTTATGCTAATGTCATGCCTATCATTGATATGAACAATTTCAAATTGTAGACTCATTTGGATTGGAACAGACCTTTAAGATCACTGAGTTCAACCATAAACCTAGCCCTGCCAAGACCACTGAATAAAAAATGAATTGAACCGAAAGTCGACATAGATAGAGTATGTCCTGAGACTGACACAAACAAAAAGGTAAAAGCTGTACATATTAGAAATCACTGATTAGCAGAAGACCATGCTGCTAAACTAGATTACTGCACAGAATGAAATTAATCTGACCAGAATAAATATGCTATGTTAAGGTAAAACACATGAGTTTTGATCCTAAATTAATTTCAACACGTTGACTAATAAGCTAAATTTTCTTAAAATGTACAGAATTCAAGAACAGTAAGCTTGTCAAAAGCATGTCAGTTGTAGCTGACATGGCTCAAAACTGATGACTAACAGGTGGTGATGAGCAAATTCTGAAAATAGCTTTCAGCTGTTTCTGACTATGTAACTAGTTCTAGTTTCCAAAGCTCAGAACCAGAAGTTTTCACAGTATTTTTTTTCCCTCCACCCCATTTATAGACTATTTAGATGAGCTCACAGTTAAGTGACAGAAGTTAGGGTTTCTTTTTTTTCATCTAGGGTTGCTTCCTTGAGCACCATTATTAATATGAGTAAAAGGAGTATTTAAGAACTGACAATCTTAAAAGCCATATGGATTAGTGCAGGTATGAAGGTAGGAGGAAAGGTTGCTATGCAGGTGAGATAAGAGCAGGAATATATCTACAACTTTGCTAGTATTATAGCTGATAAAACCTTATTCATGCTCTTGTATGAAATTAAGGCAAGTGATTACGGACTTACTGTTTTCATCATAAAATTCGCTTTTATCTTTAAAAGACCCCATTTCTCTTATTTTTAACTAGTGTTTTATTCTTAAATTTCCTTGTTGCTTATGCATTTGATAGTCTTCTCCATCCTTAGGATACTAAATTAAAAGATCACAGATCTTCATATGAGCATGAATGAAGAATATTAGCAGGATTTTAAAATATTTTTATTGAGCTGTAAGTTATTCTTAAAAGACAAAACTCAGAATGTTTGGTTAAAATTATCATTCATCCTAGCACAATGGGACTTTTCAGTAAATTAATATCTGTCTCATGGTACTGTCTAGTACTAGCTCTTTACACAGGTGTAGTGCATCTGCTTAGCTAGTTTATCTCCCTGACATTTGTACAGTGTTTGTACATTACTGCTTGAGAACACAGGCATAAAGTTTTGGAGCAAAACTGACTTTTTTTTGTTTCCAGTTTTGGCTAAAAAATCATTTATTCTGGCTAAACGTCACTAAATCTTACCTGTTAGTATGAATTTTTGTGTTACAACATGTCAATAGCTGGAAAACAGAGCATGACTTTTTTTTGGTTTTTTTTTTTAAGACTATCTTATAAACAAATCCAAGATCTGCTTAATGATAATAAATAAAAGTAAATTTAGATTAATTTTTTGCGTGGATTTGAGGTGAGATGTGATGTCTCCCTTGCATTTCTATTTATTTCCATTTCAACAGCAACAAAACCATCTCAATATTTTTTGTTTATTTTTGTGTGTTTTTTTTAATTTTTGGTTTTGGAGGGGTTTTGGTTTTTGGGGTTTTTTATGTGTTTTGACTTCTTTTGCTAAGTGAAATTAACCTATTTGAATAGAACATAAAAAGTTTGCAAAGAAGAATGCTATAAGTCTTGGGAAATCAGTGGTACATTGGTTTCAGAGAAAACTTGTGGGTGTTTTTATGATCAAGATTAACTGCATTAGCACAGACATGAAATCTTGTGCATCAACAGATTCACATGGTCACAAGCCAATGATTAATTATGAAAATGTCATGATCCACACCAAATCCAAAAGCATGGTTTAGAAACATAATATTAATAAAACATACAGCTTTTCTATGTTTGCAAAACCTAGCATAAGAAAATGCATGTCTACTAAAAGAAAGAAGAATGGGTTAAAAACACTCAAGCCAAAAAAAGCCTAAGCAAACCAGGAGAAAACCTATGGATTTACTTCCTGCTAAAATAAGTTTTCATTGGGTTGGTTGGTTCAGCTGTTATTCACCTGAGTTACTAAGAATAAATGGATTTATTTCTTACTGTTTTATACCAAAGCACCACTCATATTAAAAAATAAGTTCAATGTTCTTTAAAATTACTTTCCAAGGACCTATTTTATTAGGATGGATGAAATTTCCAGGTTACATGATGTTTCTTTTGTGTCTCCACACACAAATTTTTAATGTTATTATTCCATTCATGCCATTCAATTTAAGGCCTGATTACAATATTTTTTCAATTTTTATGTCACTTTCATTGCCAGTTCTGCAAAACAGATGAAAGTCCGTGGTGAAACACTCTCCCTCAATTAGTTCTTTATTTTACAGCTACCATTCCTGCTCACCACACATATAATTAATGGAAACAAAGACAGTAAAATCCAGTAATACTTTATAGGCTTCCTTTTTATTATTTTCTCTGGTGCATGCCAGTCCTATTTGTCTCTTTCACATAGTCCATAATTCTAAAATATTAGTCAGCGCACAATACTGCCAACTGTGTAATATTTTATATTAATCTCTACCCAACCTGCTACAATAATTTATAGTTCAACTCCTAGCATCTGGACAGAGTCCCATCATCTATATTTAGTCCTTATATCAATATTATTATCTATTTTCCAATGCATTTCATGTAAAGGACATGATCCCAATTTCATAAATAACATAAAAAGCGCATAACTTTTCTTCATCACCACATTTTGACAAAATACTTCACAGTTACCACTGTTTAGAGAATTTTCTCCCCAAAATATTCTAATCCATTCATTTTGTGTTCTTCTTGGATGGCTTGCTATCACAATCTGCTTAAGGTCCAAAGCATCCCTGAGTGCTCAGAGTCCTTTTCTTCAATCCTTCTACTTCCTGGTTCTTTTCAGACCTCCTGTTCAACTTCCTATGACTAAAATTTTAAGGTTACTCCTGCAGCAGAATACTATAAAAGAGAGTTAGATGCTGATTATATTAGCTAACTGAACTTTGATTTGAAGACATTTATTAATCTCTTCACTGTTTGAGTCTGTCTGTTTGGGGATTTTTTTTACCTTTATCTTTTCCTTGTGTTTTCATCCTAAGCTGTTTTATTTTGAAAAATACTTGCATAATTTCAATGGTTGTCATTATTTCTAGGACTATTGTTTCATTCTCCAACTTAAGTAAGGGACAGATTTCATTCTTAGTTCTGCCACTACATCCAGCTTTGTGCCCATGAATGAGACATTAAGTTGCTTCTCCTTTTAGTTATCAGACATTTAGTCATACAGATATTTCTAACTTTAGCATTGGGTGTATTTGAAGCCTGATATAACAGTGAAGATAACAAAGAATCACCTGTAGAAACATTCAGAATGTTTTAGACAGTTTTCTTTACATCTTGCTGTGTTGCTCATTAAGCTGCTTCATTTATGAGTTGGTTTTTGTTTGTCTTTTTTTGAATCTGCCAGGAATCTGATAATACTTTGTGTTTGTAATTGAGACTGATAGTTCATTATACTTGCTAAGTGGAGTAGTAGCCATAACCTGCAGTTTCTAATTCCATATGTTCAGAGTTGTCCATTCTGCGAAGGGCAAAATTTTCAATACCCAGACTAGACATTTCATATCAGCTGTATATGTTTGGGTTACTAAAGAAGTTCCCTAGTAATTCTGCAGAAAACTCTTTAATTTTTAACATACTCTAGGTCAATGCAAGAAACCACTACTTTGCTTTGAGAAATAGAAAGCTTAATCTCATAAAAAAATTAAGGAGGAAATATTTTCCTATAATTAGAAAATATACGATATATAAATATGCATTCACTTAAATAGTTACTTATTCTTTCTTGTAGTACCTAACAGATAAAAGAGCTAAGTACCTAAAAAGTAAAAGGAAGTTTTAATGAATATTAATATGATGAAACCTACATCTCTGAGGGACCCAAATTTTCATACATTTCACTGTAACATGATGAAAAGTCTTAAGTAAATGCACAGTAAATGAGAATTGGAAATTGTTTACTTTTTCATTATTTTTGTTCAAAGATTATTGCAAGAAACATGAAATGCAAAACTAACCAGTGTAAAATCTGAAAGAAAATTATTGGTAATATCATAGAACAGTATTGATTGAAATTAAAGTGAGCTTCACTGCTGTTGTTTTTTTAATCTCTCTTTCAAATTTCTTTCATGTTCCAAATGAATTCAATTTCAAGTCCAGCAGAATACATTCCAGCCTTTTCTGGAGTTCCACAAGAGTAGTTACACAGTTAATCCTATGGAAATGCAGATTTACTTATTTATTTACTTATGTTCTAATTCAGCTGAAATTTGCACAGAGCTTTGATCCTTTTTTCTTTTCTTTTGTCTTACAGTTTGAGATATAACTGTAGGTTTCCATCTTTATTAATATACCACTGTATAAAAGGGAAAAGAGGAAAAGACAAAATCTTGTGTAGTAATTCTTGTAACCTTCCCAAAGACTTAAATGGAAAACTGATTATTCAGCAAAGTGTATCGATAAACAAAGGATATCATACAAAACAAACATAGAATACTATGGTTTTATGTAGTGAGCCCATAAAATTCTTACTACATTAAAATATTGGTGAAAGAGCCTCTAGGATTCACCTAATTTCCTAATATTTTTCCAGAAATTTGATCTGTAATATTCAAGATTCAAATAGCATACAGCCGAAAAATGCTCCAGAAATTATCAGAGTATATCTATAATAGGTAAACAATTCCACGCATGTTGCGTTGCGCTGTTCTACTCCCCCTGGTTAAGTTGGACAGTTCTGTTCCCCCTTTTGTTATGATGGTTCTGCCCCGATTCTCCCTCCTTTCCCCGTTATGTGTCTGTCCCCCCGGTTTCCCTGACAACCTATGTATCCATTTGTACCCCGCCCCGGTTACCCCAGTAACCCAATGGATCTTTTCCTCAACCCCACCCCTGTGCCTGCCAGTCACCACCTTTTCCATCCAGAACCTTCTGTCCTGGGCACGAGGTGATTGGCTTAGGGACTGGGGCCCCTCCTCAAAGTTGTTTTAATTCGTCCTCTGTGTATGTCAATCCAATGTACCCCGCTCCCCCCTGGATTCCCATTTGCCGCCGGTTTGGTTCCACCCCTACCCCCTTACCCCTTATAAGCACGTGTATCCCGCCCCCCCCCCCCCCCCCCGTTTCCGGCCGGTTGCTCCGCTGGGTCTCTCGGCACGTGTTGGAATTTCATTAAAACCTGGACTTGCCCCGATGGGAGATCGCTCTGTCCTTCCCGTTCTCGGCAGCCTATTCTCGGCTTCGTCCGCCCCTGGCAGCGTCGCCAGCTCTAACGCTGCGTGCGCGTCTGGCTGAGGCGCTGTCCCGAAGCCGCGCTATCGGGACAGGTGCCCCCCGTGCTGCTGGCCAGCGTGGGCGATTCTAAAGAGCCGAAAGCCGCTGCAGTTCCGGCGCCCACTCGGGAGGCTGGGACGCGTCTCTTGGCATCGCCGCATCTCAGCGCTTCGCCAAAGGGACCCTCGGAACCCGCGAACGAGACAGAATGGTCTCCGTTGGCCGCGGAACTACCCCAGAGTGAGCAGACCCCGTTGTAGGGGGTGGCGCTCCTCGGGGACAGGGAACGGCGGCTCCCAGCGCCCCGCGAGTCGTTCCCAGGAAGGGAACCACCACTTCAGACCTTCTTTTCGCCCCCACTGGAATTCCATTAGTATTTCTTTTTCTTCTTTCCTCTTGTCTTTTTAATCTCTTTATTCCCTCATTGCCCTGTGCGGACCGAGGCTTTTTTCTGCTGCGCAGCCCCCCTTCCCAGACAGGGGCCACTGCGGGCTTTTGCTGTTTTATTTCTCGTTTTTTCTGAAGCGGTGGGTGGTTTGAGCTGCTCTCTTAAGAGCTCTGCCGTGGGTGCTCGGCAGTCACCAGCTCAAAAAAAGCTTCTATCCAAGTTGGGGAAATAAATGCTTGCTGGGGGTGGGGGGGGTTCGGATTCTTAAGAAAAGAGTTATGAAAGTTAATGAAATGGCTGTTTTCTCAATTTACTGAAGTTTCCCCAGATCAACTTTATAATCCTCGTTTCTGGTATCTTGTTAGTAAGAAATTAAAAGATCCTATAAAATCAGGGGGAAATTCACTGGCCAAAATAATCTTTTGGTCTTCGCAAATTAAATCACTGCTGAAATCGGTTCGAAATTGAGAAAACAGTCGTCATCATCGAATTTGCACCTCAATTCTCCTCCTACTCCTAGCCCTTTTCCCTCCCGTCTGTCTTAACACTGCGATTTTGAGAGCAGCAGCTCGCTCCAGCAAGGCGCAGGGTGGTCATTATTCCCCTGGCTCCTCTCAAAAATCCCAATCCCCCCGCCCTAAGAGTCCTGGCCAGAATCTTAGGGGATCTTTTCCTTCCCCCTTTTCCCCGGTTCCCAAATCCCCAGTTAAAGTATCTCAAGTTCGTTTTCAGCTCCCCTCCCAAGATGGCTCCTGTGCAGCCCAAGATGGAGGGCACCGCATGGCTTTTCCCGCCCTTTTTCCATCTTCTTCCCATAGCCCCTTTCGGTCCCGAAAAAAACCCTTTCCTCTCTCCAGACTCCTCCCAACTTCCCTCCGCCCCTCCTCCGTCAGCACCTCCCATTTCTCCTCCCCCTCTCCTTCAGCAAACCACGCCCGCTGGCTCCTCCCTTGGGGCGGCACCTTTGCCATCCGAGGCCCCCGCCCAGTCCTCCGGCAGGTCCTCCAGCCGCTCCCCCTCCCCTCCTCTGTCCGGTTCCCGCGCTCCGGGGGCGGGGGGGGTGGGGACCCGGGATCCGGAGCCGGATTCCGTCCCATCCGCGGCTCCGGTCTCTTGCCACCCTGAGGGGAAGGGGGGAACCCGAGCCCGGTGGACTCCCTTTCCCCCACCAACGGATAAAAGAGCTCTGCAAAGCCCAAAACATGCAGCTGAACTTCAGACTCAGCTAAGCTGACGTCCTACCCTGTGGTTCACTCCACTTCATGAAGATAAATCTGCGTTTCTTACTAGTTAGATTTGCAGTTATACAGATTGGTCTGTATAAAATAAGTAGCATGATTCAAATCTTAGTTATTAGCAGCTGGAAAGCAGGTATACAATCAATCATCTGATAACCTTTAGCAACACTTCAAGCCCGTATTTATTTTCACCAAAGGAAAAAGAAGAAAAAGAGTGCTTCATGGCACAACTTTTACACCGAAATCTTGTGGAATTTTATTAATGTTTAAATCTGCTATATTCATATGAGCATCTTTTCCTGCCAGCATTTTTGAATGGTTAATTTAATACTTATGAGCATACACTTGGAGGTTAGGTGAGATATCAAAATGTACCTGAAGTTTCAGTAACTGAATTTCATCCTGGATACTCATTGACTACAGCTGGGATATAAAGACCCAGAGTTTAATTCATCTACATAGTTGAATTAAAAGACTTAAGGCGCAAGACGTAGGAATCTGTAGAACAGTCTAACTTTCCTGAATGAAAAACTAGAAGCCATGCTGGGTGACCTTAGTAATCAGAAATGATCTTACATGTATCTGACTACCATTTGTCAAGTCTGTAGGTCAGACGTAGACATCATGTAGGCATTTAAAAGTAGAAATTAAGAGTCTTGAGCTGAAACCTGCCCTGAGTACTGAACTAACAAGAACTTACTGTGCCAGAACATTTTTCTCATGTATTTAGATTCGTGTTAAATGCTTTTACTAAGTTGAGAGAAATGTGACTTATTCATGTCTGATCTGTATGAGAATTTTGCAAACAGTGGATCCAGATGCTAATAGTTCCCCTAAATGAGTCTTAACAGTGATCACTTTGTATGAAACTAAATAGTTGTTGTCAGAGTCAAAAGGTGCCATTAGCCTTGAACCCTACATAAACACATGATTTAGCAGTGTCTATCAGAATGCAATTTAAATAAACCTACCTGTAATCCACTACTTGTTCAGAGCAGAGACATAAAACCGAGCTCGTAATATCACTGTCATTTTTATAATAAATTAGTGGCTAAATATATCTCAGAAAGTCACCTATCTTTAATGCCTCTTTTGGCTTAATCTCAAATGTTCTCCCATCCCTGGAGAGTGTCTTTACCATTGAATCTGGTTACCTTTTTCTCCGTGTGTCACTAGATAGGCCAAGTCAAGTGGGAAGAGAATATAGGAAGACTCTAGTCAGTCTTCCTTCTTGATACAGGGCATCTCTTAGGTTCAAAGACACTTCTGCCCAGTTGAGTCTTGAATCTCCCAAGGCACAATCTCTCTGGGAAACCTACACTGCACAGTGGTCTTTAGACATCAAGTCATGGATGTGCCAATATTGGTGTGACCTAACGGGTGTGGAGTAAAGGGGATGATAATCACTTCCCTGGACCTGCTGTCTGTGCTGCGGTTAACACAGTTCTGTATGTTGCTATTTCTGCTGCCAGGACACATTGCTGACTCCAGTCACTACCTTCAGGGACTTTTTTCCCAAAGCTGTTCCCCAGGTTGTCTGTATCACTGTTGAATTTCCTGATGTCCCTGTTGGCCTATTCTTGGAGTCTGTCACAATTTTTGTGGCTGTCAGGGGCCCCAGCCTCATATTGCCTAGTCACTCCACTTTACAGTCAAAAGAAAGCTTCGTGAGAAGTGAATTGTGTTTTCACAGGTACTTGACGTAGATTTTGAACAAGATAGATTGATGTTTCCCAAAACACTGCGAGAGCTAAGTGTTAGTATTCTAAAATATTTTGTAAATAGATGGAATTATTTTGTGTAAAGCAGTCTACTTTCATGCACAGTGATCTCTGAAATTTATAAATATGCACATGTTTAAATAGAAAATCCCTAATATAATTTAATGAATCATAACCTTTTGATTTGGAGCGTGCAAACTTAAGTAGCTTAATTCAAACTAAGAAAACTATGAAAAGCATGCTAAGCGTTCCTAAGAGATGTTCAGAATGTAATGCACCATTCAGACAAGTCAGCATTAAAGCTCAAATCTTTGAAATGAAAATCTGGAAAAGCATTTTGGATAATTTGTAAAGATTCTTTACATATTACACGATGTTGTGTTATCCCAGCTTTAATGGCAATATGCTGGTGAAAGGAGAATTGTTTTTAAGAACAACCAAGAAGAGAAGGAAGGAAACAAGACTCGAATAAAATAATTTTTCAGTTTAATCCAAGAATTAAATTTTATTCCTCCTACTTACTATTCTCTAGATTCTTGAAACTTTGACAGCATGAGGTCCTCAGCTATGTAATTACGTCTCATTGCATAGACTGACACTCATAGCAAACCATTAAATCATAATAAATCTTTGAAGGACTTTTTTTTTCCCCAGATGGAAAATACACACTACACTTGGTAGATTTCCTTTATTTAAATCTGACACTTCAGCATCTGTAAATTATTCTTCGAATATCTGAACATATTGATGTAGTCAATCAGCATATCCTTACTGTGTTACCAGAAGGCAACTTAGGCATCAACATTAAGGCATCAACTACATCCTGTTACATCAGAGACCTATGAAATATCTAAATAGATTTTAGTTCCACACAATGCTCCAAAATCATTGAGCGGTTTTTGGATTTCCAATGTAGAACAATTAAAAAACCCCTCTGTAAATCAGGAAGTATGAAATGGTTCATTATATTTACATAGAGAGAAGCGGACAAATATAGCAAGCTTAGCAATGTCAGAATTATTTCTCAGACAGCTAAAAAACCTTAATCAAATCTGGATCAAGTTACTCAGATGAACCCAAGGTCTTATTTCCTGCATTAGGTTTATCCAGTCTCAAATGCAAAACAGTACTGATGCTGATGAATCATTCTATCACTTAGGTATGAGAGATTTTGAGGATTATTCCTTCTACAAAAAGAAACAAAAACAACAAAAAACCAAAAACCACAAACAAACAAAAACAACAAACCACCACTCAAAAAAAGCATACCCACAGTAATTTGTATTGGTTTTCTTTTTTTCGCCATCACAGTTTTATGTGAAAATGTACTTTTTCATTATTGTTGGGATGCCCTTCTTTGTTACTTAGTTGAGTCCTGGCCAATGTACTAGCGTTTAAAAACTGCCATTAATAAGAATACTATTTAAAATGTGATGAGACAAATGAAACTGCACAAAATAGCACATGTTTTTTACTGAATAAATGTATGACAGACTTAATTTTAAAGATAACAATGAAAAAATATGATTGGAAGTTTCAGGGTAGAAACTTGGGCACATTATGTGCCATTTTATTTTATTTCATTATACTTGTGAGAGAGAGAACTCAAGTTAGTCACTGAACAATGTGTTGTACTCATCTGGAACCTCCACAACAAGCAGCTTTCCAAATAGTTTCACTTTTTGTTTTGAGATAGTTATGGTAAACGAAGTGTCTTGAATGTTCTAAGATGTATTCTCCATAATAATAGAAAGTGTCAAGTAAGAAATCAGGATTCTATTAAACACTGGTTTCAAGGGAGTTTTTTACGAGCACATACAGACTGTTGTGGGTTTTTTTATATTTATGATTTTAAACTTTCTTTGTAAGTTTTTAAATACTTCACAAAAGTAATATTCAAGTCTGTACTGCAACCCCAAAGGGACTGTGTGGTCTGAGCGGTAATTGTGCCTCCTGGCTGCTGTGAGGCGCTAAAGTCTCAGCTGCAGTTCATGCCAAGGCAGACTGAACCAAACAAATTTTATGGGGATGTGGTAGGATATGGTAGATAGCGTGGCAGAGGGATGTGGTAGATAGAAGTGATGATCAGAAGCAGTCATCATCCTTGCAGGAGCTGGGCAAGGTGGGAAGAAGAGGTACACCGTTTTAGAGTCAAATGTTTGCAGATAGCAAGTAAAACTTCTGCATTACGCTAAAAATACAACTAAAGAGCATTTGTCTGCCATTACTTTGATTACTGGGCTTATTCTACTCCAACTTGCCAAATAATGCATTTCAATGCATTTAAAATTCCTTTAATGAAACCTTTTTCTCACCTCTAAAGATAAGTGCCTTTTAGACTGTAAGCTTTTCAGGGCAATTTTATTGTGTATGATTGTGGGGCTTTTTACACCATGAGCCCCCCTCCTTGAAAATTGACTTTAATCAGCAATAATAGTACTGCACAAATTCTTAAAATTTAGCTTTACTGGAAAGTTTCCATTGCAAGGAAAATGACAAGTGAAACTTACTCTGATGAATAACAGCTACACAGAAAAGCATCAGAGTAATTGTAATGGCTAAGTTCGGCTGGCTTCTGTGTAATGTAATGAAGTCAGTGCCTGCTGTGGCCAGATAAATCAAGTATTGCTTTATAGTTTGCAGCTGGACTTTTTAGTCAGATTGCTCACAACGGTGCTGCTCCCATTATGGCCATTATGAACAGCACATTCGAAAAATAAATAAATACACAATATGCTAATGTAATCTTTTGATGATTTAGTAACAGCATGCAAAATGTGCCCAGTTGCTGCTGGGGTAGGCAGAGGAAATTTTACTGTTTGCCGGAACAATACGATCTATCAATTCTAATACTTAAGTTACCCAAGGTCAAAACAAGAATTTTATCATATTTTTTTCTTCTTCTGTGCTTTTTGGGACAAATACTCAGGGGTAGAAGGCATTTGCTGGTGTTTGTAGTGCAAGTGAAAGAAAGCTGTGTAAGAAGACTTTAATAATTTTATCATGCACAGAGGCTTTCAGCACATCTAGAATAAGCCAAGCCTTTCTACAGATTTCTAAGGGCACAGTTTCCTCTAAGGTAAATGCCCTCTGACTATGTGAATTCAACAGCTACTTGCAGGCAAATTTCATGAGAGGGCTATACAGAATTCCTACAAATTTTATGCCACTGTAGCTGAACACCAACATTTTCTATTCATGCAATAAAAAAGTAGTTGTATCTCAGCTTATTACCAAACAGGCAGCACCCAGACAGCCTGGCAGCAGCTGTTCAGTCTGGTACAGGCATATCTTCAAACCATTCACATTTTATGTGAACATGTGAAAAAACCATTTGTTCAAAAAGGACATATAAAAAGAAATATTTTGTGTTTCTCCATTTAAAAGAGACATTTCTTGACATTTAAGCCAGATCCAAGAGTTCTTTATACTTAATCCTGCGTAGCAGGCTGTTACTAATCCTGTGTAAATTTAGATAAAGCTAATATCATTAATATAGATTATTTGTAGATTCCTTTGCTGAGTTCTGTAAAGTGATAGAGGCCTGAACTTTTGTAACTTCTTACCTAGGATCTAAAGAGAAAACACTGGCATAGTGTAAACCATTGCTATTACTAATAATAGCATTGTTGTTTGTGTCAGTTTTCTTTTATCTAGATACAGAACGAGAAGTGGTTCTCCTGTGTTCACCCTTGCAGGAACAGGATCTCTATTCTAATATTACATTTTTTAAGTTAACAAATTTGAGTAGTCCTAAACCACTTTCAAATACCTAGAACAACTACATTTTTTCCTCAGAGAGAAAAGAATGTTAGAGCCCATACTTACAAGCACTGTCTATATTGGAAAGAGTCAATGTTTTGATGGGAATACAAGAAAAAAGAGTGTTTGAGAAAATTCAACCAAAGACATGCTTATGCTTGTGTCAATGATTCTCACAAGCTGAGAAAGCACTCTGAGAGGCATGCTTCCATTTGTTGAAGCTCTCACAGCTTCCCTTTCTACTGAATTTGAGTTTCATTTAATCCCTAGGCTTAGCAAAATGCTGGTTTATGTAGATATTCTTTCTTCAGGAGGTGTTTTTCTTGCTGCAATCCTGAACTGCTACTGCATTTCATGGGCTCTTTCTCTGCAACCATTTTTTCTGGATCACCAGGTGATTCACAGTCCTCACTGTGACTGTAAAGTTTAAGTCTGACTCCCATGAGGCTTACTTGGTCAAAGTAATTTTATCTTTCAGGCACTACTTAAATGCACATCAGGACTTTCTATCTCCAGAGTTCACTAAGATTCATCATTGATATGTGAATTTTTATCAGCAACAGTCCAGTTCTGAATGTTGCCTATATTTCATCAGGGTCAAGCTGATTTTTAGATCCCCAGTTGGAAGTAGGTCAGTGAAGCAGTAAGAATTACCAGAAACTGACAGTTGTCAACTGAATGTGGCAGGAGGTATAGGGCACTGCAGAGGTGTCAAGGACCATTATCAGTTGGTACAAGTAGAGGTGCTATTCTGAATAAACAGAGGAACTGTTACTGATAGTGGGAATAACCACTATTTTCATTGAGTCCAGAGAAATGCTGCACACAAAGGTTTGTCCCAGGTCCTGAGAAGAGATCACTTAGGAAATATAAAGCTGAGAACTCAGTGCTATGTCTAGCTTCCTAGAAAAAAAGCCTTCTGTTATGTGTTAAGTTTTTTGGAGTTTCCCAGAGAAATGGTGAAATATGCCAAATAACACTACTTTCTGCAATGTGCTTGAATTTGCTACCTTTGACTTAGTCTCCGAAATTTACACTGCACAGCCTCCATTATGTACAACAGTAAACAGATGACAGTTCATGTCTGCCTATAAAATTCTGAAAATAATAGCTCAAAACAACTGCATCTCAAACATGTCTGAGAAGAAAATGACAGAACCTGCACTCCACAGATGTTACTCCTGCCTTTAATGCACTGCTGCTCAGATGCAGAAGCCATGAGCACCATATAAAACCTTGCAGAGAATGCAGTTAGGATATTCTCAAGCGGAGTGCAGTCCCATTCAGAAATGCAAAACAAGACCCATGCTCCATTTAACCTCCAGTAAAACCCTTAGAATGTGACTGAAGTGGAGCTTGAATGATATACATGAAAGTCTCTTGGCTCTCTGTAGCAGACTGAATTTTACCCATGCTGATTCTATGACAGCCCTAGCCTATTGTCATTCATATGAAATGACTAATAATTTCTTCATAACAGTTCCACTTGTAAATTGAAGTTCCCATCACTCACAGTGATAAATAGCAAATCATAATCAGTCATGTATTTCCACATAAAGAATATAAGTTTTAACTTGGCTATATTCTTTATTTTATGGCTGTGAAGAAAAGCCATCTTATACACAATAATGCCATGACTGCTTGATATATTTTCATTTATTGTAATGTGGATCTTCTTTTTTTTATTTTTACTCTGGCTACTACTGAAAATAATTAAAAACAAAACAAAAAGAAAAACCAAACCAAATAAAAGCAAAACAAAAAAGAAGAGAAAACCTTGAAAATAAAGCATCTGTACTTCTGGTGATTTTGACAACCTTGACAAATCGCAGTGAGAAAAGATACATTAAACTGTCATGCTGAAGTTTGCCCAAGGAATAAGGAAGAGAATTTAATGGGGACTAAGATTGTTTCTTTTCTCTTTCACTTCTTTTCATAAAAGCAAACAGATTATTGAGGACAACATACAAAAAGTAAGTACTCAAAAATATTTTCTCAATGATCTTTTGCACATGATTATATCCTGTCCTGGATTTTTTGACCTATTTTTTATGCTTCTGGTTCCAGCTAATGAAACAGTCACTAATGCAAATCATGAAAATGAAAGCTTTAAAGACTGATTAAATCTTAAATTATTTTACTGTTTCCAGTAATATAATCATACTTAATACCTGGAAATTTATTGATTAAAAAAAAAAGTGAAGGAAAACAGTGGAAATAGCTAAATGGTGAAGCTGTACTCAGACCTATCACGGTCTTATTATGAACATTTTGAATATCTGTTTCTCATTCTAAGCATCAAAAGGAATCCCTTTGACTCTCTAGGTGTAATTAAAACATACTAAAGCAGCTAAAGACTTAAAAGTTCTATTAAATTTTCAAAAGAACCATATCATGAAGAATGGTGTCTATTTGAATCTGACCAAACATTGCAGAAGTTAGTTATAGGTAAGCTGCCTGTGACATGATTTGCTTCAGCAACAATTTTGATCATGGCTATGGCCTATCTTATTTTCTACTCAAAGATCTCAAGAGCTATTGTTCATATTTATCTTTGCTTCAATTTTTATGTATTTCCTTCTATTCTCATATTATTTTAAATTTCTTTTAAAATTAATACTTTTATTCACTATTGAAAATAATACATTAGAAAGAGTGAGGGGTTGGACTGCAACTCTTACTGTTTTTTATCATTTAGGGGGTGATTAGCACTCATTTCAGTTGCCCATACAGAAACATATACTGTGTGTTTAAATACCTCTGGTTAACCTGCCTGTGCTTCAAGCCTTGTTAAAAATGAGCACATAATTCCTGGTAAGCCCTACTTGGTGCCTACGAGGTTTGTCTCAGAGAACGCCTGCAATCTTAAATGGAAATAGTTGCCTGGGTATAGACAATTAAAGCCCGCCTCTAAATCCATATGAGCTTAAGTTTCTACAAAATGCTGGTGTAAGATAGTCTTCAACAACACCTTAAAAAAAAACAAAAACCACTCCTCTTGCACAGACTATGCAAAGAGACAGGAAATACCCAGAGAGCAGTAAATCATATGTGGTCTATAACCACTTTAGCTCTCTACAGCTTTTGAAATATTTTACAAGTAATAATTGCAGTAGTGGGTCAAAGGATGTCCTCGTTAATTATATCTTGGCTGTTGACAAGCTATACAATAATTTTAGCATTGTTCTGCCTTTTCTGCTTGCAGTATTGTTTAATGCCTATAAATATCAAAGCTCTCTTGATATGAAAAAAAATTACTCCTCAAATCTCTTTTTGTATCATTATATACAAGCAGTAAAAGTTAAAACTAAAAATGATAGTTAAAAGTCAGCAGCAATTGATAAATTTTGTTCACAAGACAGAACTTTAAACAATTTATGATCATTTAGGGCAGTCTCCTCCCTACCAATACCTTCCCACATGAACCCAATACAAATATATTCCACTTTTCATTCCATTTTATTTTTCCACAAAACACTTTAAAAGAACACTCTAAAATAGCCCTGTAGTTTCTAGTTTCAAGTTCCAAAAAGTGAAAATGGACCTGAGATAGAGGAAACAATGTTAGTATTGGTACTGTTGATTGCATACAAATGTGTAAGACATATATATAGAGAGGTTTTTTTTTCACCTCTATATGAAGGCCTAGAAAATAGAAAAAAATGTAAGAAGCTAGCTAATGCTTGTAGTTTTGGAACCACCTTTCTCTTCATGAGCATATGTCATCGTGCAAGATAGGCTCTGTTAGTCTCTTTAACCTGCAAATTTCTTGAGTTCCACAAGAAGATGGAAACATCTTTCCCAACTTTTGCTCTATCTTATCCTTAGTTCTTAAGAGAGTTTTATCCCAGAATTTGTACAATAAAATCAAAGCACGTTTAAAAGAGAGCTGTATCAGGCTCTTCCTTCCTTGATTTTATTACATAACACATAAAGAGTGTTCTGTGAGGCTTGTATTGCTCATGGGAGAAAATATGGATTAAAAAAATTAGTAGTGCCAGTAAGGATAATTAGAAGAATCATGAAGACATTAATACAGGTTTCTAATAAGCAGTCATGATTGCTTCATTTTGGGACATACAGAAATGATTTTCTATTGAAATAATTAATTTAGTGACCAAGAGATGAACTCAAAATAGCATTAACAAAGGAACAAAAAAATTGTAAACAGCTCCTTTCTTTGGAATAGAAGAATAAAACTATTTCTAGCATCATTGAGGACAAAACCATTCTAAGCATACCTTTTGCAGTTACTTCAGATTAGCAGACACAGTGGCAGTGACGATATGTATACTTTCAACTCAGTGTCGATATCCAAGTTGGAAAGGGCTCATCAGTATCATCAAGTGCAATGCCTGGCCCTGTGCAGGGCACCCTAAGAGTCACACCATGTGCCTGAGAGCATTGTCCAAATATTTCTTGATCTCAGGACCGGCTTAGTGCTTTGACCATTCCCCTGGGAGTGGTCTCTCAGAAACTTCTGTCTTTGCTGCTAAGTCTGCCCATTCATGACAGAATGAAAAGCTTAGCAAATCACACAAATTATCTATAATCTCCCTCTAGGCTCTTACAGGTCTTTTAATGTCCCCAGTGCATCACTTCAGCTCTTAGCCTATAATAAGAAATGTTCTTTATTTTTTTTCCCTTATAGAGTAATTCTTATTAAAGGGACATGAGCTGAGCGTTCATAATGAAGAAAAAAGTTCAAAGTAGTCTTTTACTTTCCTGAAAACTGGTTAATCGCTAGTTACAGCTGTGTAATTGATTGTTTTTGGAGTTTTTCCACTTCCTGTAAGTAATTCATTATTAATTTAAAATATCTGCTGGACCAGACATGAGAGATAATACAGAAATGTAAAGAGAAAATTAGCTGTGTCTCATCATAAATAAATATTTGGCTTGGATAATTACTACACTAGAAGTTGTTTTGCTTCTGCTAATGATTAGAGAATTGATGGCATCTTTCTGTCCTTTCAAGTTTAATGTAATTCATGTGTAAATGCACTGAGAAAAAATTCTAAAAAACAACTCTGGCTCAACTTTTTTCACTGAAGGTATAAAAACTGACAACAATCAAAACAGAAGAAAATTATACTAACTCAAACATCAAATTGCAGCGTCATATTTTCTCAGAAAATGAGGAATCACACAGAACACAGGCTTAGGCCTTTAGAAACAATAATATTCTGATTAAATAATCATTTTCATTAAGGGGCTTGTTTAGAAGAGCAAGCAGACTGACTTTTAATGTCCCCAATGAATCATAACAGAGCCTCTTTCCCTCTACCATAGGACTTCATAAGATCAGCTCTTCTATTAGAGAGGAGTTTCTCTGTGTCACTTCCTAACAGAATGTTAACAGGCTGCAACTTATAAAACATAGTTTATGATCACCCACATAAATTACTGCACAGAAGATTTATTACTTAACCTAATTTCACTCTTTAGGCAGAAGACTGATTTCAATGTGCAAAGTAAAAAAAATGTAACTTACTGCATTATATTTTGCTGTAGGAGAAAAGTTTTCATATGTGTGTAATAACAGGAAAACATTGAATGGTAATAAAATATTTCTGCAAGATGAAATTATCTAATACAGTAAAACTAGGTACTCAAGCATATTTCCTCGTTAAATCATTTAGTGATTTATACTGTTCAGTGGATTTAAGAGATTCAATGTGTAGGTAGTCAGTGTAATCCATACTTGAAGCATTAATATATTCTTATTTTTTAAGAACAAACTATAAAAATTACAATACATTAATGTAGTTTTGTATTTGAAAACTATTAACTATGACAATTTCAAATTTAGCACTAAGTTAATGTATAGTCAATACACATATAGACAAGTATTGCTTGTTTTGCATAAAAATACCAACAGAAAGGATGAAAACAGAAAAAAAAGCCTAAAAACCAAGACCCCAATAATTTGGAATGTTAATTTGATTCTGATGATCAAAAATACTTATCTTTAAAAAGATCTACTGAAAACATAGTAGCATCTTTGTATCTCGTTGATGTTGAACCTTTTGCTTCTGAATGAAATTTTGAGCCTTTCTGTATTATATTTATGTACTATTTTGCTATATTTACTACTTACTCTTGATAACTATTTCCCATTCACTGAAATCATTTCCCCTTCAAGTTAGGCCAAATTTTCAACTACATCATCTTTTCTCACTAATTTTTATGGATGTAGTTCTTTGGAAGAGTTATTACTTATTAATTTATGAAGTAGCCAAAGCAGAGCCTTGGTGCAACTATAAAGTAATGTGCAAATATTAAGTAAGTTGTCAAAATATTTACTTTAGACCCAGGCACAGACATACTGAAATAATGTAATGGAAGCAGTGCACCATCATTTTGCAGCATGCTAACAATGCTGATAACATGATTATTACTCAAGAATGTATTAATAGTTTATGAGAAAATAAGGCATGGAGAGAGAAATATATTGCATAGTCAGTCACAAAGGGGCAAATGGAGATTTGTGGTGTTGCTGTACAAATAGGATCAGAGTGAGGGCTGTAGAAGAGCCAGGAGAGATGGCTGTTGAAACCAGAACTGACAAGTTGTGTGGTGAAACCAGGATAAGTCCTGCTCCCCATAAAAGCATCAAATATGATAGGCTGTATGAGATAACCATCCCTTAGTTTGAGGAGGAGAGATGAGGAACATAAATCACTGCTGATGGTTAGGGACAATCAGGAGTGAAAGAAAGGGACCACTTGATTGTAGCTTCCCTCCTCAAACTGCCCTTAAGTCTTACCACCTCAGCCTCAGCAACTGATGACCATTATGGACTAAAGACATCAGCGTTGACTGCACAGGATGAACACAAGAAGGGTGACTAAGCAAGATACAAGGATGCCTCTCATTGCAAGCAGACAACTTCCCATTTAAGCTTGTGAACATGAACTTTTTACTTTCATATATGAGATATATGAGCATCCTGTTTAAGTTCCTCACATTGCAACAGAAAAACGTGCTAGGGGGCACAGGACTCTATCTTAGCAAACACGGAGTCACAGATTTCAGGATTTTTTACAATCCCTCAAGATTTTCATTTGCCTTCCTTAAGTCAATCATTCCCCAGAGTTGTGGAGACCCTGGGGTGGGGGGCATCCTCTAGGTTAGGGAGACACAAGAATTCTTGAGTCCCTCAGAAAGCTGTTAAGACCCCATTGGCTCCTTCCCCTGTTTCTATGTCCCTGAGCCACTCCCTCCCTATTCCCTGATTGGCTCCCATCTTTGTAGTGCCCCGAGACCAGGGTCACCCTGGCCCCTCGGGATGGGACAGAGAAGCCTGGAGTCCCCACATGAATGTGCCTGGGACCCTGAACATTTTACCGGGCAGCTGAATTAAGCATCTGTGGATATTATACAAAGGCCCTTTTGCTTCCTTATGCTGGACTCCACTAGCAGCAATTCAGGCTGCAATACAGAGTGGCTTGTGGGAGAGAATTGCAAGAGTAAAAATGAAAAACCCACGGGCTGAGGTGAAGGCAGTTTTACAGGGACAACAAAAATTGCTTGTTCAAGCAAAGCAAAATAAGGAATTAATTCACTAGTGTTCAGTTAATTTTCATTAAATGAGCCATCTACGACTTCAGAATCAGAATTAAGTGTAGCACATATACACCTGATGTGGCAGCAAGGGCCTTGAAAACACAAAGAGAACACAACAGGCCTCAAGGCTATAAGAAGTTAGAAGAAGTTATTTGGTGTTCATTGAAGCAGTATAACCTTGCCAGGTGTTTAATGTTAGGGATGTAAAGGGATTACCCCATTTTTCCAAAACATGTAAATACCTGGTACTTTGTAAATTAGAATGCAAGATATTAGGAGAGAGTAGTTTAGAACAATGTGTAGAGTGTATTAGCAAGCATGTAAAAGGGACTTCAAGGTGATCTATGATTTAGGAGGAAATACTGACATGGCAATCCTTTGTCTCCTAGGGATTGATGTTAATGACCATAATTTTTCTTTTCCTTCCTTCCTTCCTTCCTTCCTTCCTTCCTTCCTTCCTTCCTTCCTTCCTTCCTTCCTTCCTTCCTTCCTTCCTTCCTTCCTTCCTTCCTTCCTTCCTTCCTTCCTTCCTTCCTTCCTTCCTTCCTTCCTTCCTTCCTTCCTTCCTTCCTTCCTTCCTTCCTTCCTTCCTTCCTTCCTTCCTTCCTTCCTTCCTTCCTCCCTCCCTCCCTCCCTCCCTCCCTCCCTCCCTCCCTCCCTCCCTCCCTCCCTCCCTCCCTCCCTCCCTCCCTCCCTCCCTCCCTCCCTCCCTATATAAAGAAGGTAACAGAGCATTGACTAAGTCCCGTATCTGTACTTCTCTGAATAGAAATGATAAAGAGAGAGATAATATATTAAGGAATAAAAGCAAAGGGGGAAAAAAAATATCCATAAAATGCAGCTCATGTCAGTTCATAATACACCTGGATAGGTGGCATGTGAAACTAATGACAATATTACTAATAATGTTGCTACTAATAATAATGATACAGAACAAAGTAAGAATTGATGTTATTTCCAGGGAACTTCTTTCTATTATGATGCTCTCTGATGAAAAGCAAGCCAAAAACTATGTAATTATATCCTGGATGGTAGTTACGCAGCTTCTAAAAATCTTTTTTAAATTGTCAAGGCTTCATCTGACCAAAGATTCAAGGTTTCTTTTATATTCTGGAAATACTAGTAAAGTTTTGGGTTTTGCACATTAATATGTCAGGGCTGGAAGGTGGGAGGGGTAAAGGGAAGTATGAAGAAGATAAAATGAGTAATGTTTTTCTTCTTAAAATTCCATCCTGCTCTTTTACACCACAATGCACTTTGATAAGACCAGTACCATGAGTTGCTGAGGGGAGTTACTGAGTTGCTCTCCTAGTTACTTTTTGAGAGAATTGTATACGGGTTGAATAAAGTGTTGTTTCATGTGTAGATAGATCAAAAACGAATATTCCCATTGCAGCTTTGAGAGAGGTAAAGCAGAACAAAAGTATAAAGAATTCATAGCACACTTTTTGTTTGGGAAAACTTTGATAGACCTGAAGCTATGAAGCCAACTCAACTGTGCCTGAAAATTATTTAATATCTTCCTTAAATTAATTTTCTATCTCAAAAGATATGAAACAATTTAAAGCTTACATTACTTAGTTCAAACTGAAAGTACTCTTTAACATTTTCTGATTTATAATGAAAATGTAGTATCCTTACTCCAAGCCAGAAATAAGATAAAAGAAAGGTACTATTTTTTTTAAACAAGAAAAAAAATCTTCAAATTCAGAGAGAGAAAATATTATCCAATCATTCTACCCACAAAGGTATTACATTAATGGAAATTATAAATCACAAAGGTAGAGCTAAAAAAAAATATTAAAAATGTAAAGCACCCCAATTAATTGAGATTAAGACACTCATTGGGGCATTAATTATGGCGTTCTAGGGGTCTGAGCCTGTCTTCCCTCTGATCATCACACACACACCAGTGAAGAAGGAACTTGGATAAAACTGAATGAGGGCAGCAGTGTTGCAATCAGGACTGACTCAAATGTGCAACATGCAACAATCCAATACTCATACCATTGTTCCTGCTTGAAAGACTCTTACCAGGCATGAAAGCCAGAGTCATGAATTACGTGGTGGAAAAGAGAGTCTGGCATCAGTCAGTGGATGGTGAGAAATTGTTTTGTGAATCCCTTGCTTTTACCTTTTTAGTATCATTAATAGTATCATTATCAGTATTATTGTTTGCCATTATTATTTACCATTTTTACTGTATTTTACTTTTTTTTAAATTACTAAACTCTTATTTTTTCAACATGCAAGTTTTACTTTTGTTCTCCTCCCCATTCCTCCAGGGTGGGGAGGGAGATAAGAAGGTTGAGTGAGTGGCAGCGTGGAGCTTAATTTCCAGCTGGTCTTACAACACAGTCTGTCAAATCCATCTCTATTTTAGAGACAAGGATTTGGGAGGATGGTATCAATTTTTTTTACTTCTAGACTCTTTGATTTCAAGGAAAATGTCAGAATTCTTTCAAGATTGAGCTGTACTTAATGAGACAAACATAATATGGGAAAGAAAATGTCTCCATCGTAGACTGAATGCGTCTTCTTAATAAGAACTATGAAATAGCTTGAATCTGAAGTACCTTTATATAAAATAATTTTCTTCACTTCTCTATAGCAATTTCTAAGAAAATATCTCTGAAGGTATACTTTCATCCCTTTTCTTATAAATGAAATTTTAATAAAGTAGCCATAAACCAGCAAAGTTACAAAAATACACACTATAAGAGTGGGCAGAATGGAGCCAGCAAAACCATTGTTCGTAATGCTTTTCTTCTCTCTTTTTTTTTTTTTTTTTAAATTATGACAAAAATGATAGCAAAATTGTTTGGTGATTAATAAACCACTCCCTGAAGTCTTTTTTGAAATGAATAGTGAAAGTAATTAAGAATGATGTCCTCTGAGGACAGCACTGACAGCAAAGAATCCATTAACAGAATATAAAAGGACTAACAACTAATGCATTTTTTGCATGTTTTTGGAGACTATGAAGAAAGTTGAAACTATTGATTTACCATTAAGAGAAATTATGCTTGATTATTTTTTTAACCTTGTAATTTTTTTTTAAATAAACTGTGGATGGGTCTATAGATAAGATTTAAATGGAGCTTCATCTATAACTAACTCATTGCTAAACTTCTCTGTAGTCTTTTGATCAATTAAGATATTCTAAATTCCCCAGTATAACCTCACAGTTGTTGGAATTTTTAGGTTTTATGCAAACAGAAGTCATACTTAGTAGCTGAAATTCATATTGGTACTTCAAAACAAATCTTGTGTTTAATGCAAATTTCTGACATTGTGGATGAAGTCATGTTGTTTTTTGGTCAGAATATGTCACATTGTGTCATGTCACAAACTGTCCTGAATGGTACTACTGTAACAGGCCATGACAAACCAATGAGACACACGTAAAGAAATGAAGTATTTTTAAGACTATTTTGCAATCACTGGAATCACAAGTATCCAGTTTGAATATTACTCTTCAAACAGATGAGTGTAATTTTAGCTGTATTTGTGCCTAACTATCAAGTTAAATCTCCTTTCTTTATACAGAATTATCCTTCATGTATGTGCAGGTATAGATATATAAATAGATGTGTATGTATATAAATTTTGGTCTGTGTAACTTGTTATATGTAACATTTTGTAGTGAATCTAAATGTGGCAGCAAGGTGCCCCCACTCTGTCCCTGCATCAGCTTTAAAAATCACTGCTAATGAGTTAATTCTAATGGGTGGAGGTATGTCCATAGCAGACCAATGTGTGATGGTGCATCTAATCCCATGTTTGGATTACTGTCCTGTGGTCTTCATGATTTCTTTTTAGGGACAAGGACAAAAGGACTTACTTAAAAGCTTCCTTTCAGCCACAAGTAAGTGACAGTTACTATACTGTTCTACCCTGCAGGGAATATTTTAAAGAGAATGACTGTCACATTCATGATAACTTATCTAAAAAAGACTGGTCGGGAGTTCTGATCAGCCTGTAACAAGTGTTTTGGTGGTTTTCAGGAGAATTGACACAGGAAACTTTTTTTTTTAAAGAACCATTTTCATGGGTATCCAAGGAAATATTACTTCAGAAAAATTAATAAAGACTATGAAAGACTTAAAAAATTTAGATTCTCTCAAGTATGTACATCACAAGTGGGAGTTTCTGACCTGCCTCTTCTCCAGTGTCACAGTTTCAAACCCTAACAGGAAGAAAATGTTTTCTTACAATGTTGTCAGAAGCCAGCACATAACTATGTCCAAGTCAATTAGTTCTTTCCCAGACAAATCTGCTTTAGAAGGAAATATCTGAAAGCCTTGGAGACATGAGAAGCTGTATCTCTGCACCTCAGGGGGTCCCTGTTTGCCTTTGACTTTCATATATTTAGTATAATAGACATATTCTGTGGAATCCCATCATTATTTTTAATTAATTACCATATAATTTATTTACCAAAATCAAACCTGCTACCATCTTGGCTCTTTTTTCATTTATTGTAGACTCTTTCCATAGAAAAGAACAGAATTTTTAAAAGTTAGGCACTAACAATTTTACAAATTCAGTGCACCTGCATCAAGCTGATGGATGTAACTCAGTTTAGTGCAGTGGATGAGACTCTAAATATTAAACAGTGAAGGAAGTGGGGCACTAGAGTAGTTTTCCCAGAGCAGTGGTGGATGCCCCATTCCTTAAAGTGTTCCAGACTAAGCTGGACAGGAGCCTGTTCAACTTGGTCTAGTGGAAGGTGCCCCTGGCTATGGCAGGGGGGTTAGAACTAGATGATCTTTAAGATCTTCTTCAAACCATACCATTCTATGATTTTATGATTCTATAAATATATAGTAGTTTAAATATACTCAAGTATGACTCTGTACGGAGTGTTGCTTACTTCTGTTCTCTTTTCTAGTTATACTCCATATATAATGCATAGATGAGATCAGAAGCAAATAATGGCCCTAGATTTAGAGCCTTAGTTTTTCTGTTGGCTACATGCATACAGTGATCTAATAGCTCTTGATCTTGCAGATGGATCTCCAGAAATCTTGACTTCAGCTGGTAAAGAACAGCATTTAGCCAATAAATACAAATAACTGATAACATCACAGTACTATTAGGCAAATGCCTTCTTGGTGCTAAACATTGACTAATGTAATCCACACCATCTAGGGAATCAAGCACATACTGATTCTTGATTCTTGAGTCAGAAGTTGTCTGTGTAAAATCTGTGATTTTCATCAGACCAACATCATGCATTTTGCTTCAGTGCCTGTAAGAAGGCCTCTGGGACTTACTAACCTTTACGGGAAAAGTCTTTTATAGCTTACTACCTCTTCTAGAGGGCTTTTTTTAGCTTCCTGTAAAATTTAATGGAGGATAGAAGCGTTATAAAATTTTACAGGAGATGTGACATCTTACAGGAGAACAACAATTCTCATTCAGTTCCCTCGATATAACTTCTACAGTATTACTTCCCTATATCACAGAATCACAGGATCAATTAACTTGGAAAAGACCTCTGGGACCACTGAGTTCAACCTGTGACTGAACATCTCCTTGTCAACTAGGCCGTGGCACTAATTTCACATTAACTCTTTCCCTAAACCCCTCTGGGGAGGGGGACTCCACCCCCTCCCTGGGCAGCCCATTCCACTATGAAGTGCAATTTCCAACTCATTTATATTTTGTCCTTTTTCGTTTTGTTAATTTGTGTTTTATATGTATACGTAATAACTTATATTTTCTTCAAGTATACAGATAATCATTATATTATGTGCTTCTTAGTGCATTAAATTCCTAAAAAAGCCCACCCATTTGTACATTGATTTCTTCCAAAAATTTTTAGTGAAAAATTAAGCTCCCTCAGCTGGTTACCAGTGTTCGCTCTTTTTAAAGTGTAGTAAGAGTGAGCTTAATAAGCTGATTCTGCATTTTTTTATGATAATGTTTTAATGGGAATCTATTTTATGGAAAACCCATTGTTCTAACTTGTTGTTAAACAATTCAATTGATTTCCATTCAGATAAGTCAGATGAATGTCTGTATATTGTCAAGTACAGCCATGGGAAGACATGTTCATAAAAGAATCCATGCTTTTCTCATGCTCACCTGCTGAAGAAAGATACATTTTCTAGTGTAAATTCAGGAGAGGTAGGGAAAAAAATGGCAACAAGCTGTTTCGAAAATGTTTTAAAAGGTTTAAGCTGAATTTCTTATCACAATAGTTAAAGGTGAAGATGTGCATATGTTTTCCCATAAACGATCAATTATTCTTGTAAAGGGAATTTTATATCATAAAAATATTACCATTTCATATAGAATCAGAATTCAGGTTAAATTAAGATGTTCATGCTGTAAGGCATATTAGGCTAATCATCTCAAGATCCTTCTGTGTAAGGCTGGAGCACAGGGTCTCAAAGGGACTGCATTTGCCTTGGGGTGGCAGGTATTTTCTGTAGTGCACTCCCTAAGCTCTGATTCCCTATGCACATTCTGCTTAGACCAAGACTGCAGTACCCAGATAGCAAATGATGGCGTTGTACTTACATTTTTTTTCAAAATAAACTCAGAATATAAAAATATCCATAGTTCTTTGCCGTAGCAGTATGTTTAGGGAATTGCTAATAAGAACATTGGCCCTGTAGCTCAAGAGTATCATTAATGATCAAAGACTAGACAGGGAGCTTTCTGCAGTTTATCTCATAAGCCTGGCAGTAAAGCCTGGAGTTCCTTACGTGAAACAATATGAGGAACACAGGCTGTTTTCAAAAAAACGTAGCCCATCTTTGAGCAAAGTGCCAGGCCCCAGAGATACAAAAGAGAAGATGCAAAGAACCAAATTTGGAGCAGATATTCAAGCTTGTCCGTTTTAACATTAACCACACTGAGCTGGTGGACAAAAATGAGATCAAAGCAAGAGAGGTATCTTAATGACAGTTTTCAGAGATGTTTATTAGGATTAAAGTGTTTGGGTAAGCCAATTTATTTTTCTTTAAAAGCTACTTCCATCTTACTTCAAGAGCTGTGTCCTAACAATACTTAAGGGCTCAAAAGATAGTTGAAGAGAGACTTTTTACAGGTGTCTCTAGTGAGAAGACAAGGGACAAGTTTTACATTGAAAGAGGGTAACCTTAGATTGCACATAAGGAATAATTTCTTACAGTGAGGGATGTGAGGCACTGGAACAGGTTTCCCAGAGAAGCTGTGGATGCCCCATCCCTGCAAGTGTTCAAGGCCGTGTTGGATGGTGCCCTGAGTAACCTGACCAAGTGGAAGGTGTCTTTGGCCACTGCAAGGAGGTTGGTACTTGGTGATGGTTAAGGTCCTTTCCAATGCAAACCAAGCTACGATTCTGTGTGCCTCTTAGTGAATGGTGAGAAAATACTTTGAGTTTCTTATGTGAAAGATACAAAGTTCAATAAATAATGTGACTTACATTTTTATAACTTATCCTCCTGATAAGGCCCAACATACTGCAAAGCATACACACATCCTCACTTACTTCACCATTGAGTCGCACAGATACGTGTCTGGAAACTCTGAAGCAGCATTACAGCCCACAACACAAAAAGGTGAAGCTCCCCCTTTCAGCTAACTTGAGCGGAAAATGCTATTAAATTCTGTAATCTTGATTTTTCTACTGGTCAAGAAAAATGGAAATGTAACAAACAAAGTTGAATTAAAAAATGAGATATTTCAAAAATGTATTAAGGCTGAGAATACAGATAACAAATATTTTTAGGTAAATTTAAGGAAAAAAATCAACGAATCCCCAAAGAAATAAATCCCTTTCACGTAGAAAAATCTGTATTTCAATTGTGTGTTTTCCTATATGCTATACAGAAAATGCAATGACAAAAGTTTGTATGATGGCGATAGCCTTTTAATGGCTACTAGAATTTTATTTTATTTTATTTTATTTTATTTTATTTTATTTTATTTAAAGTAGCTATACAATCCCGCAAACTTAAGTTTCATTTATATAAAACATCAAATGATGAATTCAGAATTTTTATACAATCTGATCCTGATACCCTAAATAATCCTGTTATGTATAAGATCCTTACTGGGATAAAGCCAAAACTGCACCTGGCACCATTAAATAGAAAAAACCTAAAAAAACCCCAACCTTTTCTTCGTAAAATGCAGTTTTCTAAAAGTAGAATTATTAAAAGAAGTAAATAGTAGGCAGATTGTGAAATGACTATAAGACCACAGAAATGTACAGATATATAAATGAAATGCTAAATTTTATGAGCAGACTTTGTTGGAGCCATTTTGTTGGATTTGAGTCAGAAAGAGCCATTTCAGTGCATTCAAGAGACGGGAAAACAAACCTCCATCAACCCAATGGCTAGCAGAAAATTTTCTTCAGGGAAAATGGATGCATTTCTCATGTCTCCCATTTAGTTTAATGCACATCATGTATTTGGCTTCTGTCTGTAGTTTTCTTTCCCAGCATAATTTTGCAGCAGATTTGCCCTGAAGCATTAACTACCCTTGATAGTTTCCTCTCTTACTGTGTGATTACTTGCTTAGCATAATGACATTTCTGCTTTTTTAAATTAGTATGGTGTCACAGGAACTACTGTCAAAAAGTTGACTTTAATGCAATGTGATAATATCAGTAATGGTAAGAACATATAGAATGGTAATATAGCTACATTTCAGGTGTCCTGAGTAACCTTTCAGAATTTCCATGCTTTATTTTGGACAGAAAATTTTGACAAGGCATTTAAAAAAAATCAGACCTGTAATATGAACATACCAAAACACAGCTGAACAGAATTTCCCAGCAGAACAATTTTATTTTCTTTTGAATGAATTGTACAAAAATCCTCAATATCTCATGAAAAAATACTGATCTTATCTGTGTTCTCCTAATGCTAACCTGCCTTACTATGATATCAAATTATGATTATCTTCACTCATAATCTGTATACTATTATACATTATATTTGAGCAACATATTTTCTCATGTAGTCTTCATTATGCTTATATTATAGATTATGCATGATGTTACATATTTTTAAAATTGAATTGTTTTATATTATCAGAATACATTTTTTCAAGAGACTCTTGAGATTAGATCACTTATTTATTGGCAATTTTTTTACTTTTAGCTCAAACACACGATGGATCAGTTTTATTAACTGGAATTTATTATGTGACTTTGTAGCACAATAATATTGAACATTCCTCTACCACCACTTTGATTTTATTAATGTACTAAAACCAGGAAAGAATTCTGGAGCATGGATAATTTTTGAATCAGAAACTGCAGTCAACACTAAAGAAGTTTTAGATTTTTACTGTTCTGAGCAATGAAAAGTTTAGGCAACATTACAGCAAAAATAAACCAGCATAATACTAATACTATTTTCTTTACTATTGATTCATGTTAGAAATAATGCAGTGAGGAAGATACTAAAGGACAGGAAAGCAGTCTTTTCTTTAATAGAACGCTGAGCAGTTAAATTGTATAATCCCACTAAATATTTTGAGTAAATGTTCATATAAATTCAGGGATTAAGTGAGAAACAAATGAATTTAGGAATATTTTTTATTCTCTTGTCAGTAGCAGATATTTCCTCAACAAAGGCTACACAAATACAGAAGGAGTGCTTCTCATAAACAAGCCATTGAAATTCTGTTCTTTTGCATAATAGAGCTGGATTAGTTCTGTTCTGCTTAGTCTCCAGGCAGGCCCAGGGAAATGCAAATGCACATGTGGGTGTCTAGCTTATGAGCTATACTTAACTGTATTTAGGAGGTCATATAAATGTTATGTTAAAATTTCATCGGCTTTCACCATTTAGTACCACATTATTCATATGAATGCTGATATTCTCACGTTTTTCTTAATACCAGAAAGAATCCAAACACATTTATATACATTAATCAAAATATTTCAGTGTTAAACTGGTTAATGTAGTTCAACTTTATTGAAATTATTACTAACTTTCAAAAACAGGGAATGCTGAATATGATAATTATAATGCCTTGGAAGAAGTTTGGAACAGCCTATGATCTCAAAGAAAACTAAAATCCACTCCTAAAATAACTAACCTTAACAAGGTTTTCATACTTGGTAAGGATAATGAGGTTCTCAGTATATATTATCTACTTTATTAATTATGGAAAATTTCATGTTTTTTATTAAAGGCTTTTTAACTGGGATATAATTAAAAATATAATAGCTGAGAACAAATGTAAATGTTTCTGGAAGTATGAGATTAATAACTCTGGCATAAATTAACCATTATGTGTAATATATTGGTGTTTTTTTTCACATACAGCTTTGCCACCACACTTAATTTCTGATCTACAAGATCACTTCCTATTCAGCACTTGTGTCTCAGCCAATTAATGAGAGGTAACTGTCTTACGTTTGTGAACAGATTCAAATAGTTCTTCAGGTATTAAGAAAATATTCTCTAGCTTTAAATTATTTAAAGTCTTGGCCCAGGAATTCTGAGGTAATCACAGTGCTCTTGGGGCTTCTGTCTCTTTTTGTCAGCAAAAAACTGGAGCTAGTCGAATGCTGTTTGTTATATTTTTCTGGTGTCTGGATGATTTATACAAATGCATTCCTGTCTTTTCCTTATCATGCTTTCTGCTAACTAATTTGAATATTTCTCTTTAATTTTTCATTATATAAATCTTAGTGAAGAAATATGGGTGCTTTAAGGCTTTTATATACCTCATAAAAGTCCTTCAATTATTTTTCACAGTATAACATCCAGAAATCTCCAGCACACCCTGCGGCTGGATCTGCATTTCAGTACATCCTGCTCTAGGCAGATTGGACTTGTTGGCCTCATTTCATTTGCAAGGAAAATATGCTTCAATTATCTCCATGAAGAGACCTGCTAGAACATATTTTTTTATTTTCCCCCTGTGGAAGGAAATTTGCATGTGCAGTGGAGTGGTGAGCTAGCACAGTTCCCTGCAGCATGGAGCTGAGACTGAAGCAGAATATACTTTGTGCCAGAAATGAAAGATGTAGTGCAGGGCATCCTCACCTCAGAGGTACAGCCTTTTACTCCATAATATATATTGGAGAGTTACATGTCATCATCCTGCCATATTTTTTCATGTCTCGTTCTCATGGATTGCAACAATCCTAATACATTGAGGTTGAGTCATGAGGTAAATAGACACAAAATGATAAAACTCACAAAAGCACCAAAAGAGAGAAGTGTTCCTAAAATTGAATTATTTTATTTTTCAAACCATGTAAATATTTAGAATTATTTACCTCTGGTCAGTGCTAATGCTCAAATAATAGTTTGGAATTTTCTGAGAGAAAACCAGCTATTACAGGCTAAATGCTTCAAAATATCATTGCAGTAATTTAACAGTCTAGTTGATTGAATTCCAGTGCCAAGGTAGTTTCCCTGTTTATGTATAACTTTGCAATAGAAATGTAGCCACTACATATTTTTATATGTAGTATAATATGGGATGCTGAGCTCAGAAATAGATGGAAAATAACCAACAAAACAAGATTTCTCTGCCTCTCTTCAGTTTATGAGGCAGATTTTTAAATTACCATTCAGACACCAAGGCATCTGGCCAGCACAGTCAAGTGGAATGGACACAGAGAAGGGGCAGAGCACAAGCAGGCAAATACATGTCAGGACAACTTGACTCCTGGCCAGAACCTCTTCCTGAGCAATTGACAATCTATATATACCAGTTTAATTTCATAATTTTTAAAACATAGAAAATAAGTGGGCTATTTTTAGTGTATTTCACCCCTTTTTTAGGAGATTTAGGTGAGTAAAGATTATGATTTCCCCAAATTAATATATCTAATAGGTCACACAAGTACAAATAGAATTATCCATATATTAGTATAATCCAAGTAATTTGCAATTCAGCTGAGACGTTGTAAACGTTCAACAATTAACTTTTGAAATGATTAATCCATGAGGAATTTGTAAACATTTCTGCTTTATATGGTCACAGAGAGTTTAGAGCGCATTTACAGAAGACTCGTGGACAGCTGCCTTTTTTAGTAATGCTTATTAATTGATATGGTAGGATAAGTTAAGCCTAGTTAACATAACTGCTGCTATATGCCCATGAAATTTACCAGCTGTTTCTATAGGTAGTCGGTAGATGACCATCCTCTAGTTATGAATGACAGAATGAAACTTGAATATAGGAAACGGACAGCCAAACTATACAAGCTTATCATCAAAAATGGCAGCAGGTCCAGAGCAATTTTCTTTTGACAACCAAAACAGCAACACCAAGTCAGACACCACTGCCTTCTGTTCTTTTGTTCTGTACCGCTATAAAAATCTAACTCCATTTTCTGTATTGCCATATATCGGAGCCCTGAAGGAAGAAAGTAGCTTTCTTCTTAGATTTCCCACACCTTAATTCTTCTTCTCCAGGACAAACTAACCACTACCTCCCCATGTTTTCTGTTCTGTATTTATTCAGTTCATCCTCTAGTTGAACACAAACAAATAGGTGAGAAATTCAATTGGAGATCGCTGTCTCAGAAGGGAGAACCGGGGATCATCTGGTTTTGACTAGGATAATTTTCTTAGTTCCTGATACAGTTCTGTGGTTTTGGATGTAGTATGAGAATAATGTTGATAATAAATTGTTTCAGTTACTACTGAGCAGTGCTTACCCTAAATCAAGGACTTCGCTGTTTCCTAAGCTCTTGTAGTGAGGAGTTGCACAGGAAGATGGGAGGGAGCACAGCCTGGACAGCTGACCCGAGCTGGCTGAAGAGATATTCCATGCTACCAAAGCTCATACTCAGTATATAAACGGGGGAGAGCTGGTTATGAGACAGGAGATGGAATAAATTTCTACAACCTTTCAAAATCTATGTAAAAGCTTCTCTCATGATACTGCCTGAAAATTCCTATGTGGATGATTAGCTATGACAAACTCCCCACTCAATAACTTTTTCAGCAATTTATGCTTAAAACACTTGAAATGTAGTCCCACAAAAATTTTTTCTTGCCAACTGTGCAATTAAATAAATTTTCAGGCAGTTAATTTTGTGAAGGAACTTATTCTTGGATCCTATTTTTAGTGAATTGTCACTCTAGTATATCTAGCTTGCCCAGTCTAATGATCTGTTGTTCTCCACTTAGTCTATATAAGAACAATTCTAAAGTTTTCTAAAATTTACAGTCAAAAAGTTTAAAGCTTTTTCAACCTAACCCAACTACTCTGATGTTTGAAGTTAAGTTTTGCATCTTATACAGACTGCTTACTAATCTATGGGAGAATTTAAAGTTGACTTCTTGAAGATTTTTTTTCTTTTGGAGAGAAAAGAAAGAGTGATCTTGTAGAGCATGGAATTAGGGATTAAGTCCCTTTTAATATATTAAAAGTCTAACATAAAAAATGCATGTTGCCCCATTATTCTGAAAGACAGATAATTAGAAATAATATTAAAAATGTAGTTTGAAATAATACAAATAAACTTTCTCTAGATGCAAGAATTTCCTCCTTTCCTGCAGTCACTTAAACTCCTAATTATCTGGGAAAAAAAAAAAAGTCTGTGTAATCCTATTACTATTCAGTAACGTTTTCACTGAGGGAAAGATAATGGTATACGCTACTGTGAGAAATTATATCTGATCCAATGAGCCAGAACTTCTGTTGTGTAGAAACCTAATTCAGTTGCACAATGTTATGCAGAAATAAGGGAATATGGAGGAAATCAGGTGTTTCATCCCACAGAGCTCCTTCCACTAGGGGGAGATGAAACTGCATGTGAATATCAGACACTGCGATCATATTAAAATGCTTTATTGAACGATGTACCACTACTTTCCTTGCTCTGCTTTGGAATTCACAATGTACAAGATCTCTAATGTCCAAATACTATCTCCTGATGGTATTTTTTGCTAAGGTTTTCACCCTTTAACAAATATTTTGCCTCTTACTAGACAAAAGATAACATAGAGAAAATAGTCAATAGTTATGTATATAATCAACATATATATATACCTATATATAGTTAGTATTGTGAAACTTAAACATGAGTTCAATGAGCTTGAACTCATTGTATCAAGCAGTATCACCAAATATTTTTTTGTGTTTAAAATCCTCCATGTTCATTTTTCTTACAAACATTTTTCTGAAAGTATTAATTGTTACCAATCCATAAGTCACTTTTAATAGTTCAAGTTATGCACCATACAGCCACTTCTACACAATCATTTGTGGGAAAGTAAGTAAGAAAGAATTTTTATTGCACAGACTTGTAACTGTTTAGAGTATCTATGAACTTTGTAGAGTACTGAATTTTTAACTTCATATTTTGTATTCTAAGAGAATATACTAGCTCTACATGCCAGACTATCTTTGTAGACAGAGAAAACATTATTACTTTGTTTTCAGAATTTTTTTGTCCTGCTTTGACTAGTTTTGCAAGGTGTGTTTAGTAAGTGTGCTTGTAAAATATTCTGTCTTCCCCCTCCAGCCTTTTCCTTCATCTAACCCTTAGATTTTGTTGCTAGTCACACAGTATGGTCTGGGATGTACCATTGGTCAGTTTGGGTCAGCTGTTCCAGCTGTGTCCCCTTCCGACTTCTTGTGGTCCTCCAGCCTCCTTGCTGGAGAGGAGGAGAGAACAAGAGCAGAGAGAGAAGAGAAGGCCTTGATTCTGTGCAAGCACTTTTCAGCAATCTTTAAAATATCTGTTTGCAAAACTGTTTCCAGCACAAATTCAAAGCGCAGCACCATAAAACCTGCTGTTTGTGTCAGCCAAAACTGGTGAAATCTTTGCCCTTTATTCCATACCGGTTTTTTCATGCTCAGCAACCGTTCTATCTAAAACATCGCCATTAGGCACCACCCACTTCTTGTCCTTTGATGTATTTACAGAGATATACTTCCCTTAGTCTCTGGACCAGCATTACAGAATATCCTATCCAAAATATACCTCAAGACAGAAGAGGTGGTGTACTGCATGGAGCTACTGGGTTCCAAAACCAGCTCAGCTCACTGCACTTACGTTGTCCATGTAAATGTCTGTCCATGTAACTTTTCTAGGATAAGAAAAAATAATTGCACTCATAATTTACTTATTTTAAATCTTTCTTAAACTAAGAGAGAGTCTGTGCTGTGTTTTCTAGGATTGCTTTTATCAGACAGCTACTTCTCTACAGATAGGTCTTCGAATCTTTGCATTGAACAGTATAAATTCTCTAATTTTCTCATTCTTTAAAACTCAATGAAACTATTTGGCCTCTTTTATTTTTTTTATTGCTTTCAGTGCTCTAACAAATTTTATAAACTGCAAGTGTTTATGTTTTGCAGGTTTCAAAAAAGTTATTTTTTGTTCTGCTTTTAATGACTTTAAGGAAGCAAATTAATTTGTTTCTTCATAAAAATGTATGTTACAGGAAATATTGCCAAGTCTTAAAAGCAATTCTATTCATATAGCTTCTAACAAAAACAGTTGATTTAAGAAAAGGGTGTATTATCCAAAGACACTAAAAAAATTCTTGATCATAGTCAGGAAAAATTTTATTTCTAAAATATATTTGTTACAGGATGTTGCAAGTACCCACTCATGGACACTTGAAACAGGAAGACATATAGATTTTAATCAAGCTTCCTGACTTTTGAGAAACACTTAAACCCTTTTTTCTTTCCATGTAATCAGTGTTCATCTTCAAAACTAAATTCATTATACTCTTTCATTGCTAACCTTGACAGCAGTATTTAATTCCTGATATTTATTAATTCTTCAGTCAATATGTTTTATTCACACAGACATTTAATTATTGGATATCTGATATCTTGGACGCGTTTGTGTCTGTGTGTCTGTGAGTACATGCCAGTGCATATACGGTGCACATATTAGGATTATGTAGTAGAAAAGTAAGAATAATTTTTAAAAATATCAGCCAGAAGGTCAAGCTTCAAAAATAATTTCCAAAGGAGATTAAAGTCTAGTAGGCTTTGAGTACCTCTGGGAAACACTAAAACCTTCCTGCTTTAAGAAGTTGTTTCAATCTAATCAGAGTGAAAGTCACAGCCTACAGACTACTGATTTCCCCCAAATGTTCAAAACTGCAGATCAATCTATTTATAAGCTTTCAGAAAAAGAAACAAAAAAAAAGCAAACCCACCAAGCCCACAGCAGGACCATGACTCTAACACGCATACATTTTTTGAAAACAGAGTAAACAGAGTATGCCCTTGTCTTGAAAATCCATTAAGGGGCTGGAAGTCATCAGTATTTATTACATAGGAGGAGTAAGAATTGAGTAGCAGAAAAAAGCAAAATAAACAAAAACCAAGCAGATAGCCTTGCCTTTGGAGTTGGATTACTCATGTGTAAATTAAGCACATACATAAATGAGAATTTTCAGGTCTAGGGCCCTAGGCTACCATTTGTGTTGTCCGATTTACAAGAAAATTATTTTCTTCATTGTGCCAATTACTTTTTGCTCAATTTACAATAGCTTCAAAATAGATCATTAACCAAATAGCAATTACCTTGGGCAAAGAACACCTCTTAACAATGCCCAAATTATTTGGCTCATGGCAGCAGTGCTACTTGTGAAATTAAACTGCAGCTAAAAAGGAGAGTTTTAACAAGAGGCTTATAATTTTAAATAATTTCAAATGCAATTTTTTTCAAGAGTAATATTTAGTTCTAGGCATGTTATAATTTCAGTATTAGCAAAATGAGATTTTCATTAGTACTGAATCATTTGTTTTGGAAAAAGTCTGCTATCCTGTAAACTGAATGTACCAGCTGCTGGCTACCTGCAGTTTTGTTTTAATAAGATCATTAATTATGAAACAAGGCAAGTGGTAAAAATTCATAATCTTAAACTAAAAATGGAATAATCAATAGAAGTGTGGAATATACACCTGCCATCTTCATTTAAATTTATGAATGTTTTACCATTCAAGTTTGGGCATTTATTAAACAAAATAATGCTACAAGTCCAAGTAACCAAATTCTACTAAAGAATGAGAAGCAAAATTTAAAGTGTAAGCTTATAAATTAATGTATAACTTGCAGAAGAATAGAAATTTTTCTGTAGTCCTTATTAAGACCAGGGCAAATTCTTTCTGCATTAAAGCTACAGATACTTTGCTGCTGAATATAGCAAAGACTAAAATGAAACGAAAGTTTTCATAAACAGGGCCAGGAGTAAAATGTGACAACATTTCTGTTCCTTTATTTTATTGTTCAAGCATACCAAAGAATGTGAATTAGATTTTAAGGAGCCACTGTCAGTAGACCTTCCAAAGCACTGACTTTAGGGCCCATAGGAGCAATGAAAATACAATTCCCTTTGATGTAGGAAAACGGATGCTAAACAAACTCATAAACTGGTCACCTGTTAATTGAAAATAAGGAAAAGTCAAAAAGGGATATTTTCCTTATAAAATTATCATTCTGTCTCTTTGAGTAGTTCCTTCCCCTTCTGCCCTGGCAGATTATGGGATGAAATGATGAAGTGGCACCCTGAAGCAGGGGGATAAAGAATACGCATTCTCCTGAGGACTTGTCCGCCTGCAATCCTTTAAGCACAAGGCAGTAACAGAAGCCTCTGCCCATCCCATCCCTTTGGGCCTGAGGAGGAAATGCTTGTCTCGCAGAGAGGGAAGGAGGGAGGTTGTGAATCTCATGGAGAGAGACTTGGCTATCTGACAGTAGGACATTGAGACTCAGATTTCATTTATTCATATCTGAGGTAACTTACCAGTCCTATCTGAGGCACTTACGACTTACTGTAATGATGCTTTGAATATATTTCTTCAACATTGTGTAATAACCACACATAATATTTAAAATCTGAGTAGAATCTGGGTCAGAAAACAGTGTCAGATAGGGTTTCTTAATTTTTTTTTTTTTTTTTTTGCTGTTCTATTGTCCAAAAGGTCAAACATTCAAGCTTGTTGATTAAAATACCAGTTAATGTTTTATTTTATGTCTTATCTTGCTTCTATTAGTTCACACCAAGGAAAACAGCTCCTGCTTGCTTTTGGTTATTCTGATGGTTGTGATGTCAGCAGAACTTTGTAAAAAAAAAAACTTTACTTTTTTATTTTAACTTGGACAAAAAAAATAATCATCAAAAGTTGAATGAAAATGCAGACATGTTCTGAAGTGGTTTTTTTTTTGAGCAATTACTTTTGGCAAGTTTCAGCTGACTGAAAACATCATGACTGTAGATATATATAATCACTATTGAATGATAGATTTATTAAAGAAAGACTAGAATGATATTTTTCAAATTAATATTTTGTTCCTACAGATCTCTTTTTAAGAACTGTAGCAGAATCTTTTGGCATAAATCTTACGGTATTCTTAATAAGGTAATTGAAAAGATTAGTGGGGTGAATAGATTAATGGTGTGAATTTTCTTGTCAATAGTAAAATTTGGAAAGCAAAATTCAGATACTGTACTGCAAATAAATCTTTGTGCTCAGTTTAGTTCAATGCAGTAAGTATATAACTCATGGGGAATATCACTAGTGAATTAACCTGTTTTTTCATTTAAAAAATTTGATATACATCAGTAATCATCTATTAAGCAGTGCAGTTTGGTACTTCCTCAGTGCTTTTCACAAGTGCTTTTCACTACTGTCTACCTATAATACCAGATTTAACATATGGCAAACTAAAAAAAAAAAGTAAAATCAATTAGACACACAGTTGCATTTCCTTTAATTTTTTGGTGTAATCAGTTGAAATTAAATATCAAAACAGTGCAGCAGACTTTGTACCTATCAAAGAACCCATTTGACAAATAGAAGACAATTCTAAATTGATATTTTGATAAAAATAACACTTGTTGCATTGAAGATCTGTCTGCTGACTTCACTTTATTATTTTGAACAGTATCATATTGTTGTATTTTCATTAGAAATTATTTTCTAGACAACATGGTGTTTTTGAAACTTGCTTGAGAGTTATTGTCAGAAATCTTTATGACCCCAGCTGCACTAACCATCTGCCAATATTATGATCAGGAATAGCTTGCTGCAGCACAAGCATGGGAATTCCGTATTGCTTGGAGAAAACCAGCAAAAGTGAGGGATTGCCAGGTCATCTAGAGCAGGTGACTGGTGGCACCCTGCCTAGGGGTGGTAGCTTGTGTTCTGCTGAGATTAAACATCCAATTTTTTCTTCTTGTTTCCCCTTCTACCCATCATTTTTTGTATCGTTTCTGTCCTCCCCTGCTCCTTTAAAGTATATTCTACATATTTTGACTTTTATTTTTTAAATCGTATGCTTCAAGTTACAGACCACAAAGTTATAAATCTTCTTTTTAGATCCATGCAAGTCTGGTGGAGCACTATACTCTTGCTGTCTTCCTTTGTTCTCTGAGAACTTTGGTGACAAATTTACCTCAGAGTGAGTAGGAGGAAAGGATTGGAAGCATGATGCTAAGGGCAAAAATGGTGTAGTAATATTTTGTTTCTGTTTGGTGCCATGAAAATAATTTGGGGAGTTTCCTCATGTTCTGAAGATTTTTACCTCTCTCATGCATAAATAAATGTCTGCCACAAACCAGCTCATGCTGTGAGCCCAGATCCATCTATAATGCCTGCCTGTATTATCTGCCTGGCTCCTTCTGGCCTCAACATTTGCTTTTTCTGACTCCTCTCCCTGAACTGCAAATTCATAAAGCTGTCTTTAGGTTTGTCTGATTTCATAAAGCTCATGGTTTGGGCCATCATCTGACCACTTGTCATGTGCTTGAAGGCTTTCAGGCCAAATGTGTGGGATTCCACACCAGCAGGGACCCACTTTCTGGAGCAGTGGTGAGGAATATGCCTCGCAGTACATAACTCCTGGCTGCAGGAAGCTTCCATCACTGCATTGTTTCTTCTTAGCAATTTTTTTTTTTGGTGGTAATTGATGGGTAGATACCCAACCTGCTGGAAAACTGCAACCTAAAGTCGAAAAGTGGGGACTTGATGCTCTAAGGAAGATGATAAGGTGATAACCTGGCAGGCAGGCAATGAATATCAAACTGGGCATATGAACTGTGATCAAATACAGGAACATAACAGTCAAGTCTATTCAACTGTCTCTGTCTGGGTCTGGTATAAATGCGCGAAGTATACTTAATAGATGGACGTGTAGTCTTTTCCCAAAAAATCTTCTGCTTACCTTCTCTCTGGAGCAGCTATATAATATGACTTCTTCGTGCTGTATTTGCCATTTGAGACCACAGTCTCCTAGAAAGATGTATATAGGTTGAGCAGGGGGACCTTATGGGTGTGGGAAAGCAAATAGCTGACTTACTATGCTAGGTATTATCTTAACACAGTTAATTATTTCCTGAATAGCTTTCAGATTTTTTTGTAGCCAATTTCTATCTCTTGAAAAATGGTATTTTGATTCCCAGCTGTTTGGGTTACTGTAGATAAGAAATATATGCTGAAATATGTCTGCAGGCTTCTAACACAAGGGCTCATTCAATATGTGTCAATGAGCAAAGCTTTCAGAGCAATAATTAATTCAGTCAATACAAATATTTCTGGCTTTTAAATCCACATTTGCTATTCACTTACATTCCTAAGGAGATTTGGCATTAATTAACAACTGTTAGACTACATACCTCAGACTGGTAAATTCTGCATAATCTGAAGTGTTTGCTACATATAAATACAGGTTTTGTGTCAGCTATTGCAAGAATTTTATAGGCAGTAGCAAGGTACGATGAAGAGTATGCTGAAATTAAAATTATAAGAATAAACATTCTATCACAAAAATATGACTTCATATGGATTGCACATTGTCCTTTCTTCAGGTTTCGGGATTTATTTGCTGCTTACAAAGGCATGAATTATAGGATACACAGCTATCTTGCTTTCAGAAGAAGCATGAGAATAAAATACAAAATTAGCAGTCATGGAGTTGAGACCTTAACAGCTCCACTATTCCACCCCATGAAAAAATAAAATAATATTGGTAGATAGTTATTGCACCATTTCACAAGCTGTGTTGGTTTTTATACTGCTTTATTTATATTATAAATTATTTACAAAAAGAGAAGATACTGAAATACATCAGTATGTACCTTCAATGTATTTTTAATATTTGCAAAGCTTGTGATTCCTTTGCTAGTTCCATGTGCACATTGTAGCCTTTGTAGCCTTTGTTTTTTTTTTTTTTTTGAGTAACCGAGTAACTTTATAGCTAACAAAATAAATAATACCTAAATTTAAATGTTCATTTCATGTGCAATGAAGTTATCAAATCCATTAGCAATTTAGATAACTGTGTATGTTGCTAGGGCGAGACTAGCAGCACTAAGACAACTTTAAAGTAATGTGCCAGGAATTCTTCTGAGCATTATAAACTTTAACACACTATCTTCAGCATATCAAGGCATGAGATTTTTGTTTGTTTGTTTTCTTCCTAGAAGGGTTGACTGTGAGGCAAAAAGAAATTTGCATAATGAATAGATATATTCAGTCTACTGTGAGGAAAAATCATCTGTTATGTTCAATATTATATGCTTCATGCAAATATATTGGATTGCATAGACATTTGTCTAAGTTCTTACTACTTTTCAAAATAAATTTTCAGTTTCCACTGTTAATGTCTTATGATAATTCTTCCTTTTTTGAGACACTGCCTTTATTATTTTATTCTAGCCTGTTCTTTTTATTGGTGTCTGAAATCAGGGATGTTAATTACAATTTGTTAAGAAAAAAACCAAAAACTCCCTAAGGAATAAAAGAAAGTTCTGAAAGAGATACACAGGACTATGCTATAGCTTCAGGTTGTTAAGATTTCAACCGATCCTGGTGTACTTAAAGAAGATGATGTGTACCTACTTTTCCTGCTCCGATATTGTTTACTAAAAAATAAACATTTTTTAAAAAGTCTAAAAGTATATGATAAGTATTTATGCTGACATCATTAGTAAAAGGCATAAAAACTAAAAATGTAACTAATAAATATATTTAAATCAGCAATCAAGTATGTGTGAAAACCATGCTAAAATGTAAATGGTCTAAGGACAAGCAGCTGCCTAAATTTCAGTGTGAAATTATAGCTCTGAAAATTAAAGCAAAGCACACCATTACTTTTCAGGTTCATCTTTTTAATTAAACAAAATCAACATAGGAGTCTTGCACATAATGACTATGAACTGAGGCAGGACTTAAGTTCTTAAATTCCTTGAAAGATCCCCACAAGTATGTGATAAATTCTGGGACTTTTGGGGGGAGTTTTTTGTTTGTTTGTTTTCTTGTTGCCGAGTCTCATGCTAATTTGTGGCAAAATTTAAATCCTTGTTCAGTGCTAGCAGTTTTTTTTCCAGAAGCATTTTTTCTAGGGAGAAAATTCCTTTTTCTTTGTTTAATTAACTAAATTTAGGCATTCATGCAAGTAACAAGTCAATATCATACATTATAATATATGTAAATGTCCAGCAAAAACTGAAGACAGGAGAAGTTTTACCAATATGCGACATATATTCTTTAAAAATACTGGAACACAAAATAATATGTTTTAAAATAATTCTCTTTGAAATTCACAATTTGAAGTGAATCTAAAATTGTGAATTTGGAATTTAAATGTTGTGGATTTTTAAAAGTTGGAATTTAAATAGAATATTCCCAGTCCTCTGGATGCTTAATAAACATAGAATAAGAGTTTATATGTAATTTCCTGTTTTTTTAAAAAAAGCGAATCTCTTGATATTTTTGAGCAATGGTTTTCATGTTAAATAAACTGAAAAACATCTCAAAAGGCCAAAATTAACATGCTTTTCTTGTTAATATTGAAAAAAATACGTTGCAATAGAATGAAGTTTTATATTTCTGGACGGTTTTGAAAGAAGTCTGGTATTGGAATGTGGTCTGCTAAAGAATCATACAGCAAAGTAGTTCCCCTTGTCTTCTATGGTATTTTATCAACAGTCTTGAGTTTTTGCTAAAGTAGAAATTTACTAATGTTAAAAAATTTTACTAATTTTAAAAACTGTGAACACAGCATAAACACTTACTAGTATATTAGCATCAGGGTTTAGTAAGAATGCAAAGGTTGTATTTTACAGTTCCTATGAAAAGACATGCTTTTGTGATTTCTCATATCAAAAATGGGTGTGAAACATTACGGGACTACTATAAGTTTTTATTCTAATCAGCCTAATGGAAATGTCTGTAGATCAGGAAACTTGATTCATGGCAAAAATGTTCAAATCAGTGTGCACTTTATTCTAAGACGTGATATATTATATAAAGAGTAATATGACAACTGTCCTTGGAAATTTAGACATAATGACTTCAGCTCTGCGGAACAAATCCAAGGATTTATGAGGCTTTAATGATTAATTTTTAGGGGCATTTTGAAATATTTTATGTTCTTTTTTAATAACATTAAAAAAATTAACAAATTTACAAGAGGAAACTATTTGAATTATTTCCATTCTCTACTTATACAACTATACTCTGACAGACACCAATAAGACTAGTTTCAATCTCTGGGCTTTATTTTGTGTACAGAGACATAGGCATAAAATACTGTAAAACCACAAATTATTAAATAACTTCATAAGAACTTGTGAAAGTTTTGTATTCAAATATTTGTCTCAACAGTATCAGGAATGTTGTATTTTAATTTCATGACCAAGTCAATGGGGTGTAGAAAACTGCCCATCTTAGCAGCCAATTGTCCTTTATTGTCTGTAAGGGGAATTTCAATCTGTGATGCACTGTAGAGAGTCCTGGATCTGTTTATCTTAGTCTGTATCCCCAGATGAAGCCAAAACCACTAGCAGTAAGTCTTTCATGACAGGCTCTAGACAGATATATATATATATATATATATATATATACACACACACACAAAATGTCCCAGCTTTGTACTTCACTTCCAGCAACTGATGAAAAATTATTTTGAAAGTGTCTGTTATGTTTTTGCTAAAAAATCAATGCAGCTATGGGAAAAAATTCAACCATTAATGGAACAACAGTATATGTAATTGGATTAAAAAACTCACATCTATAATTTTTTTATGACCTTCTTCCCCAAATATAGAAATTATGTAACTATCTGAGGATGATAGATTATATGGAAATTTCAAGTTAACCTGTTTTTTTTCTCCCTTCTTAGATTTTGGACTATTGTTAGCCTTAGGTATCCATATATAAAAAAAGTGTGATAACTTTTGAACTATGTTACTGTTTTTCTTTCATAGTTCTGGTTTGATTGCAGTCTTAGGGCATTGGTCGATCAAGAATTCAGTGCTACATTTCTAGGGTTTTATATATATATATTTTGTCTGCTTCTGAGGCATTTAACGAGGTTTTCTTAGCCTTTCAGGTTCATTGAGCTTGTGAAAGTTGAGGCAATGTCAGCTTCCAATCTTATGCCTTGGGAAGCAGAGGGAATTGGAGAGGTCAGGCACTGCTGGGCAGCAGTCAGCTATTAGAGTATAAAAAGTAATCATAGCCATGGCTCACTAAAGAAGGTAGCAAGAGAACCCAGAGCTCACAGAAGAGCAATGAAATGCTGACTTTGTAAAAGTAAACAATATATATGAAATACAGAATCTTTCTCAAGTATAGAGATTAGATCAGACCTCAACTTATTTACTACAAACCAACCAAATTAACTACACAAAATTATTTTTTTCCTGTCCTATTTCAGGATATTAGACTGCAGATAGCTTGTTCTTTGGCTCCCTTTCGCTATGTTACCTGCACAGTGTTATTTAAAAAGCTGAATCACATGCTGTCTAACAACTGGCACATGCGTTGAGAGACTGCATTTACTTGGTAACTGTCAACAATTAATGTAAGTTTAAAAGTCAGGGGAAAAGTATCAGCAAAATATTTTGGGATGAAACTAAACATTTAATCACAGGGAGAAGGCCTGAAAATAAGGAAAATATATTTTTAGAATATTTTAATTTTTTAGAATGTGTAGTGGTTTTTATCAAAGATGAACTAGAATTGACTACTGCCTTATCAACTGTTAGAAATGGTCAGAGCATCAAAATGAGGACAGATGACTTACTATAAATGCCTACAAAAACACTGAACAGAGTAGTAGCTTCTCCATGTAAAAATCTGACACAGCCCTTAGTGTGACACCCAGTATTGCTCTCTTATTAGGAGAAATAATTATACCCTTATAAAGAACAATGCCAGTCAGGAACTTAAAATTATACATATTCCCTAATTATTTTCCTTTTTATATTATTTTTGAAAAATAAAAACCCAAAAAACAAAACTAAAAAAACCTCCTAACATTTTCAGTTCTACTTATAGAAATTACTGCCTGTGATACATATAAGGTAAATGGAGCACAGGAAGCCACAGAACCATAGTCCCATGTATGAAGAAATGGAAATCCTTGACCTAAAGAATACAACCTGATGAAGCAATCAGAATTCCAGTTTCTATTCCATGGCATTACTTGCTCCCAGAATTCTAGAGAAATACACAAATTTTAACTGAAAGCTAAAAAAAAATTTCATGTTAAATAAATTTAAATATTCAAAATGGGATTCATAATGTAAGAAGCCTATCTTTACATAAGTTAACTATTTCAGTATAAGCATGTGTTAGTCGTTATAAGAACTTAATTAATTATTTAATTGCAATGCTTCCTATACAGAATTCTATTGCTGACTTGGCATCTTAACAGGATAATTTTGATGCAGTGTGTGATTTGGATAAATTTTGCCAGGGCAGCTTTTTATTGTTCAGTGCTTTCAGCTGCTCAGCATCAGCATTCCAGACATGCTGTTCACGTATGTTTCACAAGTAAAAAAAGGGCATTTTAAGCTGTAAATTGCAATCTAAATAATGCCCTACTGAGTAAATCACTATTCCTCTACTGTCAGCATCTCTGCTTCCCAACTTTGCTGTAGCCGCTGCTGAATGCTTGTGTAACATTGCTTTCTTTGTGATAGTGCTGCACAAGGTGTCAGGATGTGACTTACTTTGATATGAATCTGGCAACAAAGATGATCTTCCTGTCCCCTGATTTCCCTTTATTTCTATCTGTTGATTGCTGCAATCTTTTCTTTGATAAAGTCTTTTTCTATTTGTCATGGAGTAACAGCTGGCTATGACAGGCTAGACAAGAAGGGAGGCAAATACTGCTACAATTACTACTGGAAGGCCAGATGAGAAAAACCTCAATTTAGGTAAATGAGAATGGCAGGTGTGTCATGGTACTACAGACTCTGGGTGTAAGACTGGTAATTTTGGAACCAGTGATTTACCTGCTTATGTTGACAGATTGTTTTAAACTTCCAGATTGTAATAAGGGATTTTGTAGACCTTGAAAAAAAAGACAGTTTCCTCAGTCAGACCTTCCACACAGGTACACTCAAGACATACATTCTGAGAGATTTTTTTTTAAACAGTCTTTTCTTTGAAAGTAATTTAATAAATTTAAGCATTTATTATATCTTAATCCAAACTGATTATTTTAGGTTATCAAAGATTAAATTTGTGTTTAACAAATGTAACTACTAACACACATATTGGCAATTTTTTTCCATATGGATAGCTATTCTACATGACTTCCCATTTCTTATTTATGTTCACTCATATCTTTAATTGTTTTTCTTTGCCTTGGAGTTAGTTAACCTGGAAAAAAAACTTTATTAAACAGAAAAATCTCCAACATAAAATGGACTGCATACCACCAATATGCTGAATATGTACACAGCATACCACCGATGTGCTGAATGTATCCTTTTATTGCAATTTGTGTCAATGATAAGTGTGAATGAACACTTGATAACAACCTAACAGTCATCATAATGAATCTTTTGCTCAAAGTGAAGTCAGTAGACAAAGAAAATAAAAGCTTTGCGCTTCTGATTATTAGGGTGGATTTTGAGGTGAGGGGGTGGTTTTCCTTTGGTTTTTTTGGTGGTGTTTGTTTAGTTGGTTGGTTGGTTTTGTTTGTTTGTTTGTATTTGTTTTGGGTTTTATTATGGTATTTTGGTTAAAATTAAGATTAAAGATTGCAAAATATTATCTCAAAATCAGTTGGATTTATGAAAAATTTTCCCTTTTCAAAAAGACACTTATTTACAATATCACATCTATGTAAGGTCCTTTCTGATCAACATATTCCCTTTTCTTCCATTAACTTCTCAACTACTTTCTGCAATCTCCTTAACATGCTAATATGAAAACTTTTCCCCTGAAGGAATGTGTGTTCTCACTCTGTTGTAACACCTACAATACCTTGGTTTCAAATCTCACTTTAATACTCAGTTCCTTTGGATCTTCCTAGTTTCATACTTAAAGCTGGAAAAGTAATAACTTCTTTTCCCCAACAGTCTATAGTTTTTGTGTGGTGGTTTGCTTTTTTGGGTTAGTTTTGTTGTTTTAGGCTTTTTTTCCATGAATAGGTGATTAAGTCTTCCTTGCAGTGATGTCATTGCCAAAAATTATTTGTTATATTTATTTCATTTCTATTTCAGAAATCAATGAGAAAAAGTCTATTTCAAAAATCTTTATTCCTACCTAATGCTGGCCAAATGTGTATTGCAGTACTACAATTAAAACTGAAGTCTTTATATCTCTACCACTCTGGAGGAAAAGAAGCTTCAGTACAATTCTGATCAATGTGCAGATGTGTTTTCTTAACTATAAAGCATCTAGCTCTCTTTGAAGGGATGAGACATACAGAGACTTACTTTCTCTCTTGAGTCCTCATACTGCCTTTTGTCTGAATTATTTTGAGTTTATCCTGCTCATCTAACAAGTTCAGATATTTAATCAAACTTTGGATGGTTGGTCACAGCTTATCTGAACCTCTTGCTTTTGAAATCTGACATAAATTGTATGCCACTTGAGATTCTCACTACACTTGTGATTTTGGGCAAGTCAGATATGCTTTGCAACATTACAGAAAGTGTATCAAACACATAGTACAAAAAATCTCAACACAACTCTTGCAAAGCACAAAGTCTTTCCTATCTCCTTTAGAATTTGGGGGAAAACTAAGAATTTTCAATCAGAGGAGCCAGAATAATGATGTCATGAGGATGCTCATGGCATGGATGCAGTGTAGGATCTTACACACAGCCCTCATTTTCACTGGTGTTTTGTTACATTTTACTGTTATTTCAGAACATCTACTTATTTTCTATATTATGTATTGCTCTGGTGAGGTCTGATGTTTCTTTCCACGCATACAGATTGGAGTGTGTGAGAAGTTAAGGTAAACCTAGATACCACCCTGAAGAGATCTAGGCTTGAATAAATAACGGAACACTGGAACCAGTGTTGCCTAGATAAGAGCCAGAGGGATGACAGTCTTCCAGGCTTGCCTTGATTCTCCTTCCTCTAAGAGTAGACTAATTAATTCTATGTATTTATTTTGTTGCTTCTCCGGAAATACACACATGCATTGATTGCTCCCTCCCTGTCTCCTATCGATGCAGGATGACTCCCCAGGTGGGGGGTAATGTGCAGTGACTCCATGATTTCAGAAGGCTGAACAAATGGTTAATTAAGCTATTCTACATTATACTCTACTATACTAATACTATACTCTACGCTACTAAAGAAAAACCTGTGACCCTTACAGACAGCCACGACACAGTTTTGACCTAACTGGTCAATCAACCCAGCCATCACCAGTGTCCAATCAAGAAATCCCTTTTGGGTAAACAGTCTCCATAACACATGCCACCTGTGCCAAAAACAGGTGCAGCAAGTCGAGATGAGAATTGTTTTTCTTCTTCTCTGAGGTTTTCTCACTGCCTTCCCTAGGATTTTTCCTGGGGAAGTGGTGCCTGCTGCTCTCTGTGAAGAGAGCTGTGGCCAGAGTCTCCCATATGGACTTCAAGCTGAGATTTGACAGAGAAACAATCCCAACATACGAGAAATTAATGTCTCTTTGTTTCCTTATTCGATTACCTTTAAATACCCATTATTCATTGTGATTTTGTTCAGTGTTCTTCTATAAAGCATCTAAAGTGTTTGGAAATTCCTCCTTTGACTGATACAGACATTAGAAATAGTAAAGCACTGGGATATCACATTAATTGAACAACAAAAGAGCATTTAGTCCATTCTTTGTACGCATGCATTGTTTCTTCTGGCAACAAATCTCTGAAATTAAGAAGGATAGCACAGCAAAAGTGACATCTATAACATTTGATGTTTAATTTTTAAATTATTTAAGCCATTAACGTAATTCCTCAAGGTCAGTCTGAGTACTCCAAACTTTATTTCTGTTTCAAAAATGAATTCATTAGGCCAGAGGTACAAAACCAGACAGGTTTGCATGGTAGTGCTCTTCTGTGTCATTATGACAATGCACAGTTATGTTTTTTAAACATCAATAAAAAACCTGAGCAGAAATGGATAAAAATTGTAAACTATTTTATTAAGCAATCAAATGTGAAAAAGAACAATAAATGAACAACAATTTGATTACATTTTTTATTTAAAATTCATTCTGTCTCATTTTTCTTAAACAGAAGGGTTAACTTTTTATGACAGGATTATTTTATTTCACAAATCAAAACTAACAGGTACATGCTTTATATGATGTTTGGCCTTGAAAATATTTTTCACATAAACTTGAAAATGTTTATAGTCTTTTTTTTTTATTCTCTTTTTGACACCATAATTCTGTATAACAATGTATGAACAACCAAAATTTTAAACACTTTCAGGCCTGTATGCCAGTGTGAGTATTGTTTCACTCTGTGTAGTGAAACAAAAACATCATAATTAGTAAACACACAATATTTTATAAAACATATTCATCATTAAAAGAAGTGTCACATTTTTTCTGAAATAGCACATTTGAGCTGATTTTAGCACCTAGCTAATAAGTTTCTACACAAGATTCTCCTGAATAATTATTTTTTCCTATACTAAGCAGTATGCTCGCCTTTAGTCCTTTTTTTCTCCCCTCTTTTCTAGTTTTTAATTTTTTTTTCTGCATGTAATACGTTCCTTTCTGTTATCATCATAAACATGTTTGGGGTTTTTTAAATTTTATTTTATTAATATTTAACTTATTCCCTCCTGTCTTTACCATCTTTTCTTCTAACATTATGCAATATGGTTTGACTGCTGCTCTCCTACCCTATTATCCTTCTCCTGTCACCTCAGGTCTTTGTTTCATCATTTCATTCCTACCCTTTGTATTTCCACTTTCATCTTCTCTTTTCCCTTTTTAAAGGAGTGTTCCACTACTTGAAACTGTTGCCTGCAGCTTTCATTTTTTTCCCTGAATAAAAGGTGCACACTTTGTCTCTACATTCATGACAGCCTTCTGTCATTTACCTTCTTCTTATATTTTCACTTGATTTCTTTTCTTATTATGAGTGTTCTTATAAATAAAATTTTTAAACATACGTTGAAAAATGTGTTGACAAGGACATCTATGGATGTCATTTACCTGACCACTTTCAGATGTAACAGTGTAAATCCTTATAACTGTTTTGGTCAGTCTACAGATAAAAGCTAATTTTAAGAAAGAATTCTGTGATAGGTAAGTCAGATACAAACACCCATAACTGTTGTTCCTTTTCTCCAGGAGAAAATCTTTGCATTTATCATCTTCTACTTCCAGAAAAGGGTATCAGAGATGATGAGAAATTCCCAACACATGCATACTGCATGAGTACACTTTCAGGTGAGTGGACAGTCCTGCATAAGTCTATTTACAATTGAAACCATATCTGTGAAACATTTTACTTGAAATTAAATACTATTAGCAATTAGCCTGAGACTATCCATTCAGTGTTGTAGATATTTACTCTAATTATTTATGTCTGTCTATTTTCGTGCCAGATTGCATAGAGTAGTCTTGAGCTACTGACCTTGGAACCTGATTGATGAGGCAACGACATTTTTCTAGACTGCTTGTATTTCCTTCCTTCCTTCCTTCCTTCCTTCCTTCCTTCCTTCCTTCCTTCCTTCCTTCCTTCCTTCCTTCCTTCCTTCCTTCCTTCCTTCCTTCCTTCCTTCCTTCCTTCCTTCCTTCCTTCCTTCCTTCCTTCCTTCCTTCCTTCCTTCCTTCCTTCCTTCCTTCCTTCCTTCCTTCCTTCCTTCCTTCCTTCCTTCCTTCCTTCCTTCCTTCCTTCCTTCCTTCCTCCCTCCCTCCCTCCCTCCCTCCCTCCCTCCCTCCCTCCCTCCCTCCCTCCCTTCCCTTCTCCCTTCCCTTCCCTTCGAATTCTGTCTCAAAAGAGAGATCTCTCTTTTGATGTCAAAAGAACATATCTACTGGCTTATATCTACACTCTCAGAAAGCTCTATGTGCTCCTCAGTAGGGAGAAAAACTGTTTTCTATTTGCTTAAGACAATTAGAAGTATATGTGTTTAAACTTATGCATGTAAGTGTTGTATATGTGTAAATATTTAAGCATGATTAATAGCTGACCCTACTTTGTTTCTAGCTTACAAAGCAGAGGGGCTGATTTATCCTGGACTACTGAGCATCAGGACATAGGTAAAAAAATGTCTACCACTATCATTTGATTGTAGTAAGATTCTAGGATTCCTCATTAACTAGTGTCTGCCCCGGAGTGGATTGCAGTAAGTCATTACTTTAGTACTCCTGATCCATTTTGATAAATAAAAAGAAATAATTTTAGTTTTTTCATAGTCATTAATCTTTCTTTAAAATGTTGTAAAACCCAAGGAGATGACAAATGAAGCAAGTAAAAAGAAGCAAGTATTGAGTTAAGTCAGAAGGAAGAGTGCTCACTAGCTTGTGAGCACCAAGTTCACAATCCCTGTTGGTTTGTCATAATGCATCTGAGCTACAGCAACCAGGTAAAGAGATTAGAAACCTTGTTTTACAGTATCCAGAGTTGAAATGAGTGTCAGTGCTTGTAATGAAATGTAGAAGACCATTAGAAGTATTTTGATTTAATACTGGCCAAAAGGGTTTTTTTTATAATTTTTAATGATGAAGTTGCTAGAGTTTGGATCAGTACTGGAACACAGAGCAACTACAACCTTGCAATCACATCAGGAAAAAAAAATCCTTAAAATTAGGAGCTGTGAATATTCTGAGGTCACACAAAGATTTAAACTCTTCTAGACCCTGTCTCCTTTTGGAAGCAGAGTGGTTGGAGTCAGTTAGTAATGCAAAACACATATTGCTTAGCATCTGCAAATTTTTTGCTTTGCAATTGGCAAATCAGTTGTAAAATAAAACTGGCAAGCACTGTCCATACTGTATGATACCTTCTGACAGTTTTTCAAGATTATTTAACTTCTCTTGCCATTATGTGTACGTTTAGGGAACAGCTACTGGAAAAGCTGCCAGTCTGTTCCTTGTCACAAGAAACTTCTCTGAAAGGGAGAAATTCAAGTAGCACTGAAGACTAAAATTAATGGTTGCACAGTTTTTGCGGGGAATATACAAGAAAGACAAAACTGTTATGATAAATAATTTAGTTAAAAACCCATTTTAAAAATGTATTGCCTTGTCACACTGAGGTGCTCAAATTTTTACAGAACAAAAAGGAGCTGCTTTTGACAAGTATATAATAATTCTTCTTCCTAAATTATTTTTAAAGGAATTTTTAAATGGAAAATTTTAAAAAACACATTTAACAAGATTGCAGATGCCAAGAATTTTCTTTTCTTGAAAAAATCTACCATTTTGCCTTCACCAGCCTGTGCTGAACCTGTCTTTATTAATATAATTCAACTACATTTCTAAAATATAGCTTGAAGGAAGATTTGAATACAGAAACTAGGATATAAAGCAGTATCACTGAAAGAAAAGGTGGTATATTATCATAGTATAACTTAAAATTATAATAGTTCAAAGAAACACTGAGATTCCAGTTTAAATTTCTTAAATAATTTCTAATGAGTCCATAATATTTTACAACAGAAGTCCCACACACTATCAAGTTTTAACAGTTCTTACCTCTGAACAAGCCTAAGTGGTAAAGTCCGGTGGCTCATCATCCATTTCCGTAAACCAGTCAGATTAGGTCATGGCTTAATTTTCAAAAATATTTACATGCATTTTCACACAAATGCAAGAAATAAGTACTTATTCTATGAAAAGTAGTTCCCATATAATGACAGTTTATTTCCTCTGATAAAGATTAGCACCATACTATGAAACACAATACAAAATAGTATCCATGTGGAAACAAGTTTTCTGGAAAAACCATGATCCTGATTAAATCCTGTAATGATTTTTTGTTTTCTTTACTTAACAAAGTGTGGAATTATTTCCTATTATTTTCTTCAAAATAAAATGAGAAAGTGATATTTGCCGTACCCCTTCCCAATTATTTATTAAATAACATTTTAACTTTATTACACAGTATAAAGTTCTTTAAAACTCATAAACTCTGTATTCAGTGACATTTCCAAATATCAAGTCTGGTTTTCGTTCTATATGAATAGGGGTTGGAATCTTTAAGGAATGTTTGATATAAATGGTAAGGACATCAAAGAATATGGTTTTGATTAATAGAATATAGCAAAACACATGTTAATTAGGGTAGAAGAATAAAAAGGAAGCAGTGACAAGGAAAGAGGTTGGTTTTTGGTTTGTTTTTTTTTTTAATGACATAAAGTAGAAAAAATGAGAAACAGAGAAAGCTGACATATTCTTGCCTACCAGATTGGCAGGTGGGCTGCTTTAGAACATTTTTACGACTCACCACTGTGCAAATACTACTGCCAAAGGCAGATGGATGAAAATGCCAAGCATATGTGAAGAAGGTCAACAACAAAGATACTAAGAGAAAGGAAATACAACACTTCTATGTGTTGTATTTTTATGGCAGCCTGTGTTCCAGCTACAAAAAGCTGCCGCCTTAAGATGGCCAGGAGGAGAAAACTAGGAGCAAGAATATGCTTTTGGCATGAAGTTAATTAATTGTCTAGTCTACTATAAATTATGATCTCCAACACCAGCAGGTGGATGTGCTCCTTAGCATGTAGTATATATAACCCATTGTATATATAAAAAGTTTTTGGTCTCCAGAGAGCCCTAAAGTTCCTGTTCAGCTTAAGTGCATGGTTTTCTATGGTATGAGCCAATATGTGAGCTGCTCTATGGGGCAGACATGCTCCTGGTTTTGGCTGATTCTGGTTACAACATATAGCTCCTCTACCGATGACAGAGACACCAGGAGTGTTTCAAAGTATATTGGTTTAGGCATTTCTCTGGGGCCAGTGTTGCTAAACGCTTAATTTCTTATTCTTTGGTATGGTCTGGAGAAATTATTTAATGGGTTACAAAGTTCCTTTATGACCACAAAGCATTTCCTTTTAGTAGGTGGTTGTACTTTATTGGGTAGTTCAGCTAGGATAAGACCGGGGAAGTCTGCCACTGTACTGAGTGATGGGTTGTTTGTATTTCACGGCTGCATTAATTACTATATTTGCCATTGAGGAGGAAAATTCTGCCAACAGCAGGCTGGAGTTTCTTTGTGACATGAAACAATGAGACTTGGCAGAGATCTTGCTACACTGCCCTAACTCACAAGATTATCAAAATTGCTAAATTTAAACTGGGAGGAGAGAGAAATCTCAAAGGGTATTCCTTGTATTACTTTCTAATATATTGTAGTGAAACTTCAACGTCACAGTTAAGAGTAAAATGGAGGAGGTTCAATGAGATACATTTGTGCTGTTCTCAACTCAGTGTGTCAATCAATATGCAGAAGCATTTGTTGGCTGCAAAACCAACATATTTTTACAGAATAGATTTAAGATATCTATCCTGTGTCTTGTTTTACATAAAATCCTAAAACAAGGATTTTATGTAAAACAAGAATGTTGTTAAAGACTGAGAAAGTGCATGTTTTAAGGATGAAATTGCTGTGTACTTCAGGACTGGCTAGGAGAGACTATCACAGAGACCACTATCTACTTTATGTTTTCCATTATAAAAGGAATAACTGTCAGAGTGATGCATTCTAATCCAAAGGATCTTGCATTCATGAGATTTTGCACTGATGCTGCAGTTCTCTGTATGATTTTGGGGCAGAAGAAGGTGATGAATGTTCCCTAATAATTTTGAGTTCAATAATATAGTTTTATTATTCATTACAGTGTTTCATAATAAATTTATACAATGCCCCAAAGGAGACATTGTCACTTCAAGAAAAGTAGTGGCTCTTACCAAGCCTTCCTAAAACACCTTACAAAATGAAATTCCTCGAGGCAGCAATTTATAAAAGTGGTTTCTTTTGCTAAAACTCTAAAGCAAAACATAATCAGTAACATGATGAAGTAAATGTCTTTCCTTAGTCCAGAACAGTTCTCCCCATAAAGTATGTGTTTTCAATAATAATTTACTCCTTATAAAAACATTTCTATAATACCATTCTTTTGAAACTTTATGGCTTCAGACTCCAAACTCATTAATTTTCATACCTAAATACAGAGGTTTTGGTGTGAGGTCACTAAACTAGCAAGCTCAAGGTTGCAATACTGATCATTCAGTGGATAGCAATATTTATTTGAAGTTAGTAAAAGCATTTATTTCAGGAAATACACCTACCTCTTTTTTCTTCTTTTTTCTTTTTTTTTATTTCTCAATTTTTCTTTAAACATGAATTTAAATATTTAATTAGTGCTTGTGTGTTTGTTTTTTTCGTATAACTTGACCATGTTGCATTTGACTGACTGTTTATATTTTCTTTCTTTCACTTCCGTTTCCCACAAGAAACTTAGGATTAGTTCTCAGAAAATGGTAACTGTGTGAGTAAGTTTGTGTGTGCATTGGAATGGAGGACATATGAGACAGAAAATTACACCAAAAGGTGGATTGAAAGCTGACCTTTATTGCCTTTTATCTGCTATTTGCTGGAGTTTCTGTAAGGCTCTGAATGAGCAGTGCGTGTCAAAAGGAGTTCATGCTCACTTAGATGGGCTGTCACTCTGACATTCTCAGAGATTTTTCAAAAACAGCTAAAATATTTCAAGAGATGAGCAAGAGCCTAATAATAGGGTGGTAATGAAACCAGGTCTCAAAACTCTTGTGTTAAGACTGGAATTAATAGCTGAGTGCTTTTGATTGACAGATAAATGAACTCATTAAGATTTAAGGTATAAGGTTTTAAGTTACAAGGGTTATCTTTACAACTAAAGAAACTAATAGCATACCAAAGATAAAGACTTTAAGAGAATCCTACAATGGCAAAAATTGCCATAAAACTATATTCTTATTTTATATATAAAACAAAAAGTTTTCAGAATTTTTGGACATAAAGAAAAGTAATAGAGGCTCTAGGCTGAGAATCAGATAAGGAAATATTCAGGAATATTAAAGAGTAGGAAAATACTAAGGAAGAATATTACTCTGTAAGAAAGCATGTTTACGTATGCGTCTACAAATTCTGTAAGACTATGATGCTGACTACCAAAGAACTTGTAAATCTTTCTATGGATCAAATTATTTATTAGACAGTTTGTTTCCTGAAGTGTAACAGTGTGTTACACTGTGTTAACAAAGTAATACAAATTCTTTACCCAGCCTTGCTCACACCTGTCAAATCGGCAACATGAGTTTACTAGTGCTTTGAAAAAAAGCAGTGTTTGAAGCTAAATTTAGAATCTAAAACTATAACATCTTTAAAAAAAAATTAATTCAGCTTGAGTTTGTTGTATCTGATAGATCTCCACGTTTTTTTTATTTAAATCAGTAGTGCCATGAGGGAGCTCCTTTTGAACAAATGTAAAAATCTGTTTATCCTGGTGCGGCTGAATATTGTGACACACACATCATGTTTACTCATTCAGAAGTAAACATTTTTATAATTATTTTGACTGAATGGATTCAGTGCGGTAGACTTCCACCCTGCCCCAGAAAGTGAAAATGTGTCCACCTATTGCTTTTCAGCTATGCAGATGCTGCCATGAAAAAAATTATTCTCAAAGCCTATCTGCTTCCAGTTCTCATCATTAAGTACAAATGCACTTAATGCAGGTCTGTATAGCAAATGATAAAAGATCCAATCAGGCTCCAGCTTTGGATACTTCAAAGAATGAGTGTTAAAGCATCCGAAGGCGGAGAAAGAGGCATTTGAAATCAAATGGTTTATTTATGGTTAGATTTCAGGGGCTGGAACTTCTTCCTGGATTTAGTACTTAAGCCATATAAGATACAACTTCTCTTTATTTTTCCCCTTTTCAGAACTTACTGAGAAGAAGAATGGCACATAGCTCTCTTACATTCTAGAGAAGTGTTTAATCCATTAAAAAGAAAACTAAACTTGAGAACAAGAAAATAAGATAATTTGCAGAGGGAAGAAGGGCCCTCTACTTTGGCTTGATTTAGTGCTAGTAGCTGATTTTCAGGGCACTGTATCTCAAGTAGAGCATCTCCAAGTAAATAATATGTGGACACTTGAAGGAAAATTCATCCATACTTCCCCAGTTTCTATCTTTGAATAGACCCTCAACAAGAATCCTGGCTATTGACAGCTGTTGCTAATTATCCTGTTCCTCCTTTTTGCCATTTTGAAGACTGTGTCCCCATGTGCTTTGTAACAGAAGTTCTAATATTGGATTCTGAATTCTAGCCTGGGAAAAACAATACTTCAGAATTCCTCATTACTTCCATATTTATACATAGATTAACACCTATATTATTCTAACATCACCTTGGGAACTAAACTTCTACAGAGTTTAAAATCTCACTCAATTTTTGCATTCAATGAAGTGATGCTTGTGGTTGATGTTTAAAGCTTGTGATTGCTCTTCACTACAGTTCAGTGGTCCTGTCCCGCCAGGACATACATAAATATAAATATATGTGTGTGTGTATACACATAAGTATTATACATCATATTTTATTGTCTAGTTTAACAATATGTATAATAAAATGGTGAAGTGCTATTCCTACTTCGGAAAAATTTTTCCCCATTGTGAAATAAATGATTTACTAAAAATAGGTGGGATCAGGTCAGCATTTGCATTGCTTTTTAAAGGTAACAAGCTTGTATAGAATCTCAGGTTTGACCTGGACAAAAAAACAATAGGGGATAAAAAGTGTAAACGTTGAGACTCACAGAGCCATTAAATTACCTTCCCAAATAGGAGATAGTCTTTTAGACTAAGTGTTCTGATAGTGTTTGGTGTCAGAAGAGGGAGCTCTTGAACTACGTCACGTTTCTAATAGATTCTAAAGAGTACACCTTTATTCCTAAGAGCACACCTTTGTTCCTTGCATTATTAAAATTGAATTTCTCAACGCTTAAACCATTTTCAAGTAGCCCACTTAGTCAGAATGGCATATCCAAGACATACAAGTGCCTTTTAAATACGTATAACTGTGAGAAAAAAAAGGGCAAGAATGGCAAAAGCTGAAACCAAAAATTAAAGCAGAAATGGTTTGCATCTCCCGTTAAAAACATCCCATAAATGCACACAACCTGCATATAATGAGATGCATATGAATCTCATAAAGTATGCAATGAGAGCAAGTATTCACATATTTTATTAAAAGTTGTATGACATATCTAAGGAAGGCTATTGTTTGTGCATAATAATAATTAAAACACCAAAGCTGGTCAGAGTGTCTGTGTATTATCTTCATCAATCAGTCAATAAACAAATCTTGGTCACCTTTTTGGATTGAGGCAAAAATTGTCAATATAAACACATCCATAACACAAATTGAGTGATACTGTAGTGTCATTTCTAAGGAAGATTTTTCAAAGCCAATGTGTAGGAGTTAAGCTAATGCTCCTGACATATGTGGGTCATACAAGATGGGATTTAGTTTACCTGTTCCAGCCACCTGGGAGTTAGGCAGTGTAATGAGACCACTCCTACTAATGAAGGAATGATTTACCCATCCTGAAACAGGTATTCAAGAAAAGAAAAAAAACAAAAACACTTTTTTGTGAACTTCTTGTTTAATTCCTTAGACATCTAGCTTTAAATACTCCAGTCCTAAATTGGTAAATTAGGCTGAATATAATGACTTCATGACACTGACTAGACTGGAACTCACCCCTGTGCTGCTCAGGCCACCCACACAGGGCTGTAGTTTATTATGAGACCTGTGAGAGCCCCGTGTTCTTCTGGCAGATGGAGACAGGTCTCATGACTAGGTCATATCAAATGGCATCAGATGTCCCTATTACTGAATTGTACACTGGAATTTATCTATCTGAATCAGGAATAAGGTGTCTATATAAAGAAATAGTGAGCTTTAAGGAGGTGGTGATGCATACAAAGTACAAGATACCCAAATCTTTAATGAGAAGGATTCTGGGCCATCTGATCTACTTCTGAAGTTTGCACTTTCTTTGAGGAAGGAATGGTAGAATGGGGCCTCCAGAGATGCCTTCCAACCTAAATTATTTCACATTTTTATTATCTTATAAAGACCTTGAGGGTTTATTCTGAACCTGTCAGGATACTCCTTGTGTATCTAAATGTCTGCGTGTCTTCTCTGATTTTTGTTAGTAGAAACAGGGGAAATCAGGGTTGGAAGAATATCTGCCCTGTATTTCTAAGTACTCTCGGCTGACAGCATGCCAGATGGATGTGTTTACTCATTCGAAAGTGCGCGAGCACGGCAGGGATGGAGAGGGCTTACTAGAACAACTGATTTCCCAGGTAGTTCAAGTCATTGTGTACTTCTGCAAGGATCTATTTACATTACAGCTCCTCTTGTGCCAGTGTCAGGCACAGGACCAGGCCCACTAACCTCTTTTCAAAGATGTCAGTAAATATTTGTTACCAGATGTGAAGCAGACATAAATTTTCTTGGAAAATAATTATGAGGACAATTCCCTAAAGGAAGAAAAATACCAGAAGTTTAAATAATGAAGGATTCTTTTAAGTTCAACAAAAATACTCTTGATGAGTACCTGAGGGGAAAAAGAAGTCAGGTAGATCGAGAATGTAAGGCCAGTCTCCTGAACTATTTGATCCTTTGTGTTATATATTATGGTTTGAAATGTAGCAATATATCTATTTTACTAATAATGGGTGATAAATGAACTAAATCCTTCAGAAGGATATCCTGTAATGTAGTTAATAAATATATTTAAAGAAATAACCTGTATATTTATAAAATATTAATAGAATTATACTGAAAATATACCTTCTGTTATCAGGAGAACTTCCTTGATGAGGTTTATCTTGTAGCAGGCTATCTTGTAGTGGCTTGTAAAAAAAGGTAATTTCTCATAAAAGGAACATGTCTACCTAATCAGTTTTCTACTAGATTTCATGGAAATAAAATAAAAAATTCTGAAAGCTTTTTTTACTGGAGCTACCAAACTTTGCAGCTGGTGTCCCTCAGCCAAAATCCTTATTATGTGCCACAGATGTGGAATCAAACAAATTAACTAGAAAAATGCTTTGTTTAAGTGAATGCCTATAGGGCACTATCTGTTTTTTGCTGTTTGTATTACGGGATGGTGACACTGGTAAGTCATTGTGAACAATCATGAAGAAAGTGAAGCACTTCAAAAAATACTTCTGCTTTTCATAATTAACCTCTACTGCTGCACAGTAGAGGGGATTGCTAAAACTCACCCACCCAGCTAGATAAAGCAAGCTCTGTAAAATTGTGAGGTGGACATCTGGCAAACCACAAGTGCATATTAAAGACAAGTTTTAACGCAGTTAAACCTTCACGTTTATTTTTTATTAGTTTAGGATGCTTAAGTAAGCTGAAACATTTAAGAATCTTATTCATACTTTCATTTTGATTTGGAAGATTTAATTGAACCCACAATCCACATAACAGAATTTAGAATAAGTGTCAACTAGAAATCAAAATTTCTTTCTGGAGCAACTGAAACAAATGCAGTGATTATTCAGATCTTAATGTTTGTCTGTGTGCTGTACCTTATATGTCCTAGTAAAATACATGGTTTACTAGAAACCTTTTTCTTAAAGTCTTCACCAGGCTAAAGATTTTCCTTAATATCATTATTTCTACAGAAGGATTTCTCCATAGAAGACAATGATAAATTCTTCTTAGGCAAGATTAGGATGTTCAAATTGGTTTTTTTTTTTGAAAATTATAGTAAAGTTTAAAATTATACAATAAATATGTGTAGTATTATAGTCTAAAAAAAATTCTAAATACTTGTCATAAGACTTTGATACATTAATTACAGAATATTTTCTTACAACAAAAAATTAGCACATATAATAGAAACTTTTAAATTATTTTGATATCGCAGGATATTTATATCGTAACGGAGAGAAAAGAACTATATACAGAAATTATATGTAAATAAAAGAAAGAACATTAAAAAAATTAAACTTCTTTACACATTCCGAATATAGTTGAAAAGAGAAAGCTATTAGTGTTTCAACATTTTGACATGTAAGCTCTTCATAATCAAGAGAGCACTACAATAAACTCCATTCATAGTAATTTCCAAAGAGAAATAGTATAATCACTCTTATTCAGATAAGGTGGTATTCTCAGACACTTCCTTATTTCCTTCTACTCATCAGGGAAGTTTCCTTTCTTTGTATAAAATTGAAATGACAAAGAGCCATTAGACTAATCATACTCACAGAAGAAGAGCTCTTGGCATGTTAAGTTAATCACAATTTCATAGCAAGCATAATTAAAAAAATAGACTGAGAGATCAAAGGGAAAATTATCATTCTTTTTGACAAAGTCCTTGAACTTGTTTCAAGAACCCTGTTTGTTTTCTGTGGGCGGGAACCTCCTGGCAGATTTGCCCTGTCCCTTACCAACTGAGAATTGCTCCACGACATCCATGCTGTTTTGTTTTAACAGTTGGACTATACATTTGTACAACAGATGTCTGAAAGAAAAATATGATTTCCTATCAGAATCTGACCATTTTTATACCTAGCAGTGATTACTGAGAATTTTTGTCCCAGCAAATATAAGATTTAGCATGGTCGTCTCTGATTTTAAAGAGCTAGCTCTGACTTTGTTTTGCTTATTTAAAACTCTGTGTTACAAATGTAATTATATTTTAAGCTAGAGGAAAAGAAAATGCATAAAAATGAAGTGTAATAGTTACTACATACAGCATTCTAGTGCATCCCAAAACATCTCAATCTTATATATCCAATCACTTTTTTTAATTTGGTATACAATCCTTCTCATATAGCAAGGTTTGGATGGTAAAATGGTACAGTGGCACTTGAATTAAAATAAGAGAGATTTGTATACCAGCTCTGCTCAAAGGAGACTGCTTCATACCTCTGCTTTGGTTTTTTATTCCTTATAAAATGAGATCAATTATACTGAAACAAACTGATATTTACATGGCACTTCTTTCAAACCAGACAGTCATAGGCTTGTAAAAAAGTAGAGGTTTAAATTTGTTTTAAATTTGTTTTTTCAGTTATGATACATTCACTAGTTCAAGTAAGTTTCATTACATTAGAAGTTCATCAAAATAATATATGTTCAAGGTATATTTCATAACTGTCTTTATATGCTACTAAGAAGAGATTTGTGTATTAAAGAATTGAAATTTAATAATGACCACCAATTGTGTTATTTAATTGTTTTCACCACTCTCTTGAATAAAAATATATTAAGTGTCCATTTTTCCATACAGTATGGTAATTCTACAAGCTGTTCTTCCTTGGTCACATACCTTAAACAAGATTAAGTCTTGTCTTTTGTACAGGCACTGCACAAAAAATCTAGACTACAATAGGAAATTATATAAATTCATTTTACTCAGATAAACTGACCTTTTCTCCAAAACCAATGCCTTCCTTGAAATATTGAGGGAAATTCCAATTGCATAATTATAATTTCTTCATGTAATATGCAACTTAGTACTGAATCTTTAGTACATTTCATTATTTTTACTGTAATAATATGTACTTTATACATATTTTAATCATGAAGTAGTCAGAAATGTTTCAAGTAACTCTACAAAAGAATCAGTACAATCCCACACTTTAACTCCTCCCCTGCTGCCAAATACTAGCTCATTTTTATCTCATTTTGCCTGCCTGCCTTCTCATCCTCAAGAGAAGCATAATTATTTATGCTATAATTCCACCACAATTAATTGCTTTAGGGGGATGGAAAAATTTAGAAAAAAAAAAAAGAAATTATTGCCAGAAGTGAAAGAAAAATCAAACTTTTGGATCCAAATTTTATTTGATTTATTTTTGGATCCCAATTTTATGAGGTGCCAGCTAAACCTCTAACTGCTCAGTTTTTATGATGTTTGTTAGGTATGATCAGAAGCAGGGATTCAGTCTTTTGAGGAATGGCTTTGATAGAAATTTAGGCATAGAATAAATTTGATTATTTACAATAAATATGTAAATTTTTAAATTTTAAATATAGTGCTCTGATTATACATTATCTTAACTCATAACTGATATTTCAATAGTCTACCTGCATTTTTGTTTTAATTATAGCATTACAATTGTTCATATATTTTGATACAAAATTGTACCAGACTTAGACAGAAGTAAAAAACTAGGTAGAAGACAGAATGAAATTAAATGAAAGGTTCAAATCCATTAATTCATAAACACAGAGAAGTTTTAGGCTTGCACTTACTTTTCAGTAAACAGTTAAATCCTTGCAAAAGTAAATGCTGCTTGACATGTTATAAATAATCATTCTAAACCGTAGAACTCACCCTGGGGACAGATGTGAAGACATTAAAGACACAGGGCAATAGGAGCTAATGCATGCAAGTAGCTAAACTTCAAAGGTGGTGGACAGCAGCAAAGAACCTTCTTGGTAGTGTACATTCATTCATATGTGACCTAGGAGAGAGCAATCCAAAGCAATAGCTCTTTATGACAACATCAAAAATTTTAAAATCCCCTGGCAAGTGGTAGAAAGGTCTCTTTGCTAGGGTTATATTCTGGTTTTCCACTCAGGACAGAAGTTGTGGCGTAGGTGGCATGTTCTAGCACTTGTTATAGGTGTGTCTCATTGTTGGCTTGGATTGGCTCATTTGGAGCTGCTGCTGCAACAACAACAACCACCACCCACAAAATAAAAACCACAAACCAAGTTAAAGAAAACAATCCAAAAACTTCAGAAGATAGGTTTAAAGAGAATTACTCATCTTATCTTAGAACTGGAAAAGTTGGGGGTTCATTATATTTTTGGTCCAGTGAAACTTGGATTTGTGGTAGCTAGTTACCTTAAAGCTGTCTGTTTGAAAATATTGGGAAATCTTTGGAGTAGCAATTAAGTGGTCCCCCTGACAAGGGTTACCAAGAAACTGGTAATCATAGCAAAATATTTTGAGTAAAAGGATGTAATTTAAGTTTTATTGAACAAAAAGGAAAAATTCTTATTTGTCTATAATGTCAAGGAGTAGATATTTACTGAGTCAGGCTATTAATTAACTATGTTTACCAAGAAATCATTTATGCAGCTGAAGAAATGGCCAGCTGTAATTGGTCCCCTACCTCGGGGGAGCCAAGGACAACTCTTGTTAGGCTGGAATGACAAAAATCTGGATCCTGACCAGCTGGAGCAGACTTTATTCTTCCAATATGCCCCTATTTCCCTGCTGAGAAACCTTCTGCCAGAACAGGTCCCTGTCAAAGTTTTCAGTGTGTCTTGTCCGTCACTATCATGAATCAACATTTTACTCTGTAACAGGTTTGTAAGGAAAAATTGTTATTTATCTGCTTTCACCTTTAATGAAGAAAGTTAGGCAGAATCATTTGAAATCAGACTGAATTCAAATTGTTTATTTAGGGATCTTCAAAACAAAACTCTGTGTCTTATAATACTTCTGATGTTTCATGTTTTAAATATATGCATTTAAGAGAAACATCAAGCTACTTTCTCAAATGGACAAACTGCACTTTCTACACATAAAATCTGTTTATGCCAATAGAAAATTGTTATTAAAATATCAGGAGAGAAAAATGCAGCAGCCAGTAATAACATAGTAAATGCTGTTTTGCACTAAAAAATCCAAACAGTAGTTTTTTTAAGATGAGTATCTTTCAAACCATTATTTTCTATTTAGAAATTTATTTGCTCCAAGTTACTCCCATTTCCAGGTGTTCCCATATCTGTGGCTGCATTAATGTTACTACTTTGTCATCAGTTTCTGTTATGATGAATTAAAAAATGAAAGTTGTAACACAATCTCTTACTTTCTTTCACTTTAGAAAAAAAAAAAAAACATGTAGAAACAGAAATTTCCCATACATAGAGCTGATGAGCAGTCAGACATTCTTTATTAAGTACCAGGAAGTGTTAATTAAACTTTGTGGGGTTTTTTGTCAGAACTTAATTTCTCTTTCCAAATTAAAAGTGATTGTGTTATTGTTGATTACCTTCCTTTAAAAATTTTTATAATGTGACTGATTTGCAGTTCCCAGTATTGTAGATGATAGTATTTGGACTTCATCAGACAATTTTCCTATCTTCATTCATTTATTCTTCCAGTAGTTTCTACCTATTCCTTTAAACACCAAGAATGTTGGTTGATTTCATGGGTTATTTCACTTCATAACGTCTCATTTAATTCTGTAGGTGGTTGAAATTGCCTGATCAATAGGTTCTGTAATACTTACGGTGAAGGATAAAGGGAGAGAGTTTAATTGGATATTATCCCATATTAATTGGAGTTTATCCTATATTTATGGGCTTATTTACTCTATTATGTACTATATGTCACCTGAAAGCTCCGTATTTAAACATCCACCAAATGCATTCCTGATGTTACAAGGAAATTGTGAGAGGTCTGCAAGACCTGTGGTATTTAATGTAACATTTAGTAAATAAGCAGGGTGGGTGGAAGAGAATGATTTTTGTTTTAAGATTTCAGTTTAACACATAAACACAAGTGTTGTCATCCTATTACAGGGGTTCCACACTGTTGTCTCCTTATTGGAAATGTTTCACACCTTCTCGGTGTTTCTTGTAGGCAGCTCCTCAGAGCACTGACTCTTCTTCACAGAGTAACCAACTGACTCCAGTGCCCTTCTCAACAAGCCACCCCACTATTTTACAGCACTCTTCTTATTGGTTACAGCTGTGGCCTGTTAAAGTCAGGCCTGTTCCTATCCTAATCTTTGATAATTGGCCCAGCTGCAACTCCTTAGGGGTAAGATTACTTTCTACACTATCTTTATTTTCTTATATTCTATCCTACATGCAGGTCTCTGTCTTTGGAAAACACTCCCTGCCTCGTGTCCTGTACTTCTTCAAACCTTCTGGTCCAAGTTGGACCTGCACCACTGATCCAGGAGAGGGAGACACTTAGGACCACTGAAGGAAACTGAATCCCTGTCTCAACATTTAGCTTTTCCACCTTGGGCTTCATCCTCAGGGTACAGCTGAAAGCCCAAGTGTGGAGTTTTAGTGACAAGGTGTGATTGTCTTCACTGTATTTTGGCTTCTGAACTAGGCTATTAGTGGTAATTTTTTCTTATTCTGGCTCCCACATCTTTCTAAATTTCCCAGCTATCCTTCATTGAAACCTACTAGTCTATCAAACTATGGAAAAAATATGTACACATCATAGAGAGCCAAAGCCTGTTCCTGTTCTAAAGCATCTCCCATCTTTAGGTTTTGAGAACTCCACACAGAGACCTATCTTCCGCTATACTATGATTTTCCAGGCCTCAATACAATTACATTTACTGTATTTTCATTTTGACTAGCGTTGCAGCCTCTTCTGATTTTTGTTAGAAAAGATTTTTGAAATAGAATGTTTTTTCATCTGAGTGTTCAGGCAAATGCCAAATGTATAACTGGGAACTCTTAATTACATACATGCATTTCAGGTGGGAAAAAATTTATTACACAGATAGAAATTCAGCTCTCGAATGTAGAATGCCTAAAAGGAATAGTTAAGTAGAAGACATTTGCCTTTGGTTGTTTTTTTGTTTTTCTCTTTCATGCCAATCGCTTGTCAAGTAGAGGCAAACATACTAGAAAACAAGAATTTCATAACAAATTCTGTCAACAGAAACAGGAAAAAAATAAATAATTGTATGAAATTGTATGTGAAAAGTTTTCTTCAACTGTACTTAATCCATAATGATACTGACTTAGTGAATAATAAACAAAGGTGCAAATTAGAGGTCTAAGTAAATACTTAGGATGCCACTTTACCTCATATAGAAAATCTATCTTTTAAATTATAACGTATATATACATGTGTGTCCATTTCAAAATAAGTTCAGTGCACAAAAAAAACCCTACAGATGTAAACTTATACCTGCAAGTAAGATTTTTCAAGTTTCAGGACAGCCTGAGAAACACCTGTAATAGAAAGAAATTGATAATTCAACCCCCTCTATACTTTACTCTCTTTAGATAAAAAACCAGCCCATCCCTTTTAAAGAAAGGTTTGTTAACCTTAAAAATGTCACAGAGATGATTAATTAATTAATCTAGATAATGGATCAATCCAGTTTGAAGGGAATCCAGGAGCTGTCTAGAATTGAAGCTCCAGCTCAAAGCATGGTTAAGACAATTCAGATCGTACTTCAGGGCTTCATGCTACACTTCTGCCTCACTGAGGAAGCAAAAGTCTAGGGAAGACAGAGCTTCAAAAGCTTGAAGAAATTCCTCAAAACATAAGTCTTTTTTTCCTGAATATATTATTTTCCTAAGAGTTCTGGTTGACTAGCGTCTCAAACACATTTAATTTCAAATAAAAATGCCTCTGATTTTCCAAATTCAATTGCAGAATGCGTCAGATTGGAAGGGATCACAATAGGTCATCTGATCCAATCTCCCTGCTCCAGCAGAGTCATCCTAGAGCACACTGAACAAGATTTGCATCCCGATGGTTCTTCAATCTCTCCAGTGAGGGAGACTCCACAACCCCTCTGGACAACCTTCTCCAGTGCATGGATGGTCACCTGCCAAGTAGTTCTTCCTCAGATTCACGTGGAACTTCTTGCACAGCAGTTTCTGCCTGTTGCCTCCTTGTCCTATTGCTCAGCACCACTAAGATCCTGGATTCATCCTCTTGACACCCTACCTTCAGACACAAATTATTTTATATATATTTATTATTGATGATGTCTCCTCTCAGTTTCTTCTTAAGGCTGAACAGGCCCGGCTCCCTCAGCCTTTGCTTGCAAGAGAGATGCTCAAATCCTTTAATTATCTGTGTTGCCCTCTGCTGGACCTGGTCCAAGAAAAGCTCCCATTTAACAGAGTTAAAAGACTCACCAGTGATCTCTGTAAAACTCTAGAAAGTAAAATAAAGAACTTACAAAGAATTACCTTATTTGTGAAATATAGATGTAATGAAGAATATCTGCTATCAAAGATGGCAAAAAAATTAAAGATAATATAAATACTTAAATGTAAGTCATACATAGTAATATAACCAGGGAAACAACTATCCTGTACTCATCTTTATGGCTGTCAGAGTTTACTGCTCTTGTACACATAGTTTCCTTTTTGTCACTTACGACTGCCACTGGTTGCTGTGCTCTCTTTAGTGAGAGATACCTTTCAGTATATCACTCATTACTATCACGGTGTGACAAGCAACTTACTGTGCTTTCTGGAAGGTGAAGAAATCAAAGTATGTTCAATGACAAAACATACGGTTTACTTAAAGGAAGTACTTTATGGTACTGTTAAGATTTTGCTTGTTTGTTTTTTATCCTAAATTGTACATTATATCTTACAACAAATAATATAACTTCCTATTTGTGCCAGGTAAGGTAAATACCTTCTGCTCTGCATTGTAAGAGCCAGCATTCCACTGTTCTCATCTGTATCTGTTAAAATAACAGGTGCAAGGCATTTGTATATCATTGAGTCTCCCATGATACCTTCAGTTTGAATGTATGAGTTGATGGAAGCTTTCCTAAGCTGAAAAAAGCTTTTTGTCAAATGTGTTTTGGCAGGGAACTGGCATCTTGTCATGTAGCTGTGCCATCGTATTATTCTCTACAATGTAATATTCTAGCAAAGAAATGTGTTTCCATTCAATTTTACCTTCTTTCTAAAACTAGACAATGCTAAGAGCAAAATCCCAGTTTTGGCCGTTGAGAACACCATTTCCCCAAGTGCTTGTTAGTCTCTGCTCAAAGCTGGATGCAATGCAGCTGCACAACTATTATCAGGTGATTCAGAAGAGCTGGATGAGATGGAGATGAAGCAAACCTATCTGGCTCCTTCCCTTCTTCATGTGGGAGCAGAATTTCTACACAGGCACTTTGAGCCATAGCTGGAGTTAGGTTACCATCTTGGCTCTGATCCTGGCCTTGGCCCATGGGCACAGACTTCCCCCCTAGGCTTGGGTTCATCTTGTCTGGGAAGTCTTGTCTGACCATTAGACACCACCTTCAAAGTCATTGTCCTAGACCTTTCGTGATTAGATACTGTGGTACTTGACAAGTTTCTCCTCTGCTGGCATCTCTCACTCTTAGCTCCCAGCTTCCTACTTGATCTCATCATTCCCTGGCATTAAGATCATGCGAAATACTGTCTTCAAAACTGCACAAAAAATGTTTCAGGATGTGTGGTCTGTGATCTAATATCAAGGTTGAATATCAGAACTGATAAATAAGATAATGATTTTATACTTCCACAACACAACACTGTAGTAATTGAATTTTTAACTTATGAGAGAATTAGTTTTATAATTCTTCTAAAGGATCCTTCCAGAAGTGAAGAAGGACATGTTGATCTCAGTTCCTTGGTATCCAGTGATAGGATGGGAACAGTTCAAAGCTGCATCAGGAGAGGTTCAGAGTTGGCATTAGGAAGCATTCTTTACCAAGAAACCAAAACTGTATTTTTGGAGATGTGTTCAATACCCCAAACCTGACAATGTTTAAGAGGCATTTCGTTAATGTCCTTAACAACTTGCTTTAGCAGGTCAGCTTGCTCTCTTCCGACAGTTGGCAGAAGAATTAAAGAGAACATTATGGCTGAAGAAGAATAATAATAAGAATAATATGCTGGTAAATAAGTGTATTAATGTTTCAGCTACAGAATATTGGTCTAAATTCATTATTATATCTTTTTTTTTTTTCATGGTAAGTGTAAGACTGTTAACTAAGATTTTTGGCCACTAGAAAATTTTTAACATAACATATGTACTGATATTTCATAGAAAACTTAGTTCATCTAGGAGGTACTAAGTTTAGAAAGATAGAGCAAAAACTAGATTAATAGAAGTCAAAGAGAATTGATTGATGTATCTTTCTTGATTTTCTCTTCTTCTCCAGAATGGATGATCTTTGGATGAAATGGCTGCATCTTAGATCTTTCTCATACATCTCTCTTGCAAGTTTCAGATTTTCCTTATCTTCAGATGCTTCCACAATTTAGAAAACACTTAAAATCTCTCAAGGATTTCTCTTTTCCTTTGGGGAAAGTAGTGTTATAAGCAGCTGTTGTGGGTTAACCCTGGTATACAATAAGCCCCAGAGAGCCCTTTGCTCACTGAAGTATAGAATCAAAAAGGTAAAAGCAAGAAAACTCATGGGTTGAGATACAGACAGTTTTATAGGAAAAACAAAAACTGAACAGGCAAAGCAAAATAAGGAATACATTCACTACTCTCCATGTGCAGGCAAGTATTTAGCCATATCTAGGAAGGCAGGCCTTCAAGTAGCCACAGCAGAGTTAGCTGGGAAGACAAATGCCACAACTCCAGAGATACCTCCTTCCTCCTTCACCCCAGATTTTACTGCTGAATATAGCATGTTCATCGTAATTTTTACTGCTGAATATGATGACATATGCTATGGAATATACTTTTGGTTAGTTTGGATCAGCTGTCCCAGCTGTGTCCTCTCCCTCTAGGAAAGACATGGACCTGTTGGTGTGGACCCAGAAGAACGTGGTGGAATACTTGGTTTGTTGATGTCCAGGGCTTGTACTGAGAAGGGTTGTGAGTAGTTCCTGGGGATTTTTTAGTTTGGCTTTTTTCCTGCTTCATTCTCAGGGATCACAATTCTGTAATTCTTCATGCTTTAAAAGTACGCAATGGCATTTAGAAGGTTATTGAAGCCATTTGGTGTGTTATGTAATGTAATCCTTAGTGTCTAGATCACAGCTAATCCAGTATGTGCATCTTATCTAAGCCATTTATTATAGTTCTGATCTATTAAAGGAGACAGGACAATGCAAAACAGATGCTCTGAATAACTTTCTCCTTAACAATAATAGATCTTGAAGGAATATATGCCAGTTGTTCCAGCCTTCATTTTGCATCAAGGCTTTTTGGTTTTCTCTTTTAGAAGGTCTTGGATGCACAGAGCTGTGTTCATGTCAAGGAGAGTGAGGAGGGATAGAATGTAAGAGAAGAGTGCAGAAGGCAATCTCATCCCTGAGGAGTTGCAGCTGCGCTAATCACCAAAGAGTAGGAACAGGCCTGCCCTTAACAGGCCACAGCTGTGTCCAACAAGAAGATGAGGGCTAGAAAAGAGTGGGTTAGCTGGGTGAGGGGAGAGTTGGAGTTTGTTGGTTGGGCTGTGAAGAGAGCTGGAGTTTGTCAGTGCTGTGGAGGAGTTGGTGCTGTGAGGAGCTGCCTATGAGAAATCACTGAGAAGGTATGGGAGCTTTGCAATAAAATGACAAGAGGAGAGGAAAGCAGTTTATTCTGTGCAGTTCTGTTCCCACTGTAATGCAGTAAAGGAGATGCCTTGTTTGATTACTTATATAAAATTTATCAGATCACCTATATTATGTGGTTTAATGCCTAATATTATGCCTATGTTACTGATAGCACTAATTGTGTCTATCACTGCCTTTGTTAATACTGAAATTTAGGGATAAAATTATAACATTTTTAATACAAAAAATTAGCATAGAAACTGTTTGGATTCATTCTGATTTTGATATAATATGTTACAAAAAGTAAAATGTCCGTTTAATGATTATTCAGAATTGTTAAAATTTTTGTGAAGTCCAGAATGTGTTACGTATTCTTCACAGAAATACGTATATACTGTAGCCAAATGACACTAGTCAAATAGTCCTACAAATGCTCTCAACTGGACATATAAGCAAAGATACTTTTGAAAATGTAGTATTGTAGCCTATTTATAGGATCAGAGGGTAACTCAGGTATGAGCGTACTTCACCAAGCCCAGCCTCTTGGTCACAGCAGGGGCTGCTCTGAGGTCAGGCCAAGTTTTTCAGTGCTTGTCCAGGTGCCCTGAAAGTCTCCAAAGACAGAGGTAGTGGAATCTGTTTGAGCAACTTGCTCTGTTCACTAGGTGTTCTCATTGGGAAGAGGTTTCTCTTCACACCCAGAAACTTCCCTTTTCAAATTTTACATGCTGACTCTCATCCACCCCCCAGGCTGCATGGTTTGGTGGTGGGCTCAGCAGTGCTTAACTTGTGGATTTAATTGTATTAAAGTTATTTTTCCCAACCTACATTATTCTGTGATTCTGTGTCGAAGGACCTGGCTCTGTCTCCTTTCTGACTTCCCTACAGGCAAATACATGCTTTTGTTAAGAGTCCCACAGCATCTCCTCTCCTTGCAGAAAAAGCCCTGGTCTCTAAGCCTCAACTCATCTGGCAAATGATCCAGTCCCAACTACCCTGGTGGCTTATTGATGTCTTTCCTCTACAGGACAGAGAAATTAGAATCTGTGTAATCAGCTCTGAGCAAAGGTATGAATAATCACTTCCTGGAGCTGCTGACTGTGCTTCCATTACTGCTGCTGGCTGTCTTTGCTGTCAGGGCACACTGCAGGCTTGTGTTCAGCTCAATGTCCCCCAGGGCCCTCAGGGTCTCTTTGCCAGAGCTGCTCCTTAGTCTAGCACTGCCAGGGGAGGTCTTCCATGTGGCAGGAATCTGCATCTTGCCATGCTGAACTTCATGAAGTTTCTCTCAACCCATTTCTCCAGTCTGTCAACATTTCTCTGGATGGCAGCATCTGCATGATCTCCACCGTATTGACTGGTGACACGTCGGCTGTTTATTTACAACATGAACGGGAACGGGGTCGCTCCTGATCAGTATCTCGAACTTTATTTTTCCAGCATCAGTCTCATTGTTACAACAATGCAGCAAAAGATGCTGACAGTTCTCTGAGCAGAATGCCAAAGGTGCTTAGCATTACAGCATAACATAAAACAAGCGAAGTCTCAGTTTCAACCAATCACAGGAAGCAAAAGCATAATGACAGAAGTTTTTCTCTAATGGCTTGAAGCCGACGTAGCTTTTGGCTAAAACAATAGCAGTTTTCTTTTCAACACAATGCTTCGTTCACAGAAGACAGAGCACAAAACTCTATTCATGTTTAACCTTCTAAATGTATACTTAAGATATGCTTTTTGCAACCTAGAAAAGCAATTCAACATAGGCTTACTGTTTTATTTCTCACATCTCAAAAGCTGCTTAGAACTTTTTCTGCTGGCTTAGCATTTCACTGTCTTTCACTGCTCTCGGGCCTGTCTGGTTCAGAGCTTTCTCAAGAACTCCCAAAACTATGGACTCCAACAACTGGTTCCATCCCCAGCTAAATTTATAGCCATCTTTATAAAAATAAATCAATTTTTCCTGATCTTAGTAGTTTTTCTGATCTTCTTGCTAGAGAACGGGAGTTTTTAGGGGGAAAAAAAAGAAAAATAACAAAATATTTAAAATAGTTAATACATTTCTACTCCAAGTATTATTTCTTGACTCTCTTAAGATCATGCACTCAGACTGTTTCATTATCTGTAGTGATTGGTGAATTAATTTGAAATGAAACTGAAGAAATATGATTTGATGCAGCACAGAAAATTCTACACATTTTATGCACCAGTTTGCCCTGCAAATACATTCCTTGTAATCTGCCTTTAGGCAGCTGGAGTTGAAAATATTCCTAATAACAGTTGCTCTAGGCATAAAGAGACTGGAGGTACACAGACTACTCAGAACCAGAAAATCTTTAATATGGTGCAATCTTTTGTTCCATAACCAGAAATAAATGTGGTGAAGACTGACTAGATCAGCAATGCCCTATCTCCTAGTTCAGTGGTGATAAGGGAAGCATGTTACTTTCTTACCATAAAGATTTTGCAGTTTTCATGAAAAAATGTTTTAGCAGTAATGAACTTGTAGTAAGCATGTGACAAGGATACAATTAATTTGAAGATTACAAGCATAAGTTCTTAGCACTGTGAGTACTCAGTTATTCACTCAGAAAAAGACTTTCTGCTACACTAAGAATTTCAACAGTCAGTAGGAAACACCACCATACCCCTAGAAAAAAACACCAAACAATCCAAAAACAAACACAAAAGTACAAGTCACCCTTTGCAAGACAAATTAAGAGGGAGCATGAGTTACATTTTTTAATGCAATTGAAATTGAAAAATTGGAATAAAAATGTGAGAAAAAAAATGTGATTTTAGAAGAGTAGAAGCCTATAAAGTAGCAATTTTGGTAAGCCCATAGCTAAAGAGATTCTGGCTTACGTTACATAATGCCTTTCCAGTAAAATACGTACTTCAGTAGCTACAAATACAGCATATGTGGTTTGTTCCATATCAGTGTAATGAAAGCTGTATTGTTGATCACAATTTATTTGATAGAAGACAAATGACAGTGAAAACTGAGTGTTTATTTCAATGATCAGTTGTAAAACAAAATGTATGAGGAAAACCCAAGCTGTGCTGTATTTTTAAATATCATATTATATATGCAGGTTTTTTAAATCTGAAAGGAATGTGTCTCTAAGCAGTAGTGTCCTTAGTAATGTTATTGAGTAGATTACCATGGATATTCTGGAAGGAAGGTTTGCAGAGTTCTTTCTATGCATAAACAATTGAGTAAGTTCCCTCATGAAATGAGAAAAAAAAAGGGATCAAATTTTATTGGAATATAATGGCATCTAAAATATTCTCTCTAGGTGAAGGTACAGCTTTAGTAAAGAACATGGTAGAATTCAGGTGTTTGAGAAGTTTGGGAAGCAAAAATTCTACTCGAATTAATCCCATTTCTCAGGATCCTAGAAGTAAGAGGATAGGAAAGACCTGTTATAATGACAAGACCAATCTCTTGTAAATGCAAAGTTCTTATCTTGTACTATCTATGATATGTTTTCCAGCAACTTTTTTAAAGCGAATTTAAATCACATGCAAAATTCTCCATTTCTCTCCATAAAATATTTCACTGATTCCTGGGAAGCTTATACTACTCTGACAATAAATTAGGACAGGAGACAAGGAAACTTCTGATTAACAAAAAATTCCACTGCACGCACAGTTCTGAACTTCTGGGGCACTATCCTGCACCCTGACTGCAGGGCACCATGAGGTTACTGTGGCTGCCTTTGCAATTCCCATCCTGTGACACCAGACCTGGGAGGCAGGGCTGCTGCATGCCTGGCTGTCACAGTGATACAAAGTCAAGACAAAGGCACCCATCAGGATTTAGGAACTTGGAGCTCTTCCAGGACTGTCAATGCAGACATGTCAGGCTCCTTTCAGAAGATACCCCAAATCTCACAAATGCTGAAGTGCTCTGCGTGGTTAATATGCCAAAGGGAAACCCTGCAAGACCAAACAGCCATTTGTAATGCAGGATCTCGAGTTTTTCTCTAGGACCCTTCCATAATCTTTGGTTTCACTTCTCAATGCCTTAAATTAGAGTTGTGCTTGCTTCACATTTAAAGATGAAAAAATAATTGTATCATGACAACAATTTAACCAGACTGTCAGCTGCTTACTTTCCAGAGTGCAGGGTGGTGATTCTGTGATTATATTAGCAATCGATGAAGCACTTGGTTCTAACTCCTTTTTATCACCTACGTGACGGAACATCATTCACGGCAATTTTCCGTATTATTGCTGCTTCTTTATGAGGGCTACAGTCCTTTTACCTTTTACAGTTTTACCAAATTGCTTTAAAAGCTTGAGTTTATTATGAAAGAAATCATTGACTAGAAATAAAAATTGCAGCAGCTGTGTAACAAAGAAGTTCTTGGAATTCTGTGGACTTGAACCAACTGTGCATAATTTTCTAAGGGATTTTAAATTAAGCATATCTGCAGTACTGAATTTTAATTAATAGAGCTGACGATTCTCTTCAAAACTTGCACCCACATGATATGTAGTGAGTACTTGAGGAAGAGTCTACCAACAACCATGACTCTCTCCTCAAAGAAAAAATCCTCAGTCATAATGAAATTAAGATTTATCAAAGAAGAAGAACTATATAAAGAAGTTTGGGGTTTTTATTTCCCATTCCAAGAATAAAATATCTCCTCACAGAGAACAACACTACTTTTAATTTTCTGTGTATTTTGCTTCTGCATTTTATTTTATAAAATGTGCAGGTAAAATGCATAAGTATTCATATGAGAAGGCACCTGAAAACCTCCACCTGCCTCCCTTTCCATGTTACGCAGAAAAAAAATCTGTCTTCCTATGCCTGGCCACCTGAGTCTTGTTCCTCGGCAGGGCACCTCAACAGGGTAACTGGGGCATCCCTCTGGTCTGAATTCCCTCTCAGCCAAATGAATATGGTATTCTCCCAAAAAAAATCTGTCCTGTGGCTTTGAAAACACCCTGCTGTGAATGGCCAAATTCCTAGGTGCCCTGATTTTTGAGACTTCAAAGCAGTAGCTTATGAAAGTGAAGATAGAGGAGCGTGGCATCCTGAAATTTGGGGTAGTCTTGAGCTCAAGAAGGAGGCCATAAGACTACTTAGAATCAGACAGGTTTCCTAAATTCCTATCCATGCAGTGGATCCAGTAGCCAGTGAATTACCGAACCTTTCTTCTGGCCCTAGAGAAGGTTTTATATTTCTCTGAAATTTGATCAGATAGGTTAATCTAATGGAATCTCCACCTAAGTCAGTGTTATTTACTGGCTAGATGGGAAGAATCAAAGTGTGGCTGGTGTAATAATGAAAGAACTCTCCTGAGAAAGGAAAGCTTTTTAAAATAACAGTTACTAACTCAGGTTTAACAAAACCAGAGCTCACTTGGCATCACCGTGGAGTTCACCAGGATTTGTCCAAGGCCAAACAGGAACTCTGGGACAGGTCATTATAATAAAAACAGATCTTAGGACCGTCTTTAATTTTTGACAAAAAATAATCCTTGTAAGTGAATTATTCTCTGTATGTCAAAATGGTAAGATCCTGACATCTTTTGAACAGACAAATTTCAATTATTTTGGACTGTGAAAGAAGAATTTCTCAGTAAACCATAGTAAATGAGTCTGTTCAGCTACAAAATACCCTAACAATCCCAACAACAACAAAACATGAGCTATTAATATAAAAAGATACAAACCTGTATTACGAGTAATTTAAGGTAATTTCATGCTACATTAAGGAGTTCATTATTTAGTATTTTCATGGATACTGAATTTTTTCAAAATAAATGACACTTGGAAGCATGAAATAAGCAACTGGTTCCTAAATACACATCATTGACTATTTTTGAAGTATGATCCCGCAAATCTTGAAATCAGTAGACCAAATTGTAGAACCTCTGCAGTAAGAGCAAGGGATGTATTTTACAGCCCCTGAAACACATTGAGTAGAGAAAATTCTTTTTCATCCATGATATAGAAACCTTTGAACTTGTGACTATAAAGACTTGAGCTAAATGTTCTCTTATTTAGGGTTTGAAAAAGCCAACAGGGTTTTTAAAAACTTTCTGTAAAGAAATACAACATTCTTAGACAACAGCTCTCTATTCTAACATTCAGCATGGCATCTTGCTAGGACGAGAAATGACAATATTCTGCATAGCCTCATTAAAAAGAGTGAGAGGGGCTTTTTTTCCCCCTTAGTTGTTCCATTTTCGCCCTGAGTTCTGCAGAGCTTACTGGAGAAGAGTACTTAAAATGCCGAGAGTAGGTTTTAAATGTTATGTACAAATTATTTTTAGGAGTGAGCATCCTTGATAAAATATTGCAATTCATGTATATGCAACATGTTAAGTATACTTCAGTGCTACAAGCTTGATTTACATTTGTAATAGATGATAATTAGTGTGCCAGGAGGAAAATCAAAGGAGAGATGATGATGCTGTGAAGAACTTGATTAGTGATAACTCTGAAGAGGATGAGACATGAGAGCCAAGAGACACATCATCTTACACTTTTCTTTTATTGGACCAGGAGACGAATATCATTACCAAGGCTGAGGAAAGGGCTGAGGTACTTCTGAGCCTTCTTTGACATAGTCTTTAAGAGAAATACCAGTTATCCTCAAGCCAAACAACCCCCTGATCTGACAGACAGGGACATGGAGCAGAAGATACCCCTTGTAAAAGAGGAGGAGGCAGTCAGTGGCCTGCTGTGCCACTTCCCAACCCTCAGATACTCAAAGGGTTGGAATGGTCTATTGGGCTGGGTGGAATTCACCTGAGGATGCTGAGGGAGTCAGCAGAAAAGCTCATCAAGCCATTATTTATTATCGGTCCTGGTTAGATGGGGAGGTAGCTGGCAAGAGTATTGGAAGTTGCCTGCTGTGACATCATCCACAAGAAGGGCTAGAGGGAGGATCAAGGCAACTGCAGCTTTATCAGCCTGACTTTACTGCTGTGAAGGGCTGCGGAACAGATTACCTTGAGTACGATCCTGTGGCACGAACAGGACAAGCAGGGTAGCAGGCCCAGTCAGCATGGGTTTAGGAAAGGCAGATCCTGCTTGAGGAACCTGATCTATATTTCTGACCAGATGAACTGCCTAGTGGGTGAGGGAAAGGCTGTGCATGTTGTCTACCTAGACTTAAGCCTTTGGCACTGTCTCCCACAGCATTCTCCTGGAAAAGCTGGCAGCCCATGGTTTGGACAGGTGCTCTTTTCACTGGGTCAAAAACTGGCTGGCCAGCCAGAGAATTGTGGTGAATTTTTCTGCATAGGGTTGGTGGAGGGTCACTGCTGAGTTTCCTCAAGGTTCAGTACTGGGGCCAGTCCTGTTTAATACCTTTATGAATGATCTGAATGAGGGGATCGAGTATACCCTCAGTAATTTCACAGAAGACATCAGGCTGCGTGGGAGTGTCACTCTGCAGCAAGGTAGGAAGGATCTACAGAGAAATCTGGACACGCTGGATCAGTGGGCTGAGGCCAAGGGTATGAGGCTCAAATGGCAAAATGCTAAGGCAGCACTTGTGTCACAACTATTCCAGGCAGCACTACAGGCTGCAGGAAGAGTGCTTGGAAATCTGCCCAGCAGAAAAGGACCTGGGGGTTCTGATTGACAGCCAGCTGAACACGAGCCATCAGTGTGCCCAGGTGGCCAAGAAGGTCAATGGCATCTGGCCTCTATCAGCAATAGTGTGGCCAGCAGCACCAAGGCATCTTGATGCTTCTGTTATTACCCTTCTAAGAGAGTTCACATAAATTTTTCCCTCATGATACAATCATGAATCCCACAGCTGAAAAGTCTCTCCAGATCTGTACAGTCATTAAAATGCCTTTTTACAGGGAAGTGTCTTTGGTGAGTCCTGTGAAACCAGATTCCTTGTTGAATATATAAAATATCTTCATATGTTCTAAAAAAATGCAGAAAACAATAGTAAGCATCATAAAAGAGTATAAACATCTGACTCATGGTAAAGCCAATATTTACAGAGTTTTTTACTTAAAAGCAAAATGGATTCCTAAATAATGAAGGCAGTCCCCAGACACACAGCTACAAATATGAAATAAAAAAATTAAGGAACTATTTGGTTAGAGAAATGGAGAACAATTTAAAATAAATTCACATAAAAATGCGAAAGAGAAATAACAGAAAGAAAGCATAGTAGCAATGAATAAAATGAGAATTTTGCTGTAAAAGGTAAGAAGTTTTGAGAAATGAGAAGGGTAGGTGTTGACTGGAGGCTAATTTTTTGAAAAATTCAAACAAAATGTGTAGAAAGATGTTCTAAAACCAGAAAAGAAAAAAATTACTTAGTTAAAACCTACCTTGCTGGATTTAAGTGTTATGTCAAAAGTAGGAAAAGGCTATATGAATGTCAGGCATTGAAGGAAAATTAGCAAGATGGAAAGAGAAAAGAAGCATGGTCAATAAAAAAAAGAAGCATAAGAATGTGAAATGTACATTGAAACAGGTCCTGAAAGAAGCAGTGAAATAATCCATAGTACATCCTTCATTTTGCACAAAATTTTGTTAGGTTTTTCAGCCCACTGGATAAAAATCAGAGCAAATGTGAAAGTACTCACAATAGTGAAGATTAAAGAGTTCATCTGTGGATTTCCTGACCAGTAGAAGAAAATAGCAAAAAAATTGAGGTGAAACTGAAGGACAGCAAAGTGACTTGAGAATGGATGGTGCAAGGGAATTCACAGATCCATGACTTCAATGACAGTTTCAAGAAAGCTGTATGATTTAACCCTGGTGTCTGGAATCAGGGCTAACACTATTAATAAAAGAAGTGTTCAGAAGGTCTGTGTGAGAAGATCTGACACCTATTTCTGTGTTTTTTACATCCCCATGAATAGCTATCATATCTGAATTTCATTAGATAATATTGAATCTATAAGCATCTGTTTGTTTACTAACTATGTTTACTCTGACTGCCATGAATGACTTCATGATGTTTGGCAGGCAGAAAATTCTGTCTCTGTCTTACTGTGTTACAGGTTTATTATTCCTAGTTCTGGCATGCTACTGAATACCTGATTTTACAGGCTCTTCCCTGGGGTGATACTTTGACATGGGCTTCTGTGAAGTTTTTGGTTCAGTACTTCAAGGCTCTTACGATGCAATGGTCCAAGTGATCCATGCTCATTTCACTGAGACTTTTCAGCACTTTGGAACAACAGTCATGTTCAGTTTTTAGATGTCTTTCAAAACATCTTTGATACTGAAATCTGCAAAATAAAAGAGTGTCACTGAAAAATCACCACAACATGTTTGGTTTGAAAACATAAAAACAAGGCAACGGGGGTTTTTTTAGCATGATTTTAATGTATCTTTCCAATTTCACTTTAGTAATCAGTTTAGCATTAATCTAACTTCTTGCCAAAGAAAAGTCATGAGTTTAAGGTCAAACTATTGTAACTCAGAGAGATACGCAAATGTATGGGTTTCCTGGCCCAGCAACATTTTTACCTGCCAACACTTGCAAATTTAGACACCACAGTAATATGATTATGAAAGAGAAAGTATGCACCTCGCATCCCAGTGTTTGGCTTAACACATTAAAATAGAGCATTTTTTGTGCTCTATTGTTTTCAATCTTTCATGTATAGATTTATTTCTAATTCAACAATTACACTTTTAGAAGGCTTCATTACAGAAATTTACAACAGTGTACATAAGATGTTACTCTGAAAACACAATTTCTAATCATTAATTTTCTGCACCTACAGTAGAAAATAATGCCTGTGCATAATTTTTTTTTTCTTTTTTTTGTTTGTTTGGCATGTGGTTGAACACTAAACTTTATTAGCAATAAGGACATTGGGCAAACAAAATAATTAATTTTACCTATGCTCATCATTGTGCTCTCTATGGTCTTATCTTAAAAAATTTTTCTGAGTAGTAGAACTACTAAAAATGCTAATAGTTTTCTTGTGTTCCATGTAATGTAATGTTTATTAGAAGTAATTTTCTGCAGCAGAGAACCCTTCTTTTATTTTAAATCATTTTGTATGGCTCATAAAAAAATCCTTTTTTCTTAGCAGATTATTGATTTTTTCCTTACATATCCTACACACGAAAGTGCCTTTCTTTTTGTATAAACTTTTCCATTAGATGAGCATTTCTGAAGATAAAGACAGAGTTATGATATAATTTCGATAAAATCTGGAAAATACCAAAATCATATTTTTGAACTAGCATTAATATTCTGTTAACCAAAAATTTTTTCTGTGTTAAAATATTTTTGATATTTCATATATACACAGTTCCTCTCCTTAAGATACTGTAAATCAGTTTTGCTGGAATTCCCTCAGTAAAGTTCATAAATTCTAACATGGTTCATGGTTACATGGATTCTTAATATGATATCCATAATTCTTTATGTTTCACTTAAAAGTGTTTTGTTTAAATGATAGAAAAGAAGAAAGGGAAGACAAGAACAAAATGAAAAAAACCGAAGACTATAATAAAAGTTGTGATAACCACAGGCATATTGTAGCGTATTCTAAGAGCCCAAAACCATATATTTAATTTTATTTTTAACTTCTATCATCATCAAAATAACCTAAGTGTCTCTATGGGAAGAAGAAAATACAGTTCATCAGGTGAGGGGAGAAAATAAAGGAAACAGAATCAGTACTATAAAGAAACACTATATAATACACATATTATTCCCCAGTTTACATCCTTTGGCTTTAAAATTTGCAATATGCAAAGGTTATCAAAAACTTACCTGTTTGTTTAGCTTTTCTGAAAATATATGCAAGAAAAAATGTAGTCTCTCTCTTCTCTTCCTCCTCATTAATCAGAGAATCTATCGTGGAATGTTTCACCTAAACATTAGCAGCTCTGTACCTCCTGCTATAGCTAGAAGGAAATATCTTAAAACATGAACCTTATTGCCATTAGCATCATTAGCCCTGTGATGCGTCCCAAAATCCTTAAATTCTATGTACTTTTCTTTTGTTCCTTAGTATATTTTAGAATATATTTTATTCTGTTACCTAACTCAAGATGACATCACTATACATTATTATTATAGATTTTCAATTTTTAGTGTATTTTCCATTTGCTTATGTATTTTGTATGTTCTCATCCTTTCTGTCCTGCCTGTGGTTTCTCTTTTCCTCTTCTTCTCTGTAGCAGCAAAAGTCATAGTTATCAGCTCTGCGATCAACTTGTGGTGTGGATCTTGTTAACAATATTTATTAACCCTGCTGATTTTGTTACCACCTTAGATTGTCACCACCTTTGTTTGCGTGATCATGTCTTCTTGTGTTGAATAACTGTTCTATAACCTTTGTCAGGTTATCTGATTACATGATAATTACATTAAACAAAGACCTGGTCAGAGTCAGAAAGACAATAACAGGTAGAGCAACTCCAGTGACTTGCTCAGTGAACTGAGGACACTGAATTGTCTGCTTCTCAGGGCATTTAAGCACCCAGCCCATGGGAATAAGCTGTCAGCCAGACTGCAGATACAGAACTCACCTAGGTTCTGAAGATTTTGGAGATGGCAATCTCCATCAGCTTTGTCCAACATTAATTGATTTTATTTTGAAGCTGTGTCCACTCCCCCTTAAGAAACACTGTAAATAACTTTCTATCATCTCATGTCTGTATTTTTTTTCACTGTAACAGTTCCCATGCGGTTGGACTAATATTCAACCTAAAATATTCTTTACATCTGCCAAACAGTCTCTTTTACTTATGTGTTGGGTCTGGCTGAGTTGGAGCTCATTTTCCCATCACAGCCCTCTTAGTGCTGTGTTGTGCACCTGTAGCTGGAGAGGTGTTGGTAGCACGCAGTGCTTTGGGTACCGCTGAGCAGGGTAGGCACAGCATCAGCACGAGCTCGCTAACATTTCCTGCCATCTCCCATCAAGAGGTTGGGGGTGGGCAGGATGCTGAGGGACCAGCTGACTCAGTCTAAACACAGGGCTGTTCCACTCTATATGATATCAGTAAAAGCTAAGGAAAGGAGGAGGAACAGAGTGGGGCATTTTGTTTATATTGTTTGTCTTCCTGGGCAACTGTGACAGGTGCTGAGGGTTGCCAGGAAGTGGCTGAAGAGCGCTCACTGATGGGAAGTACAGAATAAACTTTTTATTTTTTCAAGTATACATGTACAAACTTCCACTCTTCCTGCTTTACTAAACTGCCTTAGCTCAACCTATGAGCTGTTTTCTATCTTATTTTCTCTCCTCTGTCCTGCTGGGAAAGGGAGTGATTAAGCAGCTTGGTGGGCACCTGGCATCCACCCAAGGCCAACCCATTAAGGCTTCTTCATCTTATGTGTAAAAACCCATGGGTAGTGTCATTCCTCCCCTCCTTTTTTCCTTATTCTTTTTTCTCATGTGAAGTCAAGCTTTGTGTGCTGAACACTGTATTCTTTACTGCTTCAGGTTCATTCATTCACGTATTTTTTTTTTTATTTTTCATATACAGGGAAAAATCCATCAGCATTATATAGGCTGCATCCTAGAAAATGCCTAGGTGGCAGTTTTTGCTAGTCAATAAAAGGAGCCCCAAAAGCAATTAATTTTCCATAGATGAAATGTCAGGGTCTTATTCATGCCAACAGTGCTAATATTAGCTCTCTCTGCAGGTGGATCAGCTGGCACTATCTCTTCTTCAGTTTTAAGGCAGCGCTCCTGACGCTGTAAGATGTAACTGCCATTCAAATTTTATTTCAGTCCAGTTTTGAGTGGAATTTTTTTGTTGTTTGTTTTGTGGATCTTTGTTTGGGGTTTGGGTTTGTTTTTGTTATTTGGGTTTTTGTTTGTTTTGTTTTGTTTTAAATAGGTATGATGGTCTTTGCACTACTTTGTTTCCCACTCAGTATAAATCCTTCACTCATTTTATTCCTGCTGGAATATGCTGCTGGAGGAGGAGGGAGCGCTTCTAAGTTCTTGGGTAGAAACCTAACACAAAAAAGGCAACTTAAAAAATATCTCTGGTTGAGATATATAAGACTCATCTATCTATCTACATATCTGTAAGCTCTTCTTGTAGTCAATAACATCATTAAAGTTTAGTTAACATAAATAAACTTTTTTTTTTTTTCTGTGAAGTAAATTCTAAAATATGTAAGATGCATTGAATCTAAAAAGCATCCCTATCCAGCAACAGCTGTGAAGAGGTTTGGCTGCCTCATACTCCTACTGTATAAGTCCAAGTGAAGTGGGGTATAACCTTTCTCAGTGCCTGAAAGAAAACTGATTTGGATTGTACAACTTGGGCTTCTCCACAGCACATCTGTTTCCAAATTGTTTATGACAAAGCCTGTTAAATTATAATCCTTTTCTTCCATTATCCATTTTTTTCTAGTACAGAATGTGATGAGTCTGCAACTCATATTCTATTACAGATGCTGAGAAATCTTCAGAGGTTTGTTTCTAAGAGCTGTCCACTTCCCTTAAAATATGCTAACACTTTCAGAATTTTACCAACCATATTTCATGTCATAAAACCCAGCAAACTTCAAACAATATATTGCAAGTAGTTCAACCTTCTGTTTTCATCCAAGGCAATTAATTTGCTTTTCTATTGATCCACTAAAAGAAGTGATTCCAGCAACTCTTTGGAAATTCTTTGTTCTCTCCTTGGCACAATACTGTCACATATGAAATACTATTGTTCATATCACAGTCTAGAGATTAGGCCAGTTTGTGTGATAAACAGGTAATCAGTCATAAACTCCTTGAAAGGCAATGGACAAACATCCTGGAAATGACAATGGATACCTGTTACACCCCAAGTGAGACCTCATCTTCACAGATGTACAGTAAAGACAACATATTTCAGTTATGAGTTATCCTCTTTCCAGTCCTTTTAATACTTTTCATTTTTGGAGGCCTCTTCAGCTACCCAGTGCAATATAATTCCCCTTTATCAAACTTTTCAGTTATAGAAGATGCTAGAATTTCTTTTTAAATAATAAGTAATGTCTTTAATAATGTCTTTAATGTTTTTAATAATAAATAATGTCTTTTTAAATAATAAGCAAGTACTTAAATTATAAACAAGCAAACAAACAACAAAAAGCCAACCAAACAAAAAAAAACCACCAAAACCCACCAATTCATTGCACTACAGATTTTGCAGAAATATTAAAATCGGAACATTCCATGGATTGAAGACACTTTATATGAATCCTGACTTTAATCATATGAAGTAAGTATCAAGTTTTCTCTCCATTACCTTTAACTTAGATCAGAGTTGCACTTTATGCCTAGATGGTTTAAGATACCTAGTCTTCAGTGATAACGAAATTTAAAGCTTCTTATTTCAGTCAGTGCGCACATGTAGAGAAGAGCCCTAAGTATAAAAGAACCTGAGTTTTCCAGGGAAATAAGATGCCAAAAGATTAAAATTAAGAGTGATGGAGTTTAATAGAGTTCAAATAAGAGACTATTACTTAGTATTGCTTTAAGATGGGCCCCTTTGCTAAGCTTTGCTCAGAGCAGTAGTAGTACAAATTTATGTGGTATGACTGTGTATAAACTGCTCATTTATAATGTCCTAAAAATACAGTAACATTAGTAGAAAGCTGCAATGTAGAACAGCTGTTGCTTGTTGCCTTCAGTCCTGTTCATGCTGAGTAGGAATTACTCCAGATGTAGTTTAATTGCAATCCACCTGGATTGCTCCAAGGTTTAACTGAACTCACAATGCAATGACAAATTTCAACTAAGACAGGTTAGGATCTGACAGGTATTTTTTTTTTTTTGTTGGTAAAATTTATTTAAGACAGCTCCATTTTTTCTTTTTTTTTTTTTTTTCTCCCCTTTGCTACTTCTCAGGATGCAGGGCAATGCTCATCTGTCTATTAAAAACATATCTGTTCATGTGCTTCAGGGAAGTGCTGCAATCCTGACCATTAAAATGAAAAGCATAAAAAAACAACCCCAAAATTTGGAAAATTAAAATAATTATAATCTAGGCTATCAAATTTTAGCAAAAATAGATTATATTAAGCTAGGTAATAATTTTTTGTTCAAGAAGATATTTTGTTACTGAGTTTAAGGAGGCTTAGGTTTTTTCCTTTCTATATTTGCAAGTGGAAGAACTGAAAAAAGGAATTTTTGTTTGTATATTCCATATCATGGATGAGATGCATACATACCTAATATTTTGGATTAATCAAAGTTCTTATTAACAAGTAAACCAATTCTGACCAATAGGGCTCCTGTCTAAATGAACTAACCCCATCCATTGTATTATATGTGGACCAGCCTATTTCTACCTTCTAATATAAGCAAAGGACTTAACTCTGTGACTAATCCTGTGGTCTGAACTGCTATGATACTGACTGACTTCCAATATTTTGCCAATTTGTTCCTCCTACTTAAGCCAAGATTTTCCTGCCTCTTTTTCCCTTCTACCTTTGCTTCATTATTTCTCCTCTAAGAAGAATTTTTAATAAAGGATATAAGGATATAATATAGGATATAAGGATATAAAGATAAAGGATATAATTACCTAATTGTTATCAAAAGCTTTTTAGGTTTACCCAAACAGTAAAGTTCCTTGTCTGAAGAGACACACAGCCTGAAAATATTTCTAGTGATGGAATAAATAAATGAAAATTAAATAGTTAGTAAATAGATTGGAATGAGACAAGGATGTTAACTGATTTTGAAAAGGAATCTTTAAATTGCTATTAAATACCTATTAACTCTTAAGTCAAATACTAATACAAATGAATAAAAATACAATTAAATTATGCAAGAAAAGATTATACATAAAATGTATTGTAGTTGGAAACTATAAATTTTAATGATTTCAGTAATCAGTTGCAGAATTTTTCCATTGAACATTTTGGTATTGCTTGTCAAATGAGGCTATGCAGGAAATAACCATTAAGTATGAAACTCATAGACTAGCATACCCCAAGGCATAAGAGAGATTGAATCATTAAAACTAGATTTACCCTTTATCATAAAAACTAAATAAATACTTTGAATATTTATTTAGATATGAGATGAATTAACCAAAATAGAAATTACATAGCTTGCAAGATTTTTAAAATATTGCTTCTCTATTGCCTTTCTCTTCACTTTCCCTTTCTCCTTTCACTTCCTGAAAAGGAATTGCAGGCAATACTAACAGATTTCTTTGTGGATTTTTTCATATTTTGAAGGCAAGTACATTTTTTTTTTAAATTAGTCCTAATTTGCATTTTAATTTTACTGTCATCACAATTAAAAACAGATTGCAAAAATTGCAACTGCCTTCGTAGTTCTAGTGACTTTTGACATCATCAAAAATTAAACATCCATTATTTTACTCTTGCCAAAGGTGTGAAGTAAACTGATGCTTCATACAGCATGGAGTGTGGTGTGTCCAGAAACTAAAACTTAATTTTTAATTTGAAAATTTTATCAGCAGTTTTGGACCATCTGACAGAAATCTATTTTTCTCTTAGTTTTAGCAGTTATGGTAAACTATATCCTTCTAACATGCTGTACTGCAGAGAAAGGAATAACTTCAAATACATTTTAATTAAATATTTTTCAGCTGAATTGTGGGGGGTTTTTACTCCTCTCCAACTAGTTACAAATATTCTTATTTAATCCTTAGGTGTCCCAATTTACATGAAATACCATCTACAATTTTAGTCTCACTTTGTTGATAATAGTAGTAATTTTATTCCCCTTTGAGATTCCCCTTACCTAACACAGCAACCCACTCGCAATAACCAAATTGTTGTCTCTATCCTGCTAATAGTTCATCTCTTCCTAGTTATTACTCCTCAGAAAAGGAAGAGCAGTTGGAGCAACTGAGCAGACAGTTGCACCAAAGTGTGCCCTTTTTTGGGTTTGTTGATGGCACAAAACTGGGAGGAGTGGCTGACACAGCACAAAGCTGTGCTGTCATCCAGAGAGACCTGGACAAGATGGGAAGGGGATTAGGCAGGAAAGAACATAGCTAAGTTAAAAAGAGGCAAATGTAAGGTCCCGCACCTGGAAAAAAAAACCAATTCCAGGCAACAGCACAGGCTTAGGGCCAACCTGGAAAGCAGCCCTGCACAGAAAGATCTGGGGGTCTTGATGGACAGCTGTGGAAACCCAGGGCACCGGGAATAATTCTCTTGTCTGCTCTGGGGTGCCCTGACTCCCAGGGGAACACTGACTTTCACCCTCATTCATGGAGAAAGTTTCCTAAACTTTAAGATAGCCTAGAATCCACTAAAGTATGAAGCAGATTATAGAGAGTAGTGTAGGTACATCACTTAGGTGAGAAATCTAGGTTTTGGGATTTTTAGTATGTTGTGGGTGAAAGCAAGATGGAGGGCACAAGGATGGTGTCATCATTGGTTTCTTCTTCGTGCTTCTTCCTCCTTCTTCATAGGTTTGGGTGTCATTTTGTAATTGGGTGGGAAAATCTGCACTGTGGGCTTTTTGGGATCCATTATTGGGTTAAAAGGGGAAATAATCTAGGTGTCAGTTCTTAATTGGATAATTTAGCTTTAAAAGACCTTGTAACAAGAGACTGTTAGCCATTTTTGTGATGCTTCTCCAGCACGCTGAGCCTGGTGTTGACAGCGTGCAAAACTTTAGATAAGATAATCATAAACAAGAACCTGAAGACCGAAAAAATTCAGTGCATCCTTTTTTTCTGACGCAAGACTGTTTCAGGAGGGTCTTCCCTGACAGGGGAGCCCCCAGGGAGGGCCCAGCTTGAGTCCAGAAACTGGGGACTCAGCGACAGGAACCCCGACAGACAGCGATCAGTGTGCCCTGGGGACCAAGGAGGCCGATGTTACCCTGGGATGCGGCAGGAAGAGCACTGCCTGCAGGTGGAAGGGAGGTGATCAGGCCTGAGAGGGACCAATCTGATTTTTATTTATGCCTCAACGTATGTCATACATGAGGTTAAAAAGTACTGTAAGGGCTGTGCACGTCCCTGTCCCCGGGCACACTTCCCCGACAGCCGATCTGGGCAGAGGAACTTCCAGGACCGGGCTGCAAAGCGACCTCGCACTGGCCAGTGGGGCAGATCCCCGACTGCCCGGGAAGAAATGCCAGGGAAACTGGGCTGTGGGAGGAGCTGGAGCACACACAAGCGGTTAACTGCGACACAGCTGGGGCCGGTTTTCTTGTGTTTCTTGGAGGGAGCGGAGGGCTCACCTGGAGGGGCAGCTTAGCTCCCTTCTCCCCCTGGCCTTTTTGTCCCTGCTGCTTCCCCGGCTGTCTTCCCTGTCTGCACCTGCCCTGCCCTGCTTTTCCGCTTCCCCGAGGCAGCTCGTCCCAGGGCACCCCAGTGCTCCGCGGTTTCCCCACGGTGCAGCCGCCGCCCCCGGCGCTGGGAGCCGCAGCCGCTCCAGGAGCGCGTCCCCATCCCGGGCAGCCTGTTGTGCATCCATGGAAGGGACACCCAGCCAAGGGCTGCTGCTGGGAAATCGCGCCCGGCTGCCACGGGAGCCACGCAGGCTCGGGGCAGCTGGCAGCGCACACGCTCAGTCTGCCGAGCTGATGCTGACAGGGAGCCCGGAGAACAGCGATAACGCTGTCCCTGTCTTCTGTTTCCCTCTCTCTTTTCTCCTCTTTGCTTCCTTTTCTATCCCCCTTTCGGCAGGAACCCCTCTGTTTCTTTATCAACAAACAGCTCTCACGTGTCATATTTTTTTGCGCGTTTGCAATTTATTTTTATCTGAGGAGTCTATAAAAAATAATCCTCCCCAACTCCCCTTTTACAGCGGGGCTGGCCAGCCACATCTGAGTGCTTTGTCATGTTCTGGAGACACGGAGATCCTGGAACAGGTCCAGCACAGGCCAACAAAGATCTGTAGGGGCCTGGAGCATCTCACGAGGCAAGGCTGAGGGAGCTGGGCCTCTTCAGCCTCGAGAAGAGACACATTATCCAAGAATACAAAGAACTTAAGGGCAGGTGTCCAGGTGATGGGACCAGACTGTTTCAGTGGTGCCCAGTGACAGGAACAGTAGCACAGAAAATTCCATAAGAATATGAGGACAAATCGTTTTACTTTGAGCAGCATTGGAAGAGGCTGTCCAGAGCAGTTGAGGAGTCTCCTTCAAAATCCTCCAGGATGCAAACCCCAGCAATCTCCTCTAGGTGAACATGCTTGACTGGGAAACGTTGGACCCAACAATTCCTTCCAGCCTCACCTGTTCTGTTATTAATTTTTGTTTTAAATCTCCTCTGATTTTACTTTTTCTTCCCTTAATTTTTATAAGCAGAGGTCTTTTTTTAAAATAATTTAGTATTTTGCAGTCTTTTTCCAGCAATAAACAGGAAAAAAAATGTTTTAAACATTTCTCAGTATTTGAAGAAAATCTTTTATTTTCAGAATTATTTATCCTAATAATTGAAACTATTATTAATTCAATCATTAATTTAGGTACTAACAATTAATCAGAAAAACCTCCCCCTTGTTTCATTGATTAGATTACTTGCTAATGATGAGTGCCTTAATATGTGAAAGTATGTTAATTATATCTGATTAATCAGAGTGATTTGTCATCACGGCACATTTATACTTTCATATATTTGAGAAGAAGCTGCAGCATATTGTGTATGTAGATAAGATAGAAATTTCACAGTATTTTGCCCTCCTGGAAATAGGAATTGCAGAGATTTTAATAGTCATTTCCTATTCATACCAAAAGAAAGGAAAAGATGACTTGAAAAGAGTAAGACCGTGTTAAAGTGCTCACACTGTTAAATGGAGTGGTTAATAACTGCAAAAGAAACTATTTCCAGATGATTTCAGATGACAAGCTCAGTAAGCACAAGTGGAAATGAAAGAAAAACAATGCAGAACAGACGTTAAAAAGTACCTTTTCACCTGTAGAATAGCAAATGCACAGAAATGTCTAGCAGAGAAAGATACATGATTACAAATTTAAAGATCAGTCAAGGAACAATTATGATATAACCAAGGAATAATGAAGTTTATAAAGGTGTTTTTATAAAGGCCCACAGCTTTCTTACCCTGCTCTCCACGTCTTCTGTTTTTAGCGTATTTTCTTCACCACAAAGTTTTCAACTCTGCCAACATTTGTGATTTAAACTGGCAATTTTGTTGATGCATGGATTCTGTTGTTGGTAAAAAAAAAAGATGCATAAAAAGAATTAAAATAAATCAAATCTCAAAAAAAAAATTGCAATTAAATGAATCCTCCTCTGCAGAAGCCAGGACTATAACTTTATAGAATTGATGAGTATGAAAACTGCTGTGATATTATCTGATGTAACTGTACATTCACTGAAAAGACTCTAATATATTCTGGCAGGATCACATAGATTCAGCAGCACTATTTGTTCCACAACAGAACAAAGAAGAGAATACTCTTATTTATTCCCATTTCTGTCTGTCCTTTTTTACTAAATATATTGCTTCTTTTAAGAATTTGCTTTTGGGTATTCAGACAAGCATCAAGAAGAACTGGAAAGAGAATGATTTTACATAATGATGCCTTATATTACTCTATAATAATTATCCAGGGTTTTTTGATCACATTCATTTCTTTTAATGTTTAAATATATGGATGTTCATGTATGGATGGAAGATTTTTTTCCTTTCCTGCAATTTTTTAAACTGCTTTATTTTCCTTAACCATTTAAAAGATGCATATGGAGTAGGATATAATATAATTCTGATTATGCAAAGGCTTCAATCCTTTCTCTTGTATAAGTACTTCAGACCATAAACATTGGCAAAGCTGAATATTTACAAGAAGGCATCTTTTTGCCTTTTTAAAATATTTTAAATATTTTTTCCTCTGTATCAGGTATCATAACTCTTTTGATCCATGGCATTCTAAGCATTTTTAGAGACAGGTCATTTTCAGATTTTCTCTCTGACTATCTGGATATGAACTACTCACAAAACTATACATGTGAAGAGAATGCAATAAATCTGATTTTCCTAGTAAAACAGTTTCAGTAATTTATTTTTACTCATCCCCAGGGAATAACACAGTTTTGTTGGAAAAAGTGTATAATACTGAAACAGCTAACATTTTAATGTTACATTAGTATGCAGTTTATGTCATTCACAAATAAATGCAAATTACAGAGACAAATGAAGAGAAGGAAAAGAGTGTGTTTTATATTACATGTTTAAAAATGAGACCTGAAAGATTAGGATCCAATATGTTCAAGGAAATAAGTGTAATGGTTTTGTATAGTTCTTAGCCAAATTAGGGAAGAAAAAATTATATATAACAACTTCAGTTTTTGATCACATTGTTAGCAAATAAACAGTAAAATGTCTTCTATATGTTCCTATTTACATGTTACATACTATTATAAAAATGTTTTTTTACCAATTAAGTGTAAAAAATCGAGGCCCATGTCCCATTCCTTAGTTGGATTAGCAGTGATATCTGAGGAGTGTCAGATCTAGGCAGGCTTCTAATGATTTCCATACCTGTACACCCTGCCAGATTTAGAACAGCTTTCTGTGGTTTAGAAAGAGCAGAAGACAAATGTTGCACTTTCCTATGTGATTTCATTCAGTAAACTTTGAACCCAGGTAAAACTTTTATATCCAAAACAGCTTCTGGAAAGCTATTCCCTGTGGGAAGCAAGGATGTGTGGACCATTATGTAGAGGAATGCCTTCTTTATTTTGTTCTAACCCATCACCCCCAGATTCATACATATTCCTGTACTGCAAGAAATAAACAAACTTTCCTCAACCAGTCTCACCAAGTAACTCTCGAATGAGAAACTTTTTATCATCTTCCTAGTAATTTGTCTTTTTCCTGACTGAAGAGACAAATCTGTTAATTTGTCCTTGAATAGAAATAATTTTGTATTCTTCTTGTACCTCTCAGCAACTTTCTCAGCCTTCTCTGTCTGTTAAATGCTATTTGAGAACAGGGCAACAATAACTGAATATGATATTTAACTTGCAGATATATTGTAGACTTGGAGTGAAATAATGCACTTCATTTGGTTTTGCTCCTTTCCTATTTCGTTCTCTGTAACTTTTTAAAAGTTATTTTTAATGTTAGTTTAGACTGCTATGCAGAATGTTTGCTAAGAACTTCTTATAAGTAATACTATCATTCCTTTTGTTTTTCGTGTTTGTTTTTTAAATATTCAGAGTTAATGACGCAAAAACAGCTTATGACTGTGACCTTGGAGTAGACACTATTAGAGAATTAATTCTAATGAACAGTCTTGGCATTTTAAAGTTCAAAAAGATGCTGCTTAGAATAGAAAATTAAAGAAAATAAATGAATGTGTGAAGTCATGAACATGAATACTATGTGTATAGGTATGGAGCAGTTTAAAGATAGCTGCTTGGAAGTTTAACAATTTTAAAATGAAAGACAACTATTTTCAGCTTGATTGATGATGTGTTTCTAAGAGGTTTTAGGCTTAGCTGTTGCTATAAATTGCAGTTTAAATATCTGAGAATGTATATACAAACAATTAAAAAAAAAAAGGTATTCTATAATGGCCACAGTTCTAGTCACTTCTAGAAACATCTCAGGTGCTCTCAATGCCATCTCAGTACATATTTTAATAAAAAATAACTTACCATCAAGAGAACAAATACCTGGTGCTCAGACAGACCAGATAACTGCATTCTAAGGAAAATTAAACAATCTGTTCTCCATTTTTCTAAGACCTTATGACTAGATATCTATTCAACAGACTATATGGAAAAGAATCTTCCACCAGCAAATGTTACAATTCCTACCACCACAAAGCTGAAAGAGCAAATGTATCTCAAATAATATTGTAAGAAGCATTTTCCTAAGCTTAATCTTTTATTGACATTATGCTATTAGTAGACTTCAGATTTAATTCCCTGATGTGTTGTGCTAGCAATTAAGAATGGAACCAACAAGAGACTTGTGGATAGAGATCTTTATTAGACTTGTGCTAAAATTTTAGAAAGAAAGAAAATTAATAAATTCCTCTTAAAACCCTCAGTGTTTCAGGGGTTTGTGATCCTACATTGCAGATTCTGTGGCATCAGGGCCCTCAAAACTACCACTACCTTATGGAGAAACAAGTTTGATGTATGACTTCATCACGGTATCTGTCACCTGCCTTGATAAGATATTGTGCCTTCAAAAAGCAAAGAGTGTCAAGAATTTTCTCCAGAGATAAATAACAGTTACTTTGTTTAAGTTTTCTTCTTTGCTCTTTGTAAATCTGAAGGACCTCTGGTTTGTTGTAAATATTCCACCTGGAGTGGAAGTAGGTAAAAAGGAGTATGAATATCATGGGTTGTAGCCTAAAATTGTGTCTGACACAATTATCTGTATTTCTGCTAGTTAACAAGACAAAAAAAAATCAACTGGAGAGAAATGAGACAGGAAAATGCACTGGGACTAGAGAGGCTCCTGTGGGATTATAGTGTTGACAATGAAGCCACCAGATTTCAAAGTTTCTGTACAGGAGCCACAGGCAGAGTAGGATGGGATCCAGATTCCATAGGATGTGTTACCAACCCCTCGTGCTGAGACTGCTTAAAAATCCATAGTAGTCAGTGAGTGCTGAGGGAGGTAGAGATGTGAAGAAAGGCAGTTTCTGAGATACACATAGATACAAGATAAGTAACGCTAGAAATGTAAGCAGTGAGGAAAATAGATTAGGATCCAGGCTTCTATTTTCTTTGTTTGTGTTTTTGCTTGCACAGCGAAAAGCCTGACCTCTTGTTTCAACTTTGTAGCAAGATGCCTGCCTTTAACCACTGAATAATAAATCTTTTCTATACAGTTCTGTGCTACAGGGGAAAAATTAAACTAAAAAATGTTGAATCCCCAGTGCATCTACTCTAGAAGAGGTATTAAATCTCAGTAAAGAAAAACATGCACCAGCCTTCAAAAAAAGTGCTTCTAGGGTGCTGAGACTCAGTCTTGCAAATTGCTGGAGGACCTGTTTATCTTCTGGTGATAAATTTTAGGTAGATGATTAATAGCTTCTGTGGCTGTAAGCTAGCCTTAAAATGTCACATATGTTTAAGTAGAAATTGCAGAAAACTGACCATTTTTTAGATATCCTCCAGTAATTTCTAGGGATGGAAAAGAAAGAGTGGAGGACTACTTGGCATTAAAAGTGTATAGGGGGGTTAAAGTCACCTCATCCCTGTTGACTATGTGTTTTAGATATATTAAATCATGATTTATTTTTTTTTTTTACTGCTGTCACAGGACTCAGCCTTATAAATCATGATGCATAGCTGCTCCATGCTTGAAGCCCTGGAATCCAGTGGTCATACACGTAGTCTGAAATGGTAAAGAAATCCTACATGGGTTATGTTACAATTTTGTTGGAAAAAATTAGAACTGAATAATGGCATAGATAATTTAGGGAAGAATTTTTATTAAATATAACTTTTGTAAAACATCTGAAAGCCAGATATATTTAGATGTATAAGGCCATTTCTTGATGACAATGCATTAGTATGTCATAGACTCTCAAACTGTTCTAGAAAAAGCTGACATGTCCACTTTGTACAGTGTGGCTTTGGTGAAGTCTCAGATTAGTAGCTACATTAGAAGTTAATTCAGTCTTTTGATCTCTACTCTTATGCCAGTGTGTACAGTCTAAAATCAAGCCATTGTACCTTTCTTTGGGAACTGTGTTCTCTTACATGGGACATGTAATGCTTGACACATTGTTCCTCTGCAATTAATTATGTATCAAAAATACATGGGAAAAAAAATAAGTTTTTTTAATGGCTTCTCAAGCCCGAAGACTTTCCCTTCAGTTATGATTCCATATCAAACATCATATGTTTGTTATTGCATTGAAGAGGAAAGACCACACATGCAAGTGTGTGGTCCTTCCCCAGTGGGGGAGAAAAAAAAAGTCATGAAAACACAACTATTCTGAACACCTTTTCACCATAAAAAATTAGAAGGCATTGTTTTATTGATGCTGCTTATTCGGTATGTGACAAGCACCTGTGCTCTCACTCATGTTTTACATTGCAGGCAAACTACACCACTGAGAGTCAGAGCTCAAGTGTTGTTGAACATTGCTGCCAAAAAAACAAGTCTGCCAGGACTTTAGTTTTTAGTCTCAGTGCACCTACAGGCATATTTATCTAATAAAACTTCCTACTCACTCTAATCCAAGAACACTGCAGGACACCTAATGCCCTGGCTTCTTTCCCAGTTGCTGCTGCATTTCTGCTCAGGGAAAGTAATTTCTGCGAGGAACAGAGTGCTGCAGCACTCCCTCTGTTAAGCAAAAGATTTGGATGGGTTCATCCAAAATTTCCAGGATAAATACTATCTTCCCTCAGCTAGAGTTGCAGCTTTGCTGCTATGTCAAGGATCTGCAAATGGCAGACTTACAGGCAGCCCTTCTCATGCCCACCTTAATGTAGAGTACCAGTGAATTTTTCCCAACTCTTATTTCCCTCTTGCACTAAGCATGAACTGCACATGTGGTCCATGCAGTGTGTCACCATTCTCATGGCAACAACACTGGAATTCCAATACATTGGAAAACAAAGTATAACATGTCTGCCTATCTTCCTGTTGAGAACCCCACCTGCATAAAATTATCAGTCATCATTGTTCTAAACACTGATTTGTGTTTAGAACTGCATAGGGAATTGGTATGTTATCTCTTGTTCAAAGACACAGACAGAGGTTGATCCCTTCCTTACACTATCTAGAAACCACTCTTGGTTCAGATTAAATTTCAATCTCTGTTATTAAATCTGTATGAGCAAAGTGCTTGAGATTTTTTCCCTTGGTAACTTAAAAATGTAAGTCCTTTTGTTGCAAAGAGAAACTCAGGAATCTCAGCAAGTGTTATTCAAGACATATTTTAAGCCTAATCTAAAATGGATTCTGAGAAAATAATATTTGGATTCTGAAGGGCCCTCACATCCCTTGTAGCAAAGGTTGTCCACAGATACGCAGATCCTAATAAAGAAGGTGTGTTACATCAGGCTGAGGGATGTAACAGGGTGAAGCTGGGCTAGCAATCACCCCTGTGCTCTGCTCTTGTGAGGCCACACCTTAAATCTTATGTCCAGTTCTGGGCCCCTCAATTCAGGTAAGAAGTGCTGGAGAACAGTCCAGAGAATGGCAACAAATCTGGTGAAGGGTCTGGAGAGTAAATGCTATAAGGTACAGCTGAAGGAGGTGGGATTGTTTAGCCTGGAGAAGAGAAGGCTCAGGGGAAACCTTATCACTCTCTACAGCTACCTGAAATTTGGGGGTGACCTTTTTTCCCAGACAACTAATGACAATACAAGAGGACATAGCCTCAAGTTGTGCCAGGGGGGTTCAGGCTGGACATTAGGAAGCATTTCTTTACAGAAAGGGTAATTAAACACTGGAATGAGCTGCCCCTGCCCAGGGAGGTGGTGGAGTCACCATGTCTGCAGGTTTATAAAAAAAGACTGGAGGTAGCACTAAGTATCATGGTCTGTTTGATATGGGGGTGTTCAGTTGGACTTGATGGTCTCAAAGGTCTTTTCCAACCTAATTGATTCTCTGATTCTGTATCAAGACTTAAATAAAGTTGGGGTTCTTACAATTTGGTGCTTTCTTGTATTGAATTAATTGCACTAAATGTGGTCCCAGAGAAGAATATTCACCTGAAAATTAGTGCAATTATAATTCTTAGGAAAAGTCCTCCGAAGCTCTAAAGTATGGAGATTCTTATTTATTTTTAAAAGCTTGTTTCAAAATCAAACCAAAGCAGTAATATTCAAAAAAGCTATAAATTTTGGCTTTGGAAAGGAAATAAAAATCTGTTAAATTATTCAGAATAGCTTTCTCAATAATCAATATTAGAAAGCAAAATTTTGATTAGGTACACATTTTTTTGGTGAAATAAATTAAGGTGACATATCCCAGGTTCCAGGGATGCACTTCATTTCCATACAGTTAGTTTACAGCACTCAGAATGGACAAATCACTCAACAGAATAACCTTTGGTATTCATGGCCTGAGACTTTTGCCAAAGTACTGCCCTAAGATACATGATGTTCATCTTCTCTAGCCTTTAGTTCCCTTTGGAAGAACAAAGATCTGGAAGAACTGATTACAGAATTCGTGGTTATTAAGAAAAAAGCAGCATGAGTGATTGCCTTCTGATCATGTGAGCAAAGAAAGGACTGTGATAACAGGTGGATATTCTAATAATATTTGATGTCTTTACAGTTCAGGCAGTTATCATCAAAATCAGAAAAGAAAAATGTTAAACTTCTTGGAGCTCCTGATTCACACTTCATAGTCAGGAGTTCAGCTAAATTGCAGAGTTATTTTCTTTGAATTTTTTCATCCTTGGCTTCAGGTTCTGGAATCAGCAAAGAATAATTTTAACTCAGGGGTCTTGTCACATCCAGCAAATTCATTTTATTATTGAAGTAGATCTGTGCCTCTCGTTAATGTTATTTTCTAAAAGACTTTAAAAACATGCAGATTCTTTTGGGTTATAACTCCTTCATTCTAATGTAGTGTTCAGGCTACATGGGAGTGTATTTTGGGAATTGCTTTACCACCACCCTCAACTTCTGTCAAATAGTTTACTGAGCAACCTGAAAGTTCTTAAAAATATAAGTGAATTGAAATAATTTAATTTATGTGTTCCTTTTACCTTTCTTTGTGTCTCAGAAAGCCTTTAAAAATGTTAAAGTGACTTTTAAAATTGACAATAGGGAAAGTCACACCATCTAAGTTTTATCATTTTGTGTTCTATCTGTATACAATTCCATTAAAATGGGTCAGAACTGAGGTAAATAAAGAACATTAACTCAATGTCTCTTTCTACTTAGGAATCTTAAAATGTAAGTGAATGAGGATAAAAATAAAGACAAATATTGTTTTGTCTAATAAGACTTAGTTAAAACCAATTTTGTGCTCCTTTTCATAACATGAGAGATATTAAGGTTAATAATCTGTTTAAATTGCAGTTTGAGCATTATGATTTTTCCTTCTCCCAAACATTGCATTCTGGAAGTGGAATGAACTCTGCTTCCTGCCATACGCACTGCAGTAGAGGAGTCTAACCTCTGGAGTCCTACTTTTCTTGTCTTTTCCAATTTCATAATTTAAAAGCCATTAACATTTTCAGAAAATGTGTGTATTTTATATGTTGCATTCTTTCACTATTTAGACTTCTGACTATTTCTAGAAAACAAGAAAACATTCATTGATATCAATTTGTTTGGGCAGAAGGAAGACAAAGGAGTAGCCACTTTTTCAGCTTTGAGGGAGAGTGATTAGAGATGTGTGGAGACCAGGATAAGGATAAGAACTAAAATACCAAGCCAAGAAAGTTTAAAACTGATCCTAACCACCAATCCATATCAGGAACTACACCTAAACAAGTGTCAGAAAGTCAGAAAAATATTTAAGACAGACTATTTTAGGAGTAATATCTTTCTTTAAAAAAAAAAAAAAAAAAAGGTAGGAAACCACCATGAGAGTTGATTTTGGGCCAGACATGGAACAATATGTATAAGAACTTATGTTTTATTTTGGGATACATAATTTATGTAGCATAAGCTTAATATTAAAAGTCTTACACTACCAGGCTCCTTAAACAGAAAGAGAAGCTATTTTGTCTATTTCTTCCATTTTGACCCATCCCCCCCATCTTTATGACAAGGATATGGAAGTGTATTACTTTCAGGACACAAGCTGAATTTACCATGACTTCCTCATGAAGGCTTAGTTTTGGCAGACCTGTTGAAATCAACTCACTTTTCATGTGATAATGTTGTGTTATTCTACACACAGCAGAACAGTGCATATTTAAAAAAAAAATACCTTAAAAGAATTTTATCGTTTGACTCTAGACTATTTTTTTCTTTGAAGGAAAAATTCATTTTTAAGACACATTCCTGCCATTTAGGGAATGTAGTATGATTCTTTCCCAAGATTCTGATTCCACATGGCATGGAATATACCTTTGATGAGATGGTTTTAATTGTTCCAGCCATGTCCCCTCCCAGCTTCTTGCAGCCCCCCAGCCCACTTGCTGTCAGGATGAAATGAGAAACAAAGAAGTTCTTTATGCTGTGCAAGCACTTCTCAGCAATAACTCCCCCACCCCACCAAGTCTATATTAACAAAGTTCTCAGCACAAACACAAGATATAGCCCCATGCTAACTACTTTCAAGAAAATTAATCCTATCCCAGTCAAAACCAACACAGACTACTACAGTATGAATACTCTGAATATTACATCTGAATTTTCCTCCCGGGTGAAAATATACCAAAGTCAACAAAATGCATCAGTTTTTGGTTTTGGTTCCAAACTTATTCAGTCTTCATTAGTTGGAAGTATCAACAAATTGCTGAATGTTAAATTACCCATTATAGAATTGTTCAGTATTTCCAGTTACTAAACTAATGGAGGTGAGTAAATTACTTTCTTAGACAGTTTGCTTCAGGTATATGGCAACTTTTTATTTCTCTAGAGTGTTGGCTAGAATACTATAGGTTAGTTCAGCTGAGACCAGCAGCTGGGGTGAAAAGAATTATTTGGCTTTTGTTTATGACCTTTAAATGTGCACTCAATCATGGAATTCTCTGTCCTGAAATAGAGGGAAATTGATGGTAACTACAACATATGTCACTAAATGTTGCCTATTACAAGATATGCACTGAGGTTTAAAAAAGTTCATAGCAGATAAAGTGAAGTAAGTCTGAGGCAGAAAAACTTTGTTGTAGCAATTCTAGTACCATCATTTTATGTTCTAATGACGCATTCAGATTTTGTGATCTAATATCTGTATGGGTGGATGCATTTTCTTTCTTTGGCAAAGTGCTTAAGTGCTGCAACATGTTGACGTGAAAATTCAGGTGCAAAGACATTTTTCTCCCAATGTAATAGTTTGCATTTCCATGTGTCTCACTGAAGCAGTTAAGATATTCAGAAAACCTGCTGCTAACAAAGTGCTTATGCTTTATCATACCTTTAAATATTGGGTATTGAAAAGTTGCAAGAAGCATTTTGACTCACCATTAGAAATTAACTAAATGTTAAAACCCTTTACAGACGGATATTAAGCATGCATATGCATACCTTTAAATTGCTCAAATACATCTACAGAGAAATTATTTATTTCTGATAAAGTCAAGTGAGCTCAGATTGTTCTAGACTTCATGTTAGGTCTAACACTCTTTTCTCATATGGAATTGAAAAATAGTAGTAATATCTCCTCACCTATTACAGAAGTAATTTACCTCTACCCACATTTTTTATCTTCTCTATTTGACTTGCACATTTTTTTAAAGATATGCTCTCTTCTCCTGTTTAAGTGCAATGCCTGGCAAAACTAAACCCTTCCCTTTAATGGTAGGCTTAAAATAGAACCATAATATAAGCATTTAGCCATAAAACAGGGTTTTGTTATATACAAATTTGAGATCAAATTTTCTTATAATCTACTTTACCACATTATCAGCTCTTTTTTCCCCCAGTATTTCTTTGCTCATTTATAACGGGATAAAACTATAAATGTGATTTTACAGTTTAGCATTAAAATTTAATTATGAATATTAATAAATTTGAGTCTGTTCATATGTTAGGAAGAGTAAAGAATGAAAGTAATGCTTTTTACTGCTGTAATTTTTGCCTAATATGATTGAAAATAAAGTACAGCTTTCCAAAGCTGAAAAAGTAAGGTAATGTCACACTGGTTTAGGACATGTTTTAGGACTCAATAGCAATTCACTTTGTTTAAGTACCAATCAGGGGACTAGACTTTATTGCTCAGAAAGGAGCTGATACTGTTTTTATTATTAACTTGTATCTGAAAGCTCAGATTTTGATCAGGACTCTGTTATTCCTAAATCTAAGTCATTCAAATTTTGCTATCAATTCCAATTGGAATATATGCACATAAACTCTAAAAGATTTTTAAATCATGAGTTGAAGCAGGAGGAAGAAACCGTCCAGAGTCATCATCCAATGCATATAACTAGCTCACGTAGTCCCATAAAGGTATCCTTTAATACATCCATTACTTTCAGGGTGTGATTGTTGAATCTTCATTTTAAGTTGTCTGCAAGGGCTTCCAGACAGGAAATATCTTTGCTGATCTGTGCAATTTCAGTATTACAAATAGCACTGTCAGAGAGCTATGAGAATGTCAAGCATAGAGGTGCAATACTTTTTTATGATTAATTTTATTTCTAGTATTTTTACCAATGTTTTCTTATTTTTCCAAGGAGAGATTGTATAGTATTTTTTTAATAAATATTATTATTTGGATTTGTGTTTACCTTGAGAAGTAATATTTATAAATTATTAAATATTCAACTGTACATTTATATTACAAAGTACTCCTTTGTATAACTTCCACTAAACAAACTGATTATATTCAGATTTCTAATTAAAATTCTTTTTAGGGTTTGATAATACTCCATTTGGATAGCTACCTCAGAATGTTAAAAATGTTCTGTGATCTCAGCATCAGTTTAAGAGTGCTCAGTCTCTACAATCATGCTTCTTTATTTTCTTTGGACTGCTGCATCATTTTGTCACTTCTAGACGTATAATTTGAATTCTGTACAACTCAGCATCTCAGGAATTTTTCAAGGCAATCTATGTATCTGAAGTTCCAGCTTCTCAAAAACGACATTGAAACTTGTGATGATAAAAGTCATAGTAGAGTCTAAAGAGAAACAGTTTTAAGTAAACAAATTGCATTATTGCAATTAGCTATGTCGTAATCAGATATATGTGAAAATATTAATTTTGAAAAAATACATGGATACATGTGGGAATGTGTGTGTGTAAAATATACACACATATATGCACATGTGCATAAACAGATATATGTCTGAGTATTTTTTTATTTATGTACAATTGCTAAATAATTAAGGTTTTCAGGTCCTTTGAAAAGTCTTGGAATCAAATCTTAAAAGAGTGTAATCTTCAATGGATTATCTGAGATGGGATGGCTCACAATATTTAGAAGATATCTGTAACTATTTTATAGATTGCTAAACAACCATGGTTAGAAGAAAAATAAAAAAAACCCTGTTTTCCTTTGCAAAAGAATATGTTCTTAAATTTATACAGGCAAAAAATAGGAGTCACAAGGCTGAAGTCACAAAACAGTCTTTAATACACTCAGGAGTCTACGGTTAGAATATTTATGAGATTAACCTTCACCAGCACTGATATCAGAAACTTTAAGAGGCAGAACACAAATAAATTAGCTAAAAGGATAATGAGGAAAATAATATTCATAACATTATTAATATTAATATTAATAAGAATAGTATTAGTAGTAGCAGTCATAATGTTGATGATGATGATAATGATAATTATGATGTTTAGGGGCCTGGGGACTCTCCTCAGGGTGCAAGTGGATCTCTGTTCCACCACAGACCTCCATGGGCTGCTGGGGCACAGCTGCTTTGCCATGGTCTGCACCAAGGGCTGCAGGGGAATCTCTGCTCTGGCACCTGGGATACTTCTCTGACCTTTATGTCTGCAGGGTTGATTCTCTCACATATACTCTCTCCTATCTGCTCTGGCTACGTTTACTGCTCTGCAATAACTCGTTTCCCCTTCTTAAATATCCTATCATATGTTGGCATTAGCACCATCACTGATGGGCTCATCCTTGGCCCAGGGTGGGTCCATCTTGGAGCTGGCTGGCATTGATTCTGTTGGACAGTGCGGGAGCTTCTACCAGCTTATCACAAAAGCCACCCTTGTAGCTCCCCCACTCCCAAAACCTTGCCATCAAACCCTGTAGGGTCTTTGTTGTTGTAGATTTGTGAAGAGATCTCTTCTGTCACTGTGCTTATCTTGAGTGCCTATACATCTGCTGCTCTGAAATTTTCACTAATTGCAATTAATCCTTGATTGGATGATTCAGTCGCTATCCCTCTCTTTTTTTTTCACTAGGAGAAAGTTTGAGTGGGAGGTTGTTAATATCTTAATATCAGGATATTAACTTTCTGTCTTTATTCCTTCATTGAATTCTCACACCTAGACGGTAGCAACGATTCAACTCAGCATTGGATTTTAGTGTATTTGTAACAAACTAATCTAAATTTATGATTTTTAAAGGATTAAAAAATCTTGCATTGTCAGTATGGATGCTCATTTTTATGTATCTTCTTACTCCAGTAAACTGATTTTTTTGTCAGGGTAAGGATAAGACCTTACCTTATGAGGTGAACACTCTGATTGAACCTTTATATAGGAGAAGGAGGATGAAACAGCAATTGGAGAGACTCATGATTCCTGTGAAGCGGAGAAAGAGCCAGAGTATGCACTCCTAGCAGTGGTATCAAGAATACAGTATGTTTTGATAAGCACAGAGACATCTTTACATAGTCTGAACTCTCTGCTAAGACTTTAGAGAGAAAAGTTGCTTGGGCTTCAGTGCAAAATATATTTAATTTTAATAAATTGTTAGCTTTGTCTGTACTCAATATACTCATACATAAGTATGTTTCATTAATTTAAAATGAACAGCTATAGGGTTTTCTCTGCAACAAAACCTCTCATACATTTTATGGACCATGTTAATCATGAATAACTGGGAAATGCCAGAAGGCTTGTAATATAAAATAGAGTGGGTTTATGATAGCAGTCAGCTGGCCTGTTACATAGTAAATACATGTCATGGGTAGAGGACATTGGGGCATTTTCATGGATCCAGCCAAATCACTGTTTACATTAAAGAATGAGATTTTTGAATGGTTTGTACTGCAAAAGACATACAAAAACTAAGGAACTGTTGATTCCAGATAACAACAAAGCTATTTTCCAGAAGAAAAGGAAATCAGAAAAACACAGATACTGAGAGGCAGAGTGCTTGGTAAAAAGGGTGATTGATAGGAATTTTTGCACAGGTTACCAGTGTTCTCAAACAGTGATCAGTTGATGACTGGAGGGTGACAGAAGTCTGTGTTGCAATGGCCAACATCACCTTTAGCTGGATGGTATGTTCCTGCTCTTTCTGGATGTCCCATATGCCCGTGAACTCTCACAAGACAGTGGACATTGTCTGATGGGAGATGTATGAAGTTGCATCTTGAAACCAGGAAGGATACCCATAGATCCTGTGTCAGTAATAGCAGGTCTATGCACAAATTGCAAGTATTCTAGGGCATCAAAAATTGTTCTAAATGTATATGTTTTGACATTTTAATTGCTTTCCTACATTTATGCATCTAAATTTAATTCCATATGATCTGATACTGAGAAATACCATGAGATATTAATCTCCTGTTGTCCTCTGGAGTTTTCATTTAATCTGGGCTTCTTTTTTTTACCTGTGAGGGATGTCAGGATGAAATGAACCCAGTCTTAAAATGCTGTCTTTCTTTTGCATTTTAGCACCAAAGATGACCACATGTTTCGACAAACATAGCATTTAATCTAAGAGGCTGTAATTACGCAGGCAAATGCCACATTATTTACAGCAGTATACATATCTCTGGCAGATTGTGGAAAACATAAATATTTCCAGACTGCCCTGAAGGAAATAATGTTCCAACACTGTAGCAGGAGTGTAGCTCAGTGTAAAACCTCATAGAAAACAAAGATGAACATATTTTAAACCTCAACCAATTTCAGTCTCCCACAGTCTCATACCCACAAGCCCCAAGACACGTATGAAAAATTGTGAGTGTCCAAGCACTAAGATGTCAGTATAGAGGTAGTTTGCACAGAGTTCTTTGCAGGGATTGTTAAGTGTGTTTATTGTGAAGCCCTTCCCCACACTTCTTGTTTCCTCCTGAGGGCATGATGGTTTTAAATATCTCCTACTCATTAGGAGCTGACAGTGATTGATCTCTATCCTGCCATGATTCTTTGAGTCATCAGGATTTAATGCCTGTCTCTGTTTTAGAACTGGTTGTCTTGAGCAGTTGTAGGTAGCAGTGTGATAAGATCTTTTTGACCTGGTCCCATAAATGTTAGCAACATAGGATGTTTTTATAACCTTTATCTCACTCAGGTTTTGCTCCTGTGTGTTCATATGCACTGTTTATCAGACTCTGTCATGCCTAGGTCCATTTTGCCTTGGTTAGCACCTTTGGTGTCACTGACAGCTTCAGCTCTTGCAGCAGTCACCTGTTTGCCTCTCCAGGCTGCAGCACCTCCTCCTTTGTTTATCTTGTAATGCCAAAGGCACCCAACTGATGCTCTGCCTAGAGGGACACCACGGGCACGCAGGAGTGTGACTGCTGTCACCAGTAAGGGGAGACCTGGCTCCACCCAGAGCCCCTTAAGCTGGAGCCAGTGGCCAGGCAAAGCCTGGTGGTGGTGCTCAGGGTATATTTGGCAGTCTCTCTGCCCATGGGAGGACTGGGGGCACCATTCTGGCCTCCCTTGCCCAGTGTATGTGAGACAGTACTGCTGACCTTCCCGTCTCTCCTGGAAGCCTCCAGCACATGGTCAGAGCTGGTCAGCACCATCACAGCCATTCAGGATGCCCCCTCCCACGCCTCTCCAGCTCCTGAGCAATGCAGCAGGTCAGACAAGACTGGGCCAGACCAAAGGCTGGGTCACCACCATCTACAAGGCTGGCCATAAAACTCTTTACAAATGGTTCTGAAGAGCCAGCATTCTTTTTATCTCACTTACTGAGTTTTCTCACTTTTACCCTTCTGACTCTCTCCCCACATCCCACTGGGGGAAAGTGAGCAAGTGGCTGTGTCAGATCTTGCCATCCTCTTTGCTGAATGGATTCACTTTCTTCGTCAGCTATCCTGTCAGTATCTTGTAGAGAGAAGAAGATTTAGTGTTCAGATTTTTTGTCTGATTTTGATTTTTTTTGATATAGATTTTTTGGGGGCATAAATAAACTCTAGAAAAAATATATTTTTGCCTTTGTGTACACTCCTGTACATAAACAAGTGTGAGGGTAAGTCTTCGGTGGACAAGTCTTTTCCAAATAACATTGTGATATAAGAAGATAGTATATCAAAACTGTGCACCCATCTAAAATGCCTCTCCTTCAGAGAGAATGCATGCCATGCTTGGCTGATTGCTTACCTTAAATCTCCTCTCAGAGAATAAATGGCAATAGATCTTTTCTGTAACACAGAACAAATGTTGCCTCTAGGTACAATACTATGACATTTTATGAAGACTTATTTTTTTTCCCAAGATGTCAGAACCTCAGTGATTTATTATCTGAAATTTTTATTCCCATGTTCCTTTCATCTGTTGGATTGATTAATATGCATTGATCCCCCCAGTCCTGTTTCATTTACCTCAAATAGAGAAACCTGGGTTTTCTAATGGTAATAATGAAAAAACATTAATATTAAACTACTAATGATGTTCAAAATAATTTACACATGTCTTAAAATCGAGAATATTGGATTTTAACTAATCACTGTTAGCTCAACTACAGTTTAAAAACAAAGGCTTCAGAAATATAATTTTCAAAAATGATGAAGTCTATTGAAAAATAGCTATGGTACTGTCACATAAATTCTTTCTACATCTGGGGCTCTAGAAAAATAAAACAACTGTGAAAGAATCATAAAATCAAAAGCAACAGAGCAAGCCATTTTCCTTGATGCAAGTTTTAGGCAATGTGACTTAGTCCTCTCCTTTTTTATGGAGATGCTAAAAACTCTTGACATGGTTGTAAAAATGGAAATAGTAAGTGGTAAGGCAGTGTTATGCAGAACTCAAGGCAGTACCTGTGCTTCTACACCAATATCTGAAATAAACTTCCACAAAAGAAATAAATTAACTTTATCTTGAATAATCATAGAACTCATTTTGGAGGTATTTAGGCCAGGCATTTCCCTAGTTTCTTTCCAGGAATATGTTTTGAGATATTGCAAGTAAATGACCATAAAGCAATATGATGGCAATGAAAAGTGAGAGTACTTATAAGTTTTTTCGTTTAAAAACAGGAAGAATTATCTGTTAGAAATCTGGCCTCAAATGGGCAGCTTCCTATTTCATGAGTTTCAGCAAAGTTAGCAGTTCCCAATAAATTCTGCTTTCTTGGTGTGACTGATCAATAAATCAATACAGTGGAAAAAATATAGACAAGGACAATATGCTCTTTAATCTCAGGGGAAATTGTGGGGAAGGGCTGACCACAGCTGTTGGAAATAAAGCTGAAATTATGTCAACACAAGGGAACCAGAGGTGGCTTTTATTTTAGCTAAGTGGCTACAACCACTGACTGGATCAACCAGTTATATTAGCTGACCTAATCAAGCAGTTATAGCAGCTCAGTGAATCAGCCAGCTGTTACTGTTTGTCTTTGATTTAACCAAAAGATGATAAATGTCTTCCTGAGTTAGTTAGACCATTATGGGGGGAAGGTTATTGTATAAATTATTTAGTTCAATGTGCAATATAGACAATAAATAATAAAAAAAAATTCCATTAATGCCCACAACACATCAATAACAATAATAATAAAAATATAATAAAATAGGTAATTTTTCCAACATGAATGAAATACTAGAGGAAAGCATATTTCTTTAGAGAAAGTTAATTATTTAAAAAAAAGTCACAAATTCTCTGTATTATGTAACAAATGCTGCATTTGATGGAAGGAAAATCCTTTAAGTTGCTAAGTTAGGATCATAGAACAGACTGTTTCAGTCTGGAGGAACATAAAGCCATTATGTAGTCCAACTGTCTGACCTTTTCAGGGCCAACCAAAACTCAAAGCAAGTTGTTAAGAGCAGTGTCAAAATACACCTTAAATGACGACAGGTTTGGGGCATCGACCACTTCTCTAGGAAGCCTGTTCCAGTGTCTGGCCACCCTCTCTGTAAAGAAGTGCATCTGTTGTGCCTGTAGTGTTTGATGTGAACTTGAGGAGCTGTTGACAGCTAATAAAATGATCATACTTTATGTGACAGGAAGAAATGTTCCTTTTTTGTCCTTGTCAGCTGTGCTAGGTTACCAATAAAAATAATAATGTTCTATATGATAGAAAGGAAGTGACAGAACAGCTGTTGAGCTTAAAAACATAGGCTTCTTTGTAACATATGGATGAAAATGTATTTTATATCATGATACATGTACCTAAAAATCTTCAGAGGACAGTAATTTTTTTACTGGAGCCAATTTAAGTAACTCAGTAAAATAAATGTATATTGACTTTACGTGTATATTGAGTCAATGTTATATTGAATTTATTTTAGGAATTAAAATTTGTGTATCTGGAAAATTAGAAGATAGAAATGTTCCATCTTCTCTAAACATTTTAATCAATATGTCATCATGAAAAGTACCAATATGTATTAATTATGGTGTGTTCATCTGATTGTTATTCAAGGGTGAAAGAAGATGTTCAAGACACATATGACAAGTTTTACTAAAAGAATACTCACTGGATCCTGATACAACATACTCTTCACTCAGAATTTCTAAGGGCGCTTCTGACCAGAATAGCTCACAAGGACTGCTTCCCTAAGACAAGTTATTGACAATTGATCTGTGTGTGGCAGATCTGTTTTAGCCTGCCAATGAACACAGCATTGACTATTTATCTAATGATATCCTTTGTTTCAGAGGTGTGCTGACTCATTTCAAACAGGTGTAATGAGAAGAAAAACATTAATGTTTTAATTTGACATTGATTCAGGGAAGTACTGCCTAGATAAGTTGTCAAAATGTAACCAGACCAGTAACTCTGAGTGCTTTTTGTCTTGAAGGGTCATTGGACAGCATGCTTTCTTCCTGTAACAGTACTTCCTCCCTAAAAGGTAGGTCAAGTTAAGAAGTAGAAATTTTCCATTTGCCTTAAAGAAGTTGTAGTCCTGCATAGACAAAAATAACTCAGAATTAATTAATTTGTGGAGAAGAAACAAGGTTGACATTCTAACTCGTTGAGTTGATGTTCCTTGAAGGACAGAGGCTGGGAGTCCTTTTCTCTAAAATCTTAATAATTATAAATTGAAGAGGATCCATTTGCACTAGAGTAGGTAGGGTAAATATCTCAGTATGGAATAAAGGAAAAAAGTTCCTGCCAGGAAGTTCCCCTAGTTCAGATGTAGACAATGACATGCAAGATAACTAAAAGAACAGGATGCAGAGACAAATCAAGAACACTACATGACAAAGAATTCTCTTTAGATAATTCTGAAGAAGAGAAAGAACGAAGTAGAAAGCATAGAGTAGAAATGGAAGAGGGGAAGAATCTGAATTCTGAAGAATTTCCTCCAAGGCTATAAAAATTATTTTCTATGTAAACACAGGTATACGGTAAATTATTATTTCTTCAAAATGGTTAACAGCATTGAAATTTACCTCTGGACAGACCTTATTAAGCAACTGGAAAACAAAATTAAATAGCCCTTTATATAACTAATTTGTTATCAGAAATATTCAGTCTTTGCTTCCTTCTTTAAATTATGTGTCAAAGAAAAATATTGCCTCGAACAAAGCTGTTATGTGCGTTAATATCTGCTAAATACTTCCATTTCATGTGTAGCAGGGACCTATAGAATTTGCTTATGAATAGGTTACTGCCTTTTAACATCATGTAAGTGAGGTCACTCCAGATAAACTTACTACTATAAAGTGTGGGTGCATATCTAATAATTCATTCCACAGTCTCAGAATGCTTTGTAGTCTCATACATTATTTACTGATTAAGTCATTCGATTCTATTACTGTGAGAGGACATGGACCATGGGAATTATGCTCTATACATTAATAATGAAAACAATTAAGCTTCATTTTGCTTGAATGAATCCCCCATTATTGAATCCAGTATTTGTTTTCTCATATAAGCTGAAGTTGAATTGAACTGAAGTACCAGCTTTTTAAACCACAGTCACTGTAAAAATGCAGATTTTTCATTTGAATACTTGCCATATAAATACTGATGACTAACAAAACAAACTGCATTTTTTTATTTAGCTCGCATCTGAATTTTGATATGTGTAGGAGCAAACCCAGAAAATGTATTTTAAAAAGGAATACAATTTTAAAATAGACAATGGCCACTCACAGTGTTTATTCATGCCCAGAGATTTTTTTTCCAAGACTGTAATGTCAGAAGGTTGTGTTATGAAAATATTTCTCTTTTATTAAACCTATTGTATGAATTGTATTAATAAAAAAATGAGGCAGAAAATTGTGTAATCTTTTGACTGAACTTGAAATATGGAAAATTATTAATAAATCCACTGCAAAATGTGACACAGGAGTTAGAGTCAAAGCAACAGACAAAGCAATTCTAAGGAGTGTTGTAGAATAAAATACCCATACAATACTCAGTGACCTCACAGCCACCCTTTTCCTCTAGACTTCAGTTCCACTTCACTGAAGTGTATTTCAGTTTTGATTCCAATTCATTTTAACTTCTTGTTCCTGATCTTATATTCTTCCAACCCCGTGAAGTGCTAGACATCTTTCTCAGGAGGCAATTATTTATAATTATTTTTGCTATGGGTTGTGATAGTTTCTTCTGATACAACTTTTTACTGAAACAGCAGGTCAGAGCTTGTTTCTGTATGATTCAGCATCACTAAAGAGTACCAAATCTCTGACAAAGTAAGGAGACTCATGTAAGAGTGATATATCCCAGCTACAGTTTTCCAGAAGTCTAGTGGGTTTCTTTATTTTCACATAAAAAGATTCTCTGCATGGCATGATAAATATTGGTTTGATTAAATTTGCAGCTCTGGATATTGATATAGGAAGAAAAGGAAAGAAGAAATAATTCATCATGCAGTCTTTTTATTTAAGCAAAGTGAAGTCTAATTCAATTTAAAAAAATACTTCAATTGTATTTATGCTCAAAAAAAAAATTCTGCCTTTTTTGTAGCACTGTTCCTAACTCCAGCATTTTACAGTCACCGAGTGCCTCCTGGCAGAAGTATAGATCAATATAAATTGCTGGTCTTTAAAAGCCATGTCTCCAATTTAGCCCTTCAGTCTGGCACAGACTTAATAAACTGTTTTCTTCAGTTTTGCCTTTACAGCACAATCTCTGGCATTAATTACAGCCAGATGTATGTGACATGTAGCAGTTGTCAATAAATCCACGGACCTTTGGATACCTTAGATTCTAGGTCATGTGAATGTTTTACATAAAAATTAAATATGGAGTTCATCTTCTATGAGGATATAACAATAAGAGAAATAGGAATTTCTGCCTAATTTTAAGTATAGAGGTTTCTAATATTTAGAAAGCAGAATGAAATACCATCTTAAGTTTTTGGCAACACAGTCCTGCTTTAGGCCTGTAGGAATACTGGTGTGTCTCCAAGAAAAAGCTATGTATGTTATACAATATATCTTAAAGGTCTATTAATAATTTTAATTATGGCTAATCAAAAAATAAATTTTCAGAACATCAATATTGGCCTTTCATATTTTTAGGTGTCACTTTAATCCAGAAAGCACCTAAATTTGTGAAAAAATTCAGATATGTAAAATCTTTTTCCAGTATTAAATGATGATTCAAAAATGAGCGTAAGTTTCCTTTCCAACTTAGGGGTTTTTAACAACACAACAATTCCAGACATCCATGTTTTCTCCTTAGTACCTCAGTTTGTTCCAAATCATAATCTTGTTTCTCTCGGCTGTGAAAAATTCTCCCATTTGACTTTTCAGTGTAATTCATTGCAGTTCTCTCTTGAATATCTGCCTTGGTAGCCCAGTTAAGCTTTTGGTCTTTGCTTTGACCTTGAAATGGTGACTCTTCTTGTTTACCATGCTTTTTCCATACTGAAGGCCCATTGATAGCAGACATAGCTGCATAGACTTATTCAAATCCATCATCATCAGTTCTTGTGGTTGCTTTATTTAAAAAGAAAGATACTGGAACTGTGAACACCGTTAATTATTCCATCTACTACTTGCAAAGAAACTGTGTAAAGAAAGATCTGGGTCATACCAGTCACCCCATTTTGGTCCCAGGCACAACATCTTCCGCTGGCTTCAGTCATCACTGAGGGTTTCCATTTACCCTTTTCTCCTGAAATTATCACAGGATCACAGAATGAACTAGGTTGAAAAGACCTTTAAGATCATCTAGTCCAAACTATGACCTAACACCTCCTCATCAACTAAGCCATGGAACTAAGCCATTCTTCTTTTAAACACATCCAGGGACAGTGACTCCACCACCTCCCTGGGCAGATGATTCCAGCAAGCAATCACTCTTTCAGTGAACAATTTTTGACTGACATCTAAAATATCTATCTTTTCAAAGACTGAAACATATTCCCATAACTCAAATTACTTGATCCATGGCATTTTTGGTCTTTTGTGATTACCCTCAGATGTTTCAGCCTTTCTGAACTGCCTTTGTCTCCAGTTTAAGTTTCTGTTTTGCCATAATTTAGAGCCACTGACCACAAATTGTCTTGGTCTTTTGACAAAGAACTTAATCAGGCTACAGCTGCCAGTACACTTCAAGGGACCTGCTGATCCTGCTCTTCAACTACGCCCCTAGAAAACCTATAGATCAGTCAGTCCTTGTCCTTGGCCACATTTTTTTTCTTGCTGATGCTGAAAGTAGTACCATCCATGCCACTTGTCTTGCACCTAATTTCTCAAATTTATCATGGTTTGGTTTCCTGTCTTTAGCATGGGTCCCAGTGTCTCCAGCTTTCCTTAATCCATACATCATTTCAAGCATCAAACATAGTGAGATATATTCTGGTATATCCCCCTAGAAAATACAATCCTAGCCCAAATCTTGACCATAAACTCATTTTTTGTTCCTTATTTTGTTCCCTTTGTTCCTCAAAAAAACCCAAACAAAACCAAACCACAACTCAGTATATTTTGTATCATTTCTGTAATGCTTGAAATTGCAAAAACAGGGAATGTTTTCCTGTTGCTGTAAGTGGTTAACCATTTGGTTGCTAACCATTCTTAAATGGTTAAGATTGATTTCATCGATTCTCTTTATTCTTTGATTATATTCATTCTCCATTGAGTTTGACTCTTAGAGAGAACAAATCTAGTTTCTCCCACACTGCAGCGTGTAAAAATAGAAATATTTTCACATGCTGCAGTGATACCTATTTTTCAACTGTTATGTAAACTGTCATGTAAAACACTTGTTGTTATGTTACCCAAGTGTTTTTCATGAACTTGGTTATTGCTGTTCAGAAATCTGACCAAAACAGAAATATGGATAATACTAAACAGATTGTTTTAGTACAGCTTTGATTTTATGTCCATCCTTTTTAGGTAATAAAACCCATAAATTCAGTTTTTCACCATTAATACAGAGGGTCTACTTTTTGTTATTGATGCATAATAAGAGATGTAATGATAGGTGATAGATCCAGAGAAAAATCTTCTTTTCCTCTAAAATATTATTGGTCTTTTCTAAAAATTAAATTTATACTTAACTCATGACCAAATGCTTCTTTAAACTTAGTTTCATATGCATGCCTTCAAATACAGTAGCAGGATATTTGTGTTTTCTTTAGTTTCATTTTATCTTGTCAATTGGATTTTAGCCCATTGTGTACTTTCTGTGGAACTAGGATGTTTTAGAGGTAACAGAGAACCTTCTGTCATGATAAGAGTCCTTGGGGGAAAAACAAAAGCAAGCAATAAGAAACAAATCCAAAATGATGCCTGGCTTCTTGTCTTCAAAGTAGTGTGTCTTTTTGTTCCTGAAATGAGAGTCTAAATCTGTTACCAGCAGACAATGACAAGGCCTCAGGCAAATAATAAAATCAATCATGATGATTGTATTTCAGTCCCACTTCCCTGGGTACTTCCTCTCAATTGTAAGGGGGGAATGGCATGTATTCTTCAGTCTTCCTTAGTTCAAGAAAACTGCAGATAAATATGAGATTGAAAAAATGGACAGATAGATAATTTATTTTAATCTCAGCTTTTTATTTTTTTTTACTTCAAAAGCAGCTAGATCCAAGTTGGTCCATCCACTTTGCAGAAGCCTAGGATATCTATAGACTAGTTCAGCAGTGACACTTTGTAGCACAATTGTTTGAAAGAATTATGTATATTAAGAAAAAGTGAAACCTCAAATATAAAAGAAGGTTGGGAAATAAAATCATAATATTTTTACTCAAACACAAAAGGCTCTAAAGAGTACTCAATTACAGAAAAAAACCCCATCAATTTGCTCAGACTTTTTTTTTAATTTGTGCATATTTAAGATAGTAAAATAAACTAAACCAACTCAGAAATTGGAGAAAACATAGCAAAATGTAGCTGAATAACCTCGAGATTTCTGAAAGGTATTGGGAAGTTGTAACATTTAAAAACTTAATTAAGATTACCTACTTCTGCATAGGAATAGGTTTTTAAAAGATTTATGAAGGACTTCTGTAGCAAGTGCTCACTGGGTAAGTAAATCTAGTTGTCTTTCTGAAGTGACAACAGTATGAAAAAAATAACAGCTTCCTGAGGTAATCAGATTGATTAATCCAAAATATGAATAGATTTAGTCATGTGAGAATCCACAGTACTTTGGAGAAGTCAGTGTACAGTTGGTGACCTATTCATTCTACTATGTAAAAAGTGTCAAAATTTCATGCCAAGTAACCAAAAAAAAGATGTAAAAATAGAGCAACTTATGCTGGGGAAAATATATCTGACATAAAGAAAGTTTCCTGTACATTTAGTTTCATAATTTCATGCTTGAGATTCCAGTGCATCATGGATAAGAAAAAGTAAAATGGTGCTGAGTCTAAGTGAAATGGAAAGCCATTTGGACATAAGCTGTAGCTCCTTTTTTCTTTTCTTTTTATTATTTTTTTGCCTAAATAATGAAGAACAATTAAAATAAGAAATGTGCTCAATGGTGCAGAAATAATTTGAATACCATCAAAGATAATATACAATGAACACTGAACTTGTCCTCTTCATTTCTGACTCAATTTAACTAGGGGACGTTACAAACTGTATCTTATATTTGAGGTTCCTAAGAAATATGAATATACATTCATATTTCTTGATGAACTTGATGGTATCTATCAGTAAAATAAATCATATAACTTTAATATATGGCACTGGGTTATACACATCTTAATAGAAATTCCTATGCTAATAATGTTCAGTCAATGAGTGGAGGTATTGTGAGATCAGTATTGCCCATCATTAAAAAACAAAAGACCAAGTAACAGTGAAATTATTTGAAATCATTATTTTACTCATTAAATGTCTGTCACAATTTGCAGGAATTAGTCAGTGGGAAGAATGCAGGCCTAAATTATGGCTCTGATACATTAAGGAATATTTAGTCTCATTGTTTAGCTGTTTATATTGACTTTCAATTGATATTAACAGTGGCAGTGATATTAGGTCAACAATTACCTCTTTTAAAATGTATTCTATTAAATTGTTGAAAAATATTAGTAGTAAATACATTTTAAAATAAACTTTGGACTCATGCAGACCCACATGTTCAATGTGAGAATGAAACAGAATCTTTCCATATAATGGTGCAAAAAGATTTTTTTTTCTGATTCAATAACAAAAAAGTTTGATGGGCATTCAGTATTTGGAGAAGTAAACGGGGACCAAATAGCTGGAAAAGAAGACTTTGGTGGGAAAAGAAGAAAAACTTCACTCTTTTTTTTTTTGGATACTTAGGCAATATCCTGTTATTAAATTGGTGGGTTTTTTTTTTTAATTTTTAATTTCACTATTCTTGAAGAGTTAATTTTAGTTCGGGTTTTTTTCTTTTTTTTTTCCTTTTCTAAGGACAACAATTGTTCATGTAAAACACCTCATATTGAAAAATTCAAAGCTTAAGGTTCCAGTAAATAAACAGTAAATGACTTTGATTTCAGAGATGGAAAACTAGGCTGTTAAAACAATACAAAGTTTAGCTGTCATAACTAAATTCTTTAATTTAAGAAAAATCAAGAAAAATAAGAGAGTGAAAAACCCCAAATTTTTCTAGCGAAAGCCAAGATGTTGGAAAAATTTGAGATATTAGTTTCTGAGAACCTATGGGCAGGATTTATGAACAAATTCAAATAAATTATATTCAAGAAGAAAATTGCCAATTAATTATACTCAGTCCTTAAATATCTTTTGTTTCTTTGATTTGTGTGGGTTTTTTTTCCTGCCTGAACGGATTGCAACTCTTTGGAATAAACATGAATACTAGGATTGCTAATACATTTTTAAACTGACTGGTGCATTATATTTCTGGTTTATATGTAATCATTGCTGAAGTGATGAATTTTATTTAATATGATTTTCTTGTATTTGCTCTTCAAACTGACAAGTTAACAATAATCTATTTCAACTAGGAAAGTTAATTTTTCATTCCCTAAGTGGATTTATTTCACACTTTTCATACCAAGAAATATGAACATTATTATAATAATTTTTAAGATAAATTTTATATAGCAAAATTTTAAAAGGGAAGAAAAATATGAGCAAATCAGATGTATTTGGAAAGATGAATGATAAGTCTTTTATAAATACAGAAAAAATCTTGTCAAATGGACATTTAATAACAGATATTAGGCTGAGAAAAGAAGAAAGAAAAAAGGAGACTAAGAAAAGTAAGAAATTGATTCTAAAAATATAAAATCAGAAAATTATATGTCTTTTAAGATGTTAACTTTAACAACAAATTTTATCAATGTAATAACATTGAATGATGAAATTTTATGGAAGACTATAATAAAATTAAATTTATCCACATATAAAAATGAAAGAAAACAAGTACTAGAAACAAAAAACATCTAGCTGAAAAGGTATAGAATCCAGTGCATTTTAAGAAAGACCTGAAAAAGAAGAAACGTCGCTGAAAGAAACTGTGCAATTAAAATAGAATTACCAAATTGGCCTCCTCCCATCCCCACTGAACAAATATTTAATCAAAGTAGAGGTGGAAAAGTCCATATTCTGAAAGTGCACTCAGTCCTGTACAGTTATTAAGCTCAACACATTTTGTTGTCTCCTTTTCTCTCTGTCCCTACATGTCCTCAGGAGCTTTACATAAGCTCAAGCATCACTTTAAGATAGTTACATGACCCAGCTCTGCCCCATTGCACTCTTAGATTATAGCAGTTTGGAATATGCAGATGCTGTTCTGGGATTATTAAGTAAAGAAGCTGCCTTCCCCTAATAAGATCTTATGAATAAATCAAAACTCAGAAAGGCTGTAACTGCTGGGGAAGAATACTAGAGAGGGTTTTGGATATTCCAGGCACATCTGGGCACAACTGAACTAGCTAAAAGTTAAAGGAGTATGATAGAATATTATTTCCTCCAGCATTTAATTATTGCCCAAGCCATGGTTTAAAGAGTAAAAAACACAAACCAAGCTAGTTTTGAAGATCACCCCATGATAAAAAAAAAAAAAAAGAATTAAAATCTATCCTGCTTATATCATCCTCATGCTTTAAAACATTCATTTTTATACAAGTCATGTTTCTCTGTGTATCACAATGAATCACACTTTCATGCTTTTTTTCTCTCTTTTTTTTTTCCCTTTTCCATCAACTAATGATTACACAGTGCTATCTTCACTGGTTATTGGCTTTTTCTAATGAATGGTCTTTTACAGTTCCTTTCTCTGGGGAAGTTATTACCAAAATCAAATATGATTAATCTTTGATTTTTCACATAATTTTCTATAAAAACACGAAGTCTTTACTTTGTCCTCCAATATTTATTAACAATCTTATACAGTACTGAACATACCTCACTGTATCACTGTTATGGTCCAACAACATTTGCCCCTTAAAAAAAATTTGTCTACTTAGATGCTTTTGCACTACAAAATCTAAATTCCAGATGAACATAACTGGCTTGCTAGGCAGTTTGCTGCCTAAGGGTGTTGCTGACAGCAACATTTGTATTGTAGCTATTTTCATTTTGATTTGCTTTAGAATGTTAAGACATTCACTAATGTTAAGACACACAGGAAGAGGTTCCTATTAGGCACATTTTTTACTTGAAAAAATAGCAAAACAAAGAGAGACATTCTATAGCCACTAAAAAATTTAAGGTCGAAATTAAGTGTGATTTGTGTACTTGAATGTGTCAGATGACATCTACATCTATTTAATTTCATTTGCATGCACATTTTATTGAGTTTCTTCATATTTTCATTTTAGGGAACCATAGGTCCAATCACTTTTACCTGTAGCTGGTGAAGACAGCAGCAACACACCATTCTGGTTTTTGGCAGTTCTCATTTAGTAAGTCCCAGAGACCCTGGTGCTTTTCTACATCAATGTTCATGGGAACAGTTGTGGGTTCCTGCTGCAGAAGTGAGATGCAAATGACCTCTCACACTTCCATTCCCTCTCTCCAGGTTAGGAGGGCTAAATGAGGGCAGGCTGGGGGTACAAACCCAAGGGCCTCCACCTGACCTATTTAAATCCCACTCTACCACTCTCCTTGGCCGTGCAAGTTAGAGGAAACAAAGATATTGTGTTTAGCACTGACTTCACTGACATCTAGACTCTCTCCTATTTGTGGTCAAATAAATAAAAGTAAATTAGAATAAGACTTTACCAGGTGTGCTGAGTGAAATGCATGTGTGGCTGATATAATGAGGTAGTGTAAGAGCATATGCTCTCATTTTGTGTGGCTCTCAGATTGGTATTCAGACATCAGATTTTGACTTACTTTCATGATGAAAGAAAAATAGACCATAACTCCACAGCTGTAAGAAAATAGTGAACACTTTTAAATACTTAAAAAAATCACTCCTTCCTATTTAGAAAGTAATTATAGATGGTTAGTACACATGAAGAGCAAAATTACTTTGTTTCTAAGATACAGTTCCAATCTCTAGATATTGTACTGCAGCATAGTTGCGTAAATACTTACAAAATTTCCGAGTAGGATTATTTTTCTGCAGGGACTAATTCTAAATAATTCAATCATAATTGCTATGCACAATATATTGCATGCTGATTGTTCTATTGCACAGTCTTTATTTGACTAAGTCAAAAGAGAAAAATAAACAATGGGTTGAAGAATAGGATTTGTTAGAATGATGTTGTATCCAGGAAGCAGAGCAATACCCTTTTAAGACAAATGGTTACATTTGCCAATCTAAGTGTAGAACATAAGTAGAATGCAGTGTATAACTTGATATAGTTAATTGCAGTTTTGAAACGTTGAAAACAAAGATACACCAAGGCACAATTTCTTACTGGATTAGCTTTTCTCATAAAAGGTTTTACTGTATAAGTGGTTCTTCATTTGATATAAGTTGAATTTCAGAAATTATTTTAATACTGTGTAACAAAAAGGTGTGTAAATGTCTCAGACTGTGAAATTTAGTTTCCCAGTGTATAAAATCTTTCAACAGACTTTCTCAGCAAAGTAATGAGAGCAAAACAATTAGTGTGAAGAAGGAATCCTGTCACTTTTTGTTGCCACTCAAATGTTTGCATATGGGTAAATAACACTGCTGTTATCCAGTACAAGGACTAAAGAATCCTCTCTGAAATAAGAGCATCACAGTATAAAACAAGTCAGTTTCAAAATTCCTTGGAAAATAACTATTTTTTATTTACTGTTTAAATAGATCCTAGAAGATACCAGTCTAATATTATGGATGAGGCTCTCTGATGGTCAAAAGATAAGCAATTACCCTGAGGAAAGGCAGAGCAAGAGAATATTAATGGTATTTTTAAATTAAACTATTAATGTCATGCTAACATTTTGTGAAAGATTGTGTTATCCCTAAAATAATTTTCAAAGTAAACCTCATTAATATTTTAAAGGACTGGGAACATTAGGTTTATGTCATAGTAGGAAGGCTTATTTTGAAAAAGGTTATAAGGATAGTTCTATTACAATGTAAATTACTTGTTACCTTGGTAGGAAATGCAAGTACTCATATAGTAACACATAGCTGGGGTGTCTCTTGATCACAAGTCAGAGCAATTAATCCAGAAAACACATGACATGTAAATATTGCAACTTTGAGGTTTATAGCAGCACTTTCTGGAAAGTATTGAAAAGGTTACTGTGCTCTGTGCTTTTTAACCACAAATTAAGAAAGAGAATGTAGTAAGCAGTAACTAGTCTACATAATTTGTCTTACTTTTACACAAGGAAAGCTTTCTCAGTTTAGCATAGAAGTAGATCCGGGTGTTTTTTTTTAAATACAGGGAATTTTCATTATCTGAATTTTGATTGGTGTTTTGTTTCATTTAAAGAAGTGCTCCACAGAAGCAGATGCATAATACTAATTTTTCTGATTGCATGTGAAAACTAGAATCAATATCTTTGAAGATTTTTAATAATTATGTTCCACTGCATATATATTTCCATATATTTATTCTTCTGTGATTTAGAATTCACTATTATCCACCAGAAATCAAAGACATTAATGAGGGCTGAAGGAGAAAATAAAGAAATCAGAGAAATTATGGCAAGCCTATGATGTTTCTTTTGTAGGTAGAAAAAGATATAAATTTTACCAATTTAGAAAGTAGTTTTAAAAAGAAGACTGGAATATTGTAGAAGAGAGAAAAGTTGTAGATGAGAAGAAAAGAAACAAAGAAACAAAAAAAAGCTTGTTATTGTCTTACAGATTTAATGAGGCAAAATATATCACATAATTTGAGGAACTGTATGGGAAAAGCAAATGAGCCTTATCTCTTAATTTTCAGCCTGAAATATTTGTATTTAAAAAATGTGACATATCCTGTATTCTGTTTCCTAGTGAGAAACAGATGATCTGGTGGCACTTAGATGATCTTCTGTAATCACCTCTTAAAAACAACAACAACAACATCAACACAAGTAAACAAGCAAACAAACAAAACCAAAAAAAAAAGCACCCATATTTTGATTTTTGAGTGAAGAAAAGAAACTGCAAAACGTTTCAGACATATGAGCACTGAGCTTCTGATTGATTCTACATATCAACTGTAGCGAAGGTCTAAAAGTAGGGCCAAGGTCTTTCGACTTTCTTGTAAACTGTTCTGTCTACCATGTAGGTGTTTTAGACTTTATATCAATAAGGTTTGACCACATTTTCATAACAACCTTGTACAGGAAGAAATGCATAGCTGATTTTATCCTCTGCTTACTAATGAAGTTTTTGGTTTTGATATTGAAACTGATCTAGAAGTATGCTAGAAGGATAATAACCTAAACAAAGCATATCCAAAAATGGCACCTTTGAAGTGGCAAAATTAAAAATTCTTTTTACTGTATGGCATTATGGTTTATGTTGCAATAGACCTATGAGGTATAAAATTACTTTTTCCATATGAGTCGGAAATTACAGTTTCACATGGGTGCATAAGGAATGAAGACTTTTATCCTATTCTATCTTTCTTGTGAGACAAACCATCAAAGTGCCTGCCAACAAAAGAATTCTACAATATAAGCCTAGCAGAAGAGCATGGTTTCTTGTGATGTGGTTATATGCCCTGTGGTACAGATTTGGGGTTTTCAGTGAATGCCTCTGTGATAATCTTAATAGACAACCAGTTTCCATAAAAACAAGCATTTGTCAGGTTACTAGAGCCAATCTTTTTTATTATTCAAGTCTTTCCCTTTCCCTTTCCCTTTCCTTTCCTTTCATAAGGACCTAATAACCCATTAGGAGCCACAACTCACTACTTATCTAAGAAAAAGAGACATCTCCAAGGGGTTGATTTACTCAATACATATTTCCTCTTGAGATTCTCATATCTGATCAACAGACATGATGTTTAAGCTGCAAACAATTAATACGTTTGATGATTCTGCCAAAAATGGCTTCAGCCAGTAACACCTCTCCAAAATGCTCCTCTGACTCCTCCCATGGTCAAGGCACCTAGCATCTCAAAGAACAAAATATACCTTCCCTGGAGACATATCATGGTAACAACTGAATCACATCTTTTTGCTAGATAGATGGTTTGTGGTTTTGCTAAATTTTTTACTTGTCACTTACAGGATCATAAAATCCATGTCAGTTTTCTTCTTGGATCATGGAGATGGCTTCAGAAGTGAGAAAAGGGATACCAGATATATCTGAAATGCTAAAATAACACCGTGCCAGAAGAAAGAATGCTCAAACCTGAAGAAATCTCAGCCACCTGCTCGAGTCCAGTCCATGTCTGAGCCCCAGGGCTGCAGGAACTTTGTAGCTCCTAGATCTAAAGCGATCTGAACCACAGGCATGGGTCAGAGTGAAACCTGGGCAAGTTCAGGAGCTCAGCATTTTTGCAGGGTCAGGTGCAAGCCAGCCTGGGAGGCAAATCTAGCTCATCTAAGTTATAGTAGATTCTAAGGGGAAGTGCAAAAGAATAAGCAACATGGCTTTCAAAATATCATCTGTCTCCAGTTCTTTTTGCTTATGATTTTGTTTATCAAAATCTAGCTACTTCAGCTTAGCAATAAAAAAAGAAAATTGCACACAATAAAAACACTCTATAGGAAAAGGACCTCAAAATAATTAACGTAATCATAAAATGGCAATGCAAGAATTCACTTTTCAGAGAGCCAGTCTGACTGTCACATGGTTATGTATTTCCCTCCCTAGCAAAAAAAATATGAGAAAAGCAAAAAAAAATTGCCCTTGGCAGTCAGCATAACTGTCTTAATCTCTTTGCAGCAAAGGATCCAAAAAGTTATAGCAACTAGAATCTCTTGTCTTTTCTAAAATTGACATCCTGTATATTTTTTGACAGAATCTGGGGCAGATTGCTTCTGGAAGCTGTCTGGAAAGGAAGCTGGCTAAAGTCTTGAGAGAACATAGAAGAGGTAATTGTAGACTTGTCTTTTGTGATGCCACAAATAAGGAAGGCTCCAACATCCATACTTCATGGCCTGGAGAAACTCAGAGAATGTGCAACTACAATAGGATTGGATGCAATATGAATACTACAGGTAGTAGAGGAAGAGGGGAATGATAGAGAGTCCGTGTTCTTAACAAAAGTGCTTGTCCACGACTGCTTGAGCTCTGTTTTCAGCCATTTCAGCAGCCTTCAGGCACCTGAAATTCAGGGAACTGTGATCTTGTCCTATTTTTAGTTAAATTATTTTTTAAAAATCTTTATAATAATGCAGCAGACTCAGCCTGTATTGAGTTTACAAAATTATCCTAGTATTATGATATATGTATTATTTTCTAGCACTGTTTTCAAAAAAATTGTACCATGAAAGCAAGGTGATAAAAAAATAATAGTTGAACTAAAGAAATAACTGCAACATCAAATGGAGCATCTAAGTCATTTTGTCAGCTCTCATTTGACCTTTTTTCACAGTTGGATTTTTAATAGACTGAGAGACACTGCTGAAGTTATGTGCTGTGCTTTCAGCCAAAGAGCATAGATTTCATGACCCTGAATAGTTCAGATCTGTTTCCAGCACTCTGTTCTGCCTTCATCCTTTTAACATTTTTTTTTATCATTACCACACAGGTTTACTTTTTCTTTTTTTCTCAGCATTCAAAAAATCTGTTTTTAAAACCTAAGACCACTTCCTTTTTATGAGGGTCTACTAACTCCCAGAGAGAAATGTAGAATATTGAATCTGAGGAATTTACTTTAATTCTGCAAAGTTTTGCATGTATACATGAACAAATAGATCTATTAGCATGAATTGGATTGGTAATGCCCTAAAATTTAGCATTCATTTTAAAAGTAGGATCTTTCTAACACAGATAACACCACATTGCTTGTGCAGGTGCACTGGAATTAAAAAATATGATACAGTGGTATAATACCCCAGGAATACTTATCTCTTCTTATGAAGATGATGTTGTGTACATAACTGCATGTCATTCCTGCCTCTTTTTGGATCATATGCAGATGATTTGCACAGATACATTAAAAAGCCTTGGACAACTGCTGTCTGATATGAAAATATAATCTAGTAATCCTAAAGTCTTCACAGAACAAGACAGAAAGGTCCCTCTGAATAATTATTTCTGAACAGTTAAATAGCCTGAAGATAGGTGAGGATAATGCATGTTTTACTCTTCAGATAAGCAGAATACAATTACAAGCAGAAAGAAATTGCTGTTGTTTTCCTTCTTCAGGTCCTTATTTGGATTGCATTTCTTTTATGTGAAAAATAAAATGCATACTAATTCTTGTAAAAGTAATTTAGATACAGAGATGTACAATTCCACAAGCCTGAGGAACCTGAGGCTAACACCTAGATCTTCTCTCCCCTTGAGAAGCTGTATGCAACTAGATCAATACACCACAGATTATGACTGGAATTGTATCTGATGTTTGTTTGGGGTTGTTTTGTACTTTTTTTTTCTTTTTGTTGTTTAAAATCTGCTCATCAGCCCCTTAAACATTTGCGCTCACTTGTTTTTCCTTAAAAGAAAACCTAATGGAAATTTATTTGATTCTATGGTACCTGGTTGTCTCCACAATTATTCAACTGGCAGGAGACCTGTCCTAGCTTAAATTAATCTCAATGTCTTTCTTGAAAATATGTTGGGGTTTTGGTTTTAGGGGTTTTTTTGGGTTGTTTTTATTTTTGTTTGTTTGTTTGGTTGGTTGATTCATTGTTTTTTCTGATTGTTTTGTTGAGTTTTTTCCTTTTTTTGTTTCTTTGGGGTTTTTTTTGGGGTTGTTTTTTTTTTTTTTTGCATAGGTTTGGTTTTTACTTAGTGAAAGACTTTGAAAATATAACTAAATAGACTTGTCAGTGCATGTGAACACTTCCAGCTGGCTGGTTTCAGCACTCTGAGACTGATCCAACTTACATACTTTCATACACCAGCTCCTTTTCAGAAGAAATTAGGGTGCAGATCTTGGCCCATTTGTGTCTCACTCCAAATCTGAAGCAAGCACAAAGTTAGTGTGAGAAAATGAGAACTAATTTTGTCTCTCTGAGTTAGGTCATAGCTTTATTCAAAGAGAAAAGTCTTATGAAACTGGGTAAATCCAGATAATGTTTCGACTGAGAACAGAAAAACCATTGGAAATGTACAAATGACAACTGATACTTGGAATACTGTTCCTGCTGTTTTGTCAAGGTAGAAATATGCTTGTGTATATAGACCACAAGTACAACTTCAGTTTCAACAGCACAGACAGAATCACAGAGAGTTAAACCTTGAATTAAAATATTATTCTAAAATACTGAAAGACAAACATTAGGAAAATAAAAATTAATATCACAGTCAGACCCAGAAATCCTATTCCTTTTAGAACACATCTCTAATAGAAACTAGAGGCCATCTTTCATCTTTAAGTGCAGCTCAGCATAAGCTTTTGCAGCATTGCCTCTGGATGACGGTATAGAAATCTTGATTGTTTATCAATTTTTTTTCATTATCACTAAGAAATATTTTCCGTTAGAGTTTCCTAGGAGCAAGAGGTTTCATATATTACTGAATTCCCTTACTTCAAATCTGTGTATGCTACCACCTAAACTAAGTTTTAATAGAAACCTTATAATTAACCAATTAAAGTATGAATAGAAGAAATTGACTCTTTGGGTTACTGGGACTAGAAATGGCACTACAGCAGGACCCATGCAGACATTAGTCCTACAAGGAAGTGCAGCATGAACTGTGTTCTACATCTTCCCCCCAAGACAAATAATTGATGGGAAAGGAAGAGCTGAAACATTGTCTTCTCTGTTTCTGGGTCAGAAACTGAGAGAGTGGGGTTTTTGGTGTGATTTTTTGGTTGGTTTTTTTTTTTTTTTTTTTTTTTGGTAGTTTTTCCTGCATCCTTGTCTTTTCTAACCCTAAGCTATGGAGGAAGAAAGAAAATCACAACTGAGCATGAATTCCTTACAGCTCATATGCCATCTCATGTTCAGTTAAACTGTTGTAGCAAATTCATAGCAATTCAAGATGCATTTAAAAATCCATGGGATTCTGACCCCTTGCTTTTGTAGCACGCTGGATGACAACTGTGTTTTTAATGGAGTACTGCATCACTAAGGAAAAGTTTCTCACAAAGTCTACAGAACAGCCAGATTTTCCCTGTTATAGAATGTTTTTTCTCTCTAATTGGGGAATAATGGACAATCTTTCATAAACAGTAATTATTTCCCCTTGAGCAATCAGAGCAAATGCACACAGATTACTACATGCAAAACACAGACTATTCAAAGCAGTTAAGTACACATTGCTCTGACTTCCAGCTGGCCATGAATGCTTTGTAATTATCAAAACACCCAAGGTTCTTTTTTTGTAGTCTCTGATTTGGCTTCCAGATTCCATAAATGCTTTGCAAAATTTAGAAACTGCAACATAACAAAATCTTGCTTATATAAAATTTTGGGCCTGCATAAATACAGTTGTTGCACAGTTTGCGCAGTTTAAAATTTCCATAACTATTCAACTCAACTTTTTTTTGCATGCTGCTTCAGGCCATGTTAGTTATGCCTAGAACATCACATATGCTCCTACAATCATGATACTTACTAAAACCATCATGCTAACTTTTCCACAGCTGTTAGTCACAGATACATGAATTTTGTGGTGGGGCACCAATTCATCTAGATCTTTCCTCTGAATATGCCTGATCCCAAGTCTTAAGTAAGCACATAGGGTGAAAGGGTTTTAATATTGTGATTTACAAGAAAATTAAATGAATAAAAATCCCCCTCTTTCACAGAGATAGAAACACCTTAAGGCCTTTTGAATTCTCTTTTCACACTGTAAATTAGATGTAGTCAAGATGGACTGTAGTATGAAAGGCATGCTAAAAATTCCACTGGACCATTGCAATATGACACCTCTTGTTTTTCTTAAATTAGCAACTTTTAGGATCTCTGGAGAAGGGGGCCCACAGTCTTGAATAGCATGTGTAGCCAATCCAAAACGTGATTTCTGCCATGCCTCTGGAAAACTGAATGCCTGTTTTCCAACTGGGTTATTCAGGTATTCTCAGAATTTGTTGCCTTTGTCATTCCAGAGGTTTATACCTGATTTTGACCAGACAGAAGACAGACTTCCCACAATGACCTAGTGAATTCTTTAATAGAACATGCCATAGAAACAGTGGACCAATGAACAGTGGGCAAAAAAGGTGTATCATTCTTCCCACATAGAAAAGTAAAATGCATAAAACATGATGCTCTTAAAAAGGTCTCTTGAAAATCTGTGTATTGGTCAAACACATTGATTGTTTCCACTAAATAACTATGGAAGTGAAAACATTGAGTCTGAGAAAGCATTTCATCATTAGTGTCTCTCACTATTTTTGTAACATAGCATATACCAAAAATAAAAACATGCCTGATAAGAGCATAGAATACTTTCTTCTTCTTTTAGGAAATTTGGAGCTCAGCTGATGTACTTTCTGACTTTAACAAATATTCTATAATTAAGTTAATACATTTCCCTTAGCACACTTCTGTTCTACCTTCTGGATTGCTAGGAAATAAACTACTATTAATATAAACCTAATCATATTTCTACAGAACTGAGTGGAATGTATAACTCATGGTCTGAAAGTCCAGCCAACACCAGACTGTAAAAAGTCCCTGTACAGCTCTCTTGATGGCCTCCTTTAGGTACTGGAAGGTACTATAAGGTCTCCCCTGAGTCAAGTCTTCTCCAGGCTGAGCAACCCCAAATCCATTAGCTTGTCTTCACAGGAGAGGTGCTCCAGCCCTTGCTCCAGCCCTCTGATCATCCTGGTGATCCTCTGGACTCACTTCAGCAGGTCCATGTCCTTAGGTGTCAGGGCCCAGAGATGAGTGTAGAACTCCAGGCAGGATGTCTAAAATAAACAGGGGGAATCACCTCCCTCAACCTGCTGGCCACTCTTCATTTGACACAGCCCGAGGTATGATTGGCTTTTTGGGGTGCAAGTGAACATTGTTAGTTCATGTCAAGGCACCAATCCACCAACAATCCCAAGTCCTTCTCCACAGAGCTGCTCCCAATCCATTCTCTTCCCAGCCTGCATTTGGGATTTCCCCAGCCAAGTGCAGGACCTTGCCCTTGGGCCCGTTGAACACTACAATGTTCACACAGCCCCACTTCTCAAGCCTGCCAGAGTCCCTCTGGATGGCCTCCCTTCCCTCCAGCGTGCACACAACTATCAATCATTTGGACACAGGGTAATGGAGATATTACAAATGATCTTAATAGACAGGCTTGCTACTTAACTAATCTTTATACATAATTATTAAATATTATTACATAATCTTTATACACTGAAGATCAGTTTCACAATAGTAATGTACTTTTCAATGAACAGTGCTATGGGAATACACAAAAAATAAATGTTCACTTAAAAATACCATTCAAATACAAGTTCACTTTAACACTAAATGTAAATATATTATGAAGAGACTAAATGAAATATCATTTAATATTTAAAGTTAAAACTAAAATATGGCCAAGCTTCTGTCTTATTACTTTGACAAACTTAACTTGATAACAATTTTATATGAATGAGAATTGAAGACATCAAACCTTATGCATTATAATTTTAAATATCCATTAAATATTGTTGAAACCTCTGAGGCAAAACTAAGTAAGCTCGATTCATAAATGAAAACCCAGCTAACTTTTTCTACTAGAAAGGTAATGGAAGTTGTTTTTTTTTTAAAGGTAGATCATTAAAAAACATGCATGCCTAGGATTTGTTTCTCTTTTTAAAAATTCTGCCCGGCTATGCTGTATTTTAATAATGCATAAATGATTCTTTCTATACAATACAAAAAAGGAAACTTCTTGACACTTTGGTTTCACTCTAAATTAACAGAACTGAAGATACTAGAGTGTCTAATAAAAATTCAGCATCTACTTTCACTGTCATATTCCTTACATGCTAATTTGGAGGTCAAGGTAGGTGGATAAAAGTTTTAATATTTTTAGCTGAAGAAAGTTCTATTATGCATTAGGCAGTCAACTGAGCCTTTTTAGAAACAGTGCTGGAAAATTTTCAAAGAGGCTTTGGACTTGAATAAAATTAAGATAGTAGGGAACAGACTTTTTTAAAGACACAGATATATTTCTCATGTAATTCCTGATTCACAGGAGATGGCTCAAATTTTATAATTGATTCTTTCCTTTAGGAATGCATACATCTTGTGGACACATTTAATGGTACTAATGTGAATATGTATGGTGTTTCAGTCTCTGCCATCTATTTCACCTGCTGAGTGTTCATCTCAAATTTGGCATAATGGTGAGTTTTTCTGTCCTCATCTCCTCTGACTTTGAAAGAAAACTAACTTTTGGAACTAGTGAATGTTCAAATCCAGACCCAAAATTACACATTCTGAGCACTGCATTTTATTTTATGCTGCTGATTTTGTTTCCTTTCTTCCCCACCCCAATCACTTAAAAAAACAATACTATTTTAAATCTGGGGTTTTATGGGTATGTTGCTAATCACTGCTATTGACAGAGAAGCAAGTGTTTGATCAAAATAATAATAAAAAGGGAATTAGAGTGCACACAAAAATCAGAGAATTTTTTTCATTTTGGCTGTGTCCTTCTCAGCAGTCAATGCACCACTGCTTCACAGACTTTTCATGACTATGTTGCCTGACCCATGAAATTGCTTTTCTACTTAAGCATATGTTAACAAACATTGATTTATTGTGTCTTCTCTACACTAAATGGGTCAGTGGTAATGCACAATAGATTAAATCCTGTGGTGTGGAGGTAACAGGAGGTGGTGGTGTTTTTTTCTTTTTCTTTTTTTTTTTGTAACAGAATATTTATATCAATTCAAGGTTTTGCTGTTTATATTAAGGTATGGCATAATTTCAATATAAATTAAAGTATAATTTTTCATACAATAACTACAAATCATAACTAAAAATCATGGTAGATTTTTAATGGAATACATGAAGATAGAAAAATCCTATATAACTAATAAAAATGACAGGCATTAAGAAAGCAATTATTGATATACGGTTGTTAGGTTCATAAACCATAAGTCAACTTTGCTTACAATGTTATTTCCTTCATATCATATGAACAATCTTTGAATTCTATAAGATGTACATTATTCATAGTCTAGATCAGTGGGCTGGGATTGTTGGTATCTCAAGAACTTAAGAAAGAAAGAATGGTATAATGTTCCTACATTATAATTGAGCCCAGGTTTCCACTGACTATAGGAAGAACTTGGACTAATCACCAATATTGACATCTAATGCAAGTGTATTGAAATTGAATTAAATTCCATTTCAAAGTCTGATGTTGAATCACACCGTAACTATATTTTTCAGTAGTCACTTGTGAAAGAATCACAACTTCCCTTCGAATCTCATATACTGTTGCATCATATTTGCATGAATGGAATTAATTTTCTTCATAGCAGCTTTCATGGGGAAATGTTTTGGATTTGTGATGAAAATGGTGAAAATAACACACCTATGCCATACTTTTTTCTGAGCAAATCTTATAGAGATTTGAGGAGTTTTCTGTTTCTCACTACAACCTCTCAGAAAGATGGCTGGGTGTGCACATGTCCCTGGGCCATGACCCACCTGGGACAGCTGACTCCAGTTGGCCAAAGGATATCTCAAACAACACAGCATCATGCTTAGCACATAAAGCTGGGCGAAGAAGAGAGAATTGGGATGTTCAGAGTGACACCATTTGTCTCCCCACATCACTGTCACACCTGATGGAACTCTGCTCTCCTGGATATGTCTGAACACCTGCCTGCCAATGGGAAGTGGTAAATGAATTCCTTAATTTGCTTTGCTTGTCTCTGCTGCTTTTGCTTTCTCTTTTGAACTATTTTTATCTCAATCCACGAGTTTTCTTACTTTTACTCTTCTAATTCTCTCCCACATTCCACCCAGGGAGAGAGAGTGAGCAGCTGTGCAGTGCTTAGTTACCACCTGGGGTTAACCCACAACAGCCAGTGTGATGCAATCAAGTTGTTTGGGTAGCCAAACTGACAGGGTGTCATTACCTCAATGCAAGCTTACTCATGACAAGTTATACTACCTAATGAAGCCTCTATTTTGAGGGAAAGCAAGGATCATGTTGTGTTTGCAGTAATGGTTAAAATGGCTTTTCAATTTTTTTAGGAAGAGTCTACCCTTTTTCAAAGGCATGGTAAAACTGAAACCTTCTCTATAAAATCCTATACAAAAAGATAACGATTGTCATAGAATAATTTTTATTTGCTGCTTGCTTTTATTTCCATACCTTTCCAAATTTAAGACAGGAAAGGATGTTTTTTCTCTTCTAGTTTTGTCATCCTTTTTTCAAAAATTTAAACTAATTACTTATAGCGTCTCCCTCTGCACCATATGTGTAGAAGCATAGCTTACAATTCAGTTATGTTGCTATTCTATTTACATACATACAAAAATTTTGCCTTTCCAAAAGCAAGCAATAAGGACACAGAAAATTTATGAAAACTTTCCAACATGTTCCAACTCTCAACAAGCAAAAGAGAATATAAAGTTTTCTGTCAGAACATGATAATTCAAAGTATCTTTGATAGCACTTTTACTGAATTATTTTTTTAGATTTTGATTTAACAGGATGGGATTTGTTTGCCTAAATACATCTCAATAATTACAGGAGAATATAGGCCACAGAGAAAAACAGGTACTTCCAGAAAGAAAGCATGTCATTTAGATTGTTCTTGTTTAAATTGCTCTCTAGAGGTGCTGTTTTATTTCCATGTTTTTAGAGATACACGTGTGACGAGCTCAATGGACATACAGTCTGTGACTGAGATGTCTGTACACAGCCAGTTTGTGCCATTTGAGACTGCTCAAATTGACAGACAGATCATATCTGAATCACAAATATGACAAAGGAGTTAGGCATCTTTACGAACCAGTAGTCATTTCCTGGCATCTCAGCAGCCACTGCACACTTGTGATTTATGAAAATGACTCACAGCCTGAGTGTGACCCAGCTCTGGATTCTGAAACCTCAGAAAGGGTGTCTACACAGAAACATACATGAACATCACCAAACAAAAATTGGACACTATTGAATAGAGAAAATAATGAATAAGCTGCACATGCATTGGCATTTATGGGTATCCAAGGTGCATTCAAGTGGTTTATTTCATCTTGTCATATAGCTGATAAATATATCTATGAGAATTAGAGAGATTAGGGACAATTTGCAATCAGTGTGATGGAAGCATTTAAATTACATGAATCAGGCCAGGTTTAAACTTAAAAAAAAATTTGCTACATCACATTTCTTGACAATGTACTTTATGTCAGTAGTTCTTACTTAATATCAGTCATGATCATTGTTTATTTAAAGCTGTTAGTCCTTAGAATTTCTATTCTCCATGGACCATGAGTATACAGTACCATGGAGCTGATGGGTGTAAACCGGCACTTAAAGCTCACATCCTTGAGGATTTTAGTTGCCCAGAGTGAAGTACCCAAGTTTGAAAGGTCTTCTACATGGGAAATTTAGTCATAGCTTGGTTGGAAGGAACCATAAAAATCATCTAGTTCCAGCATTCTCTTATGGGCAGTGCAAACACAGGAAGGGATTCCACTGACTTGATCAGGCTGCACAGAGCCCCATCCAACCTGACCTTGGACTTCCAGGGATGGGGCATCAACAACTTCTCAGGGTAACCAGAGTGTCACTACCCACTGAGTAAATAAAATCTTCCTAGAATCTGATCTAAATCTCTCCTCTTTTAGGTTTAAACATTTTCACCTCATCCTACCACTATCTGCCCATGTAAAATGTTACTTTCCCTCTTTTATGTAAGCCCCTTCAAGTACTGAAAAGCCCTGATGAGTTCACTCTGGAGTTTTATATTCTCCAGGCCATCTTATTTATTGGGGGCATATTTTTTTTAAATCTTCCCTTTATGATCCATATATCCATAGAAGCCCCTCTTACTGTTCTTCATAATTGCCAGAGCTCTACCTTAGCATTTCTCATCCTGTGCCTACACAGAATTTCTCTATTCTTCTCGGGATATAAGACCCTAGTTGCACTGCCTGTGCTCTTCCTTCCCACACTTTATTTTGACCAGAAGGAGGTGTTACTTTCACCATACCTTAAAAAAAGGGTAGACTCTATCTACAAAAATAGTAAAATCATTGTAACCCTAACTGCAAACGCAACATGTTCCTTGCTTTCCCTCAAAATAGAAGCTTCACTAGGTATCATAACCTGTCATGAGTAAACTTATGTTGATGTAATGACATCCTGTCAGACTTTTGAGTTAACTCCAAATGCAAATTAAGCCCCACTCAGCTGCTCACTCACTCTCCCCAAGTGGAACAGGGGAGAGAATTGGTAGAGTAAAGGTGAGAAAAATCATGTGTTGAGATTAAGACAGTTTGACAGGTAAAGCAAAAGCAGCAGAGACAAACAAAGCTAAACAAGGGATTAATTCACTGTTTCCCATTGGCAGACAGGTGTTCAGCCATCTCTAGAAGACCAGGGCTCTGTCACAGTCAATAGTTACTTGGTAAAACAAATGGCATCACTCTGAAATTTCTCCTCTTTTGTTCCCCCAACTTTATGCGCTGAGCATGATGCCATACAATATGGAATATCCCTTTGGTCATTTGGAGTCACCTGTTGTGTCTGTGTCCCTTCTCAACTTCTAATGTACCGCCAGCCTCCTCACTGGTGGCATGAGGGGAAAACAGAAAAGGCCTTAGCTCTCTGTACGCACTGTTTAGAAAGATCACTGTGTTATCAGCCCTGTTTTCAGTACAAATCCAAAACATTGCCCTATACTAGCAACTATGAAGAAAACTAACTCTATCCCAGCCCAAACCAGCACACATAGCCATGCTTGTCTCTGGCCTCCCCTGCCCAGTTTCTCGCACATGAGGATTAAGAGCCCTGACATTCTCAGAAAAATTGTCTTAAAAGAGCTGGGAGCTCTCTAGTGATTCTATCTAAGTTGCAACACTCTTTACCAAAAACACATTAATCCTAGATTTATTTATCCGTTTAATCCTAGATTTATTTATACACTTCTAGTACTTTTCAAGAGCTATGTATTTCTTAGTACTAGTTGCAGGCCATAAACAACCATCTGTGATCTTTGTTTCCTTTCAGGCAAAATCACAGATGAGTCATGATTATTTGTGCAGTTACAAAGTTCCAACACTTGGTTTTGAAAAGTTCTGAAGTTACATTTAATGGGTATGTGTATTAACAGCACTGTGCAAGGAGAAAAATAGCTGAGAACTGAAAAAACAGCACTGAGGCTTCCTTTAGAGACTTTTGTAGTAAGAAGCTTTTCAGAGAGGACTTCCACAGTCATCAAAACCTTCAGAAAATACATCCAAATTTAGCCATGCTTGTATTTAGCGCCAGTAAAATGAGCTGGTTTCGTCTTTCATATTCTATCTCTTTAGGTGTGCAGGAGGTAGAATTGGAAAGACGGCAGTAATTCTAGCAGTTGTCTGCTTTTATAAGCATTCATTGCTAAAAGACACTGCCTGCTGCCGAGGTCAGCCACTGTTCATGCAATGATTGCATTTTGAAAATCCTCCTGAAGTGAGGTTGGTTGTGGTGACAGCGTGAAAAGGATTCCTCTCAAAAATAAGAAGACTGCGTGCAGGTGTCTCTAGCAGATAGTCCAAAGCTTTCAAGCATGAATAAGCCTTTTGAACTCATGGCCTGACTGGAAACTGCATCAAGTGTTATGTTACACTTGAGAAAATCTCCTCTGAGTCAAAGATGGAGGATTCTGCCCAGATGTTTCTCTAAATTTTCTGTATTGCAATAGACTTCACAACTGTGAAAAGGGATTCTTTACCAAACTCATTAATTCGCAGGTTATAATTCTATGATGAATAGACATTGATGGTTTCAATGTTTTTCCTTTTTGCTTTTTTTTTAAATGAATATTTTTATATATCAAATCCCTTTAAAATTTTACTACAGTTACTTCTTTACCCAATTGACAATATTAGACTTAAGATGCCCAGTTTGCTTACCTTAAATTAAAAAGAAAGAGAACACTAAATATATTTAAAAAAACAAAAGAAAATCAAAACTATATTTAACAAAATCTAGAGTTTATTTTACATAATGGGAAATGGAGTCAGCTGTCATAAATGGAACTATGTATCTCAAAGCTGGGCATGTGTTTTAAACATATTATATATAATTATTATATTAACTTTCTTAATAGTCAGTGAAATGCATTTATAAGAACTGGTTGATTCTGAATTATAAAATTTGTTGAAGGGAAATATGGTGCATCTTCCCTGGAAATAATTGTTTCTTTGCTCTTGCAAAATCCTAAATGGTTAGTTTAGCTCAAATGTTATCTAACATCAGGTGACATGAGTTGTGTTATGAATTTTGAGTCCAAACTCACAAAAAAATAACAGCCAAAATAAGATTTAAATGTTGGAATAGCCAGATACTCTTTGGTAGTTTGATGCTGATATACCAGGACCTTTTTTAGCAACCTTTTAATATCTTGCATCTAAATATAACTGCATGTGCTGCTGCCTCCTTAAATAGCAGTTTTCAAACTGCACTTGCAAAATGGTTTTTGAAGTTCCCAGGAATTGCCCATGCCTAACAATCACGTTGGTTCCATGGCTTACCACTTCAGGGACAGTGGCCACACTGACTTGCTGCCAAGAGGTGTGTGCTTCTTGTAAAGATTACTGGGTGTTATGCTAATGTTGTGCTGTGAGCAAGCTTTGAACCAGCTTTCAGGTTGCCTTTAAATAAATCTGAAAGATACACTGAAGCTCATTCATATTATGCAAACTTTAATGGTTTGGTGGTTAAGACATTCAGTCACCTTCCAAACTTCTTTTCAAGAACATGTTTAAAAAAAGGAATGTTGAAATTTAGAGCCCCCTCAGACTATTATTAAGAAACAGATTAATGGATGAATAATAAATAATTAAGGATATGAGGCCAAGTCCATTTTTAAAAACCAGTAAAAATAATTGTAATTTAAAGTTATTGTTTTCTGAATGTTACACATAATGTAATTCCTGCGCAAATGCTATCACACAGAGAAGAAAAAAATCAATTAAAAAAATTAAAGGTTATATATGAAGAAAATTAGTTCCTTCATGGAACATTTGAATTTTAAAAAGTTGGCAAAAACTTCTATCTATAAAATAAAGTTTTATGTAAAGGAATATAAATAGCTGCTATAATTAAAGGGCAGAACTGTTCCTGGTAGATTAAAATATATATAAAGAAATCTTCTCACAATTATGAAGACTTTTTCCTGTACAGTTTCTTATACCTTGTCAATTATAGATTTAACTTTAACCAATACAGAGATCCTGCAAGAATGTTCATGTATTCTTTAAGTGATGCTTTACTTTTTAATCTGAAATTACGTAACATGAACATACCTGAATAAGTCTATACTTGTAATTTAGGATTCAGCTTCTTTATCCTCAACTTCACAACAGGCTGTTATAGGCACCTTAGTTAGGATCTTATCATGAGACCTCTTCCTATTTGACTTAATTAATCTTTTCTTTTTTTTGTTTAGCTTTTGTCCAGCTTTTTTGTCCAGATCAGCAACAAAGGTTGCTTCAAGAAGTCAGCTGATACTGATTTTATAAGAAGTTGTAACTGAACAATCCTATAAAGTGGAGAGAATATTCATCTTTTCAGAGAATTGTACAGCCATCATCCATATATCTTCAGGATAACTTCTGGCTATAAAAATGTTTGTCAGTTTAGAGTATCTACACATGAGGCTTGTGTTAGTTGTTTTTTGTGTAATGTACTTTAATTCAAATTGATCCTGGTGGAAATATTGGCATCAAAAATCCAAACTTTTTGAGAAATCATTATTCTTGGCTACTCTGGTACTAAGCATGCAAATTTTTACTTTAAAAATAGAATTTTAAAAGCTGTTCTTACTAAAATACTGCTGATTCTCACAATAAAGTCTTGCATGCAGAATACTGACTCATCTATAGTGTGAATATATCCCAGTGAAATCAATGTAATACTAGATAGATAAAAACACTTCATGAAGATCAAGATCTAGTGCTGAGTGCACACATAACTAAGGAAGTTTAGCCCTGACCTTGTAAACACTAAGACATTTAAGCAACTTAGCAAATGTCTCTACTCCTTAGTGACACACGCTGTGGAAAATTGCTCATGTTACATACAGAAGCAGAAACATTTTCAGTCCTTGAGACAACACTGGACAGGACTCAGTAGCTTTAGTCTGGCACTATGCTAATGTGCAGTCATAGTTCAGTAGTTCAGCTGACATCTCTCTGCAGCATGTTTACACTGGAATGTCAGATCCCTGAATCTCTCTTAATTACACAGCAAGAATACAACACACCACCTCTGACTTTTTCAGTCTTGACACATGTGTCTTTTAATGTTCTAATTTTAAATCCTAAAATTAAAATACTCTTTTGGAGTGGCAAAAAAAAAATAAATAGGTGTATAAAGGGTTTATGACAATGAAACCATTAAGATCTCTTTACTTTATGGTGATCAAAAGACATTCAATTAAAATGTCTTCCTGCATCAGTTTCCGTTATTTATTTTTAGATTAATGATAAGATGGGTAAGTGGCATATTTCGGATTTTTCAGCGTATTCTTTTCAGAGGATTTTAAAGGAAACAGGAGGTGAGGTGGAGAAAAAGATAAATTACTACTTGTATGTTTACAAGACTACACACTTTAATGCGTAATAAAATAATCATTGACAAGAACTTCTACCTGTGCTGGATATTTGACATTAGCTTCAATGAGTCTTTAATACTATTGAATTATAAGTCATGAAAGACTTTTGTTTGAAAGTCAGTTTCTACAAAACTGATTGGAGCATTTGGAGTTGGAGCATTTTCTTCTTCATTTGCAAACTTAAATGTCTACATTTTCTGTTTCCTGACACATAGAGTGTTATCATTCATTTTTTTATTTCCAATGACATTTTTGTGGACTCTTCTGCTATTAGTGTTGTTCAATATGTTGAAAAGTGAGCCAAGCATCTGCTACATGGGTACAGGATAAGTTTATAGTGCTGTTATTGGTGACTGAAGTTTATTCACAGATTTTCCATGAATGTAACTTTGATACTCATTCAGTTTGTTTACAGAACACACTTTAACCTTATTTGCAAATATGCTGTATATTGCCTAAATGTCAATCAGAATGTGATATGTATTCCCAGAAATAAGGTCTTCAAAGTCTTCACCATTAGTAGATGAAAAAAGTTTTCCGCTATTGCAGTTTTAATTGTCTCTATAATTCCCTTCTCACCATAGAAAGATTTGAAGAACTTTTCAGACTTGCTGATGTACATACAAATAAAATTTACTGACATTTTGACATGAGATTTCTAGAGTTACTTCAACTCAATTGAGACACAAAATCAAGAATAAGAAGATAAGTTGTTCTAAGCACCTTCTAGTTTTTTCTTCAGTTGTAAGCTCATACCTATAGAAGATTAATACATAATATCTGAGCATATAGATATTTTGATATTAAAAAAAAAACCAAACAAAAAAACTCACCCTACTATGTCATTTTACTGAAGGCAATCTTTTATACTCTAAGATAGAAATTTCTTGAGCAGATAAAGTATTATTCCTGTGTATTGATAAGTAGTTCAAGGAAAAACGATCTTTTTATTTTTCTGAATCTTTGAAAACACAGCAGTGAGTAACAGCACCATCTATCTCTCTTGTGTGGTCCAGCTAGGGAGGAAAAAATAAGAACAAAAAAAACTCCCCTTCAACTCCTTTAGCTCATTAGAAGTCTTTCCTTGGTCTACTTGGTATTACAAAAGACAGAATTTGTTTTCCCCTATTATGAAAAATTACACTGCATTTTAGCAGTGTATCTCACTGTGACCGTTACTGAAATAAGTAAAATAAGTACAATTATTCTGCCCACTCTGATTGGTTTGAAGTGTCATTCATAGTAAAGTGGGCTTATTTTTTGTCTTTCTCTGCACTGGAAATAAGAATACAAGTCCAAGTAAACAACAATCATGTCACATATGAGATGTACTCAGTAATACTACAGTAATAGTATTATGGAAATAATACGTGAATAAAAATTGTAATTGAATGAAAATTTACTATACTTCATGCAACTTTGTGAGGGAAATGCATCTGTTAGTATGCATATCACAAAAGCATCTAAGAAAACAAACTATTTCTATGGAAAAATAACTTTTTTCAAAGATAATATGGTTATTTCATATGATGCACCATAAATACTTTTCAGATTTTTAGCAGATAAAAGCTCCTGATTTTTAAATGGAAATATTAAAAAATTAATTAAAAAAAATAAAAATTAATGGAAATTTTTTTTTTTCTCAAAGAAAGGCAAGGTACCAGTATGTTAAAAAAAAAGAAAGAAAAAAAAAAAAGGAAATTATTGCTTCAGTTTCAATGTTCAGTTTACTGTTGTGTTTTTGCTTTCCATAAACCCGACTGTGTGCCAATTTCTCAGAGGTATTCCTTTTTTGTCTCCCTGACATTTTGCCTTATAGCTATTCTTTTACATGAGCTGTTCTCTTTTCTGATAATAATCTTTTCCTTGTTAAACTTGAGAGAGATAAACTCTAGGTAATGTTAAAAGGCATTGCCTCTTATCTTTCCACATTTTATTCTAGATCTAGAAATGAAACTACTCCATTAAACCAATGATAAATCCTTCATGTGGAATACATATCCAATTCTTTTAACAGCAAAAGCCTTTATCCTTACAGAAAGACTAACAAACAACTATTTTCACAAAATTTTGTTCTTTATTGCTAACATAGACTGTGATCCTGCAAATACCCTACTATAAATCTATATCTATGTGCACATAACATTAATTATAGGCAAAATATGTATGAAATATTCTATGAAAAGAGTCTATTGAATTCAATAAAACTCCTACTGCCCCCCCCTTTTGCTCGGTATTCAGAGACAGAGCTTGTTCTGATTGTCACTGCTGAAAGAGGAGTTTCAGTGTATCGGAATACAGAGATCTGTTGGGAACATGGGAGTGATATAATCAGTGCCTCCACTCCACCCTGCTTACCAGACACCAATCTCAGCAAACCTCTATCCAAAAATCTCTTTCCCAATTTCTTTCTGGATGCTACATCAGTCTTCTCCACTTTTCCCAGTACAACTCTCCTTCTGTGTGTAACAGTTTGGGCAATTTTACCATCCACAAAGATATTCTGCAGGCAGGATAAACACAGCTTCAAAGTACAAAGTAATTTCTTAAGTGCTGATGCACACAAAGAAAACTGAGAATAACATTTCCCTATGCTAAGCATTAGTATGTTCCCCATTCCCAGTATGGCAACCAACAAATCTTTCCCAGCTTGGCAGTAATTACTCAGGTGGTAGAAACTGAGTGTCTTCTTGAAATGGAAACAATCACTGCTGCTCTGAAAGAAAGAATTCCCTCTTCCATTAGAATTCTGCGCACTTTCACATTTTCACTTCTGTGTTCTGTTTTTGCTTTGTTTGTTTTTGTTTTTTTGTTTTTTTTTTATTTAAACCTTGAATTTTTATTTCAACAATTTTACCTTTACCATTTTTGTTTTAGTCTTGCATAATCTGAATAAAATACATTCTCTTAGAATTTAACAATTTCTGGAGATTTTACAGGAATCTAGCACAACTCTATGGGTCCTTCACAAGTATTTCTTACAAAACCAGATTTCTAGGCCAGAGAGTTACTTAAAATTGCAGATAATTTTGATACAATATAGCAAGAAAGAAATTATTTCTTTCCTATTTTCATTTACTTCCTTTGCAAAAAATAATAATAAAGCCATACTCTCTCAATATTGCAGGAGTACATTAATTATATTTTCATTCCTCTTTTAGCAAGTTAAGCATGACGTTTGCTTGGAGTGCATTTTAAAAAATTGCTTAGTAAAATTACTGAGGGAAATGAAGATGGAAAGCAATATTGGAAAAAGGCAGTGTCAGCAGTATAATAGTTTCTGGTATTTATCAACTCTTGCAAAGATGTGCTGGTATTAAAACAATAATATTGTTCTCTGGTGTCTCTTTAAAATGAGTGAAGTGTTCCAAAACCTGAACCACAAAAGTATGAGGTAGGCTGATTCTCCATCAGCTCACTGTATGTGGAAGACTAAATTGACCTTTATTTCATGAACCAGCAACCAATGAAATTACTGAGAATATTGCTAGGACTAGCAAAGAGGAATATATGATAACATCATTCTTGGGTAGGGGCCAAGTGCATGAATCTTTTAATCAATGTACTTTTAAACAATAGCATTGACAAGCCTGAGTTAAAAAATAGATTAAAAAACCAAAGGGAATATGTTTCTTGAGAAAGAAGTAATTTTGCTGAAAATATTTTTAAGACTTGAAATAATCAGAGCACATGAATTAATTACTATAAACTTATTCAGCTACTGTCATGGTTTGACACTGGCACAAATGCCAATGCCCCCATGAAATACACTTTCCCTGGGGTCTGCTGTGAGATTTTGACCAGGAATAAACAAAGCAGGCTCTTACTTGAAAAGAAAGAAAAGTTTATTAACTAAACTACAAAACAATAACTAAACTACACACAAAAGAAAAAAACACAAGGAAAATGAAAACCTCACAAAAACACTCTCCTCCTCCTCCCCCTAAATTCCCAATACAATACATCTTCCAAAATCACCAATTCTGGGTCCAGCACCACCCTTTAGAATGCTCAACTTTCAGTTCCTCAAGAGGAGAGGGAGTCCTTCCATGTGTCCTGGTGGCCTTTTCCGTCCTTGTTACGGTGCTCTCACCACCGAACAAGAATCAGGGCTGCTTCCAGGGTCGTCTTTTTAAGGATGCTTTGTCCAGTTCCAGAAAAGCACAGTCTCTCACCACTGGGACATCTGTCCCCCCCATATTTTATATACCCTCTGGGGCTGAGGGGTACCCACACTGAATCTTCTTTGGCTCCGGGACATTTCTCCCCCTGGACTCAGTCTCTGTATCACACAGGAACATGGCTCTGTCCATGGCTACACAAAAGAGTCCAGCATAAAATGCCACTCCATCTTCTCCATTCCTCCAACATCTCTCACTCTCTCTCTGGTCCAGACCTTCATGACTCGCCCATTTCCTTCGTCCTCCTCTACTCTTATCTCTCATCTAGGAAGGGTTAATGATCTGTAAAGTTTTCATTGTCCAAGAAGGGTTAAAAACTCCTCCAAGCGGCCGGACTCCTGGCTGCACCCCCCCATCTCCTCAGCCGGGCTGCCTGCTGCCAGCACATGTTTACCAAATTTCAAGGTAACAGCCACAAGCACAGGCTGCACTCTCTCTCTCTCTCTGTCTCCAAAGGGGGGGGAACGGGCTGCCCATTGCTTCCCAGCATTTCTTTCCTTCTTCCTTCCACCCTTGGGGGGCCAGGCCTACCTCTCCCGGGCCGGGCCGCATGGCTTTTCCCCTCCCCCGCCCAGCCAGCAGCAGGGCCGAGGGAGAGACCGAACTCCTTCCCGCCGGAATCCAAAGAGGAACTGCCAGGGGGAGAGCCCTGCTTTTACCCTGTGTTCTCAGAGGTGCATCCAATGCCCAGTGGTTGGGCCAGATGGCAATATTCAAATCTGAGCACTCATTGGCCCTATCTACAGCATCCCAGAAATCCCATTTCCGGGCTAAACCATCACAGGTACATAAACCTGTACTGCAAAATCCTGGGTTGGGATCTAGATCTGCTGTGCCATCAACACCGGGCTGTGAACAAAGCCCAAATATATGATCCCTATAATTTTATGAAATTTGTCTATATTACCTGAAATTAGACATTTCTCTTGAAAATAAGTTTGCTATTGCTGTTTCTATTTTGGAATCAACTATGAAAACTGCAGCTATGATAACTCATAATAACTAAGTCACAAACCTGTTGTTGATCTGTGTTGAAAACTGACATGAGTTTCAGAGTGGGTGGGGTTTGTGTCCATCATAAACCTACAAAAATCAGTTAAACTCTACTATGTCTTGTCATGGAATGAAGACTGATTTCTCCCACAACTCCTGTCAGGAGTTTGCAGGTTCTTTCTTTGGGGTTTTGGGGAAATTTATATATTTTTTTGTCAAATACAACTTCATGAATTATATCATGAGAGGAAGACAAGACTGAGAGAAAGGCTGTAATCCCTCTTAAATGAAAAACTCTTAACCCAAATATTACAAACTGAAATTAAACTCTGTAAGATAAAAATAAATAACCAATGTAAGAATAAACTTACCAACACAGAAACCTTCACATTTCTTTTAAAAACATTTCTTTAAGATGTCCAGATTTTAGATAACAAATGAAAGATCATTATCTTAACTAAAAATCCAGTAATTGTCCAGTAAAATTCAAAATTAACTAGATTTTAAAAAATCAGTTCTCTATAAATATAGTTTATTTAAATACTGACTTTTGCTAAGAGATTAATTTATCTCTACCCTAGTATAAGATAAAACCCAACAAAAAATATACTACCAACTATTAACCTGTAGCTAAAATGTCTTAAAAGCCTTTGTTGTTTTCTTCCAACTAATCACTAAAACAAAATGAGATTACAATGCAATAATTTGATTTTTAAAAAACCCAAACCCTAATGCATTTAATATTTCCTTCTTCACTTCACAGTAGCAATTTATTCTCCAATCCATGGAGATTAGACTAAAGAATCTATTGCATTTTATATTCCCTTTACTAGTCTTTATTTTTCTTTTACTCAGTTCCACTATATTTAATGTTCAAAACACTTTGCATATAAATATACACAATACCAGCATGTTCAGTTTAAATTATATGGAGTGAACTTCATTTACTGTTTTTTTTGTCATGTTTCATATTTATTTGTATTTTTAATTGAACATTTTTCACAAATCAAATTAAATTAACGGTATTCACTTTTCCCATTTCTTATACAGCTAATATTTCATCAGCAGATGAAAAAGTTCATTTACTTATCTTTCAAGATAATAATATGTTGAATAATTAGCACAGCAGTTATTTAATTAAAATATTTCCAATTATTATAATTTATGTTTTTGTTCCTAAATATTCAATTAAACTACATTCACTTTGATTAATGTGTCTTAATTTATCCTCTTCTAAATAGATTTAGGCAAATAAATCTGGAGAGAGATTTCATTAGTAAAAATTCAGAAAAAAAGATCAGATGTCAAATTCAAATTCTTTGGCAGAACACTAAGGAATGGAAGAATGAATTAAATTTCAAATTGCCCAAACTTTACAAACTCAGAATTTGTCTTGAGATTTAGAAATTTAACATACTTTTAGAAAGACTTCTTCAAGGAATTTTCTTTTCTGTTAAAATAGTGTCTTAGCTTTCCCTTTAGGGAAACATCATGAACAAATCCGGACAGTAGAGGACAAAGTTTCAAGACAGGATGATTAATGAATGGCTGTAGGCAAACATGTCAGCTAGAACTGGAGCTTTATACCCTATGAACATTACAAGGAGACAGAAAATGTATCACAAAACTTGTTTCAATAGTTCTGCTTCCAGACTGCATCATAATCTGGAAATTACCTTTTCAACTGATACAATCAAGTCATGAAATACAAAACAAAAAAGAAAAAAAAAATCTTGCTACTATTATCAGGATCTTACAGAGGTAAGTAAAAACTTGCAATCTTTGTCCCTCAAGTCTCTCTGTTTGCTCATACTTTTATCTGCTCTGGTTGGACCAGCATTTTCTCAGTCCTAAGTGTCACATTGTCTATTTTTTGTGTAATTGTTGCTGAGTTCTTTTCAGTATGTGACACTATGCAGTGCTAGAAAGAGATTAAATTTTCAAGATGGGTAGAGCAAAGAGTGGAATCAGAACTTTTCATTCCAGAAAATGATATTTGGTCAAAAGGAAATTTTAGTACCCTCTCTCCCTTGCATCCTATTTGAAAACAAAACAAAGCAACTCTAAAACTTTATTAATATTTATTCTAACCTCAGTTAAGCTTGAAGTCAGATTGTTTTGCATTTGACTATTTAAATTCTTATTGATATAGAAGAAAAAAATAAATTAAAGATTGACTTTTGCATAAAATTTCAGCCCAAAATCCCAAAAGTTTAAGGTTTTTATGACTTCTATTTTGATTCTTTAGACTTATGTCCATCAAAAAGAAATGCAGTTCCTTCAGCCACATCATAAATTTCATTCAGGCTAATACACCATGTATTTCCTGGGTCTAAATACATTTATTTGGGTCACACGAAAAAGCTTCGCTGTATTGCAAGAATATATTTAACAAAGTCAGCACTTTGGTTATAGTAATGTACCAGTTATAAAGTATAGTTTACAATATACATGCAATAGTAAATCGATATTTAATAATAAACACTGTGTAGTAATAATTTTAAAATAATTAAACTTATGGAAACACCTTTTGCTTGGTACCAATATTTGCTGGTGATTCCATGTTGGTCTTTTCATTCATCTTCAAAAAAAAAAAAAAAAAAACAACCACCAAATAAACCCACTTTCATTAAAATAAGAAAAATACAAACTATTTTTTGTAGCATCTATATGGTTTACTTCCCTGAGATCTGGATTTTTTATTTTTAAATTTATGATAAATTCAAATATAATTTTATTGCAAAACTATATTCTCTACAGAGAAAATACAACTGTATTCCCCTAAATGCCTCAGGTTCAAAAAATACTAAATTCATGCTCATAGTTGCAGGTTAACTTTTAACTTATGCTTAGGCCCATCAATTTATTTTCCAGCACAACAATAATATTTTAAAGAGACATGTAATTGCGTTGCATTTTGAAAGCATTGTAAATTATGCACAATCAACAAAGCTATTATGTGACACTGCAGAAGGTACAACTAATGAAAATGTAATCACCAGACCTTATCATTTTAGCTGAAGTTCTAATTTAATAATGCAGTTCCATATCCCCTAGAGCTTTCAAACATTTATTTATCTTGCCAATTTCCATTATCTAATCCAATATAATTGTGTTGATTCTCCTAAATTATACTAATAGCATCCTGAAAAGGTCTACAGTTTCAAAAGGTTTATGACAATGTACACATATACATCACATTAATATGGCCATGCTGTAGTTTCACTCGCCAACAAAGGTTTTTAGAATTTATAATTTAACCTTGCTGATGAACTTTTCTGTGACCAGGCCACAGATTCAATTGGTTTCTTACCTCCATAAAACAAAGACGGCATCAAGAACACTGCATTCTCTTCACTTCAGCTAGTGACTCATTTACAATATGATTTTCCATCTCTTGATGTCCCAGTTCCAAATCTCAGTTTAGCTTGAAACTTAAGACATTTTACACTCATAAAAACAAAGGCAAGGATCTATAATTATTAGTGAAATGTTTCATAAATATTTCAAGACATGACCTTAAGTGCTGAAGTTATTTGCTGACAGAATCTTTTGCAACTCTCTCTCATTGCTGGTTGGGGCAAGGAGAGAGGTGAAAGTGAGGGGTCATTGAGAAAGGCTGACTGTGGTTTACCCTGATTACACAGAGAACTCTGGTTTGAGCCCCTTTTACCCTTTGTACCTTTCTTGAATATTTCTAACCATACCAAACAGCAACCAAGTACCCTACAATTCCATACTTGTGGGATCAGCAAGAGAATTGGAAGGGTAAAACGTACAGAACACATGGGTTGGGATGACAGTTTAATAGGGAAAGCAAAAAGCATACAAAAATGCAATGCAAAGCAAGAAATCAATTCACTGTTTTCCATGGATGGGCAAGTGTTCAGCCATCTCCAGTAGAGCAGGGCACCAAATGTAATGATTACTTAGGAAGACAAACACCATCCTCTATTTTTCCTTTCTTCCCCCCATTTTATATACTGAGTATGATGTCATACATTCTGGAATATCCCTTTGGTTGGTTTGAGTCACCTGTTCTGTATGTCTCCTCCCAATTTCCCATGCACTCCCAATGTCATTGAAACATAGCAGTACAAGCAGAAAAGGCCTTGGCTCTGTGTAAGCCCCACTCAGCAATAACAAAAACATCTCAATATTATCAACCTGTTCTTAGCACAAAGCCAAAACACAGCTCCATAGCAGCCCCTGTGATGCAAATAAACTCTTCCCCAGCCAAAACCAGCACAAAAGGAAATGCACAGCCAGTGGAAGCACAGACAGTGAATCTGGGAGGAGTACAGGGATACTGTTAGTATGTGTAGAGATGGGGTCATGGAATTTGAGGCACAGAGGTAATGGATGTGAAAAATATCAAGGCAGGATTCTATGTATATATAGGTCAAAAAAGAGGTGCACATTCATCAGTTTTGCAGATAGGACCAGGCTGACTGGCCCAGCTGACACAACAGAAGGAAGAGAAGCCATCCATAGGAACCTGGACAAGCTCAAAAATTGGGTGCATGAGGATCTCAAGAAGTTCAACAAGTCAAAGGGCAAGATACTGCACCTGGGGGGAGGCAATCCCAGATATTGCCTTGCAGTGAAGGACTTGTATGTTCTCAGGTACAGAAAGCTGGGTGTGAGCCCACAATGTACTCTGGCAGTCCAGAAAGCTAAGCAGATCTTGGGTTACATCAAAAGATGGGAGGCCAGCAGGAAAGCTCCCAGTCTATTTTGCCATTGTGAGACTCCACCTGAAATGCTGCATCCAGCTCTGGGGTCCTCAGCATGAGAAAAACGTGGACCTCTTCCAGCAGTTCCAGAAGAGGACCACAAAGATGATCTGTGGGCTTGAGCATCTCTCCTACAGCAACAGACTGAGAGAGCTGCAGTTTTTCAGCCTGGAGAAGAACTCCTGGGAGACTTCATTGTGGCCTTCTGGTACTTAAAGGGGACATAGATAAGAGGGAGAGCGACTTTTTACATGGGCAGATAGGATAAGGGGGAAAGGGGTTTTAACTTCAAGAGATTTAGATTAGATGTTAGGAGAAAGATCTTTACTAGAGGGTAGAGGCACTGGTACAGATTGCACAGGGAAATTGTGGATGCCCCTCCCTGGAAATATTCAAGTTCAAGTTGCACAGGACTCTAAGTAACCTGCACTAGTGAGTAGCATCCCTGCCCATGGCAGGGGCTTTGGAAGAAGGTGATTTTCATAGTCCCTTCCAACCCAAGCCTTTCTGTGTTTTGGTTTTTTTTTAGTAATGCATAAAAGGAAAGTTCAATTTGATAAAAGAACTGCTGCAGAGAATAAAGACAAATAATTCCATAGTAATAAAATAACATTTATTCCAGTACTTGTACATATTTTCTCCCTGGTTCTAAGCAACAAGTTTCATTCTTGATATGTTACATTACTAGTCCCTTTTCCCCATGCTGCAACATCCTCATTCACTCTCGGTTACATAGAGATGAAAAATCCAAGTAAGCCATCACATGCTTTTCTAGCTTCTAAGGAAACTTTCTTCCCATCTATCTTTGGTTACCATACATTAGTTAGAATCTTAATCAGTGTAGAATAAGAAGATTTTCATAAATATTTTCTGTAGCTTGAAGAGGAAATCCAACCACCATCCCAAGCCGCACCACATACAGTTCACCATCCCCACAGCATCTACTAAGTCGCCAGAATGACAAGAGCTTCTTAGAGCACAAGCAAAGCCCCTAGAACGTTTTGTGTGGCACAGATACTAAATGCCTCTGTTCCTGTTACGCACCTCCACCGCTGCTTTTGTCTATGTGATTCCCTTGCAGCCTCGGGGAAAACAACACCAGAGCAGATAAACACATTGTAGCCTGTGTAGTTTCCCATTATGGAGCAGGTGAAATGCTGGAGGGACTCTGTCCTGCAGAGAATGCATGCTGGAGCAGATTTTTTTTTTTTTTTTGCTGCAGACAAGTGCTGCAGCGCACATGGGGGAAGCTGCAGAGGGGGACAGTGATGGCTTGACTACAGCCCCCACCCCCCAGTCTCCATTCCCATCTGCTGCCTGGGAAGAGGGAAGGTGGAGGAGTTAGGAATGAAGGAGTAAAGTTGAGCCTGAGAAAAAGGGAGGGTGGGGTGGCAGTATTTCAGTCTGTGTTTCTCACCATCTTAATCTATTTTAATCAGCAATTAAAACAAAAAATGTCTCCAAATCCAGTCTGGTTTGCCTGTGACAGTTTGTCTCCTTGTCTTTACCTCAACCCATGAGCATTTACATCTTATTTTCTCCCCTGTGTTCTGTCAGGGAGGGAGAGTGAGAGAGCAGGTAAATGGGGTCTGGCAGCTGGCCAACCCAGCACAGCAGAGGTTGTGCTGGTAGAAGTCACAGCAATAACTGTCTCTAGAACTCTCAAATTATTATTAACTCTATTGCTATTATTTTGGAAATGGTTAATTTTCTAAAGTGACACTTATATTCTGAATCCCTGTTATTTTCCTGAGCTTCCCCTATGTAGAAGTAGAGCCCCTCAAATTGCTGTTTTCTGGTTGAAATTAGTTAAAAAAAAATTTCATGTAAAGGTTAGTGTCCTCCTTGAGACATAAACTGGGTTTTAAAAGAGACATCAACTCTTTTAATGGATCAAAGAATGAACAAGGAGACCACAGAGTTACTTAACAGATAGGGCAAAGAGGCTACATAGCGATACACAAACCACAGTCAGCTCACAGAACCCACCTGACAAGAAAAAAGAGACAAGTCTCAAAATGTTTAAGAACTTAATGCAAATAAGTCTTCTACAGTTAAGTTATTTGGAACAAAAAGTAATGGATGCAACAAAAGCAATCTAAAGAGGAAAACTTTTCTGTTTTGACAGGCTGTTTCATAATTTTCTAGTACATGAATCCTTGAACATCTTATATTCCAGTTACATGGTTATGACGAGAAATGAAATACCCATAAACATATGAGATCATTCTTGATTGAAAGAGTTGCAGTCTCTTTCAAAACCCAGTTTAAGTTTCAAGGAGAACATATATATTAAATACACACTGCTGTTATAAGACAATTTTATTTAGGATTCCTTAATACAGCGAGGTATCAAAAATTAGAGGAAAAAGCTCATGAAAGAGGAAAATAGACCTATGGGTACATCCCTGCACATAAACTTTATACACAAGTGGGGTTTCTTTGCCTGAGGACTGCTGACATTGGATGGCTCATGTCCTTACAGCAAAACTGTCCTTTATCCCTTCAATTAGAGTGGTGAAACACACGTTGTGTACCAGGTTCTGTTCTCTGCTATTTCCTGAACTATATTGAGTTTTGTTTAGGAGAATACTAGCTGGTGCAGGCTGGAGCCATAATGTTCATGTCAATAAGTGAATAGTAAAGGCAGTTGTGAGCCAGTACTCCAAGCCTGAATCTTGACAAAGCTTTATTTATGAAGAAAGGTGAAACGTGCCATCCTTTCTGTAAAATCAAATTCTCTTCTCCTGGCCGAACAAGCCTTGATCCCTCACTCTCTCTTCACAGATCAAGAACTGCAGCTCTTTAATCGATTCACTACTGAGAGTACTTCTGCAGCTTCTGTTTGTAAAAGGAAAACAAACAAAAAGCCAGCTAAAGAGCAGACTGATATTTGCAAACATTCATAAAACTCTCTCTTAGATAGGATTATGCTCCCTTGGGTTAACTATGTTAGCAGCTTTTCAGGAAATAAAATTAAATTGTACTTACACCATTACAGAACTACAGCATACTATGATAAAATAATAATGTGGGTTTTTTTTCATTTCACCCTTATACTTCTTGGGATAAACTCAGTTTTGTTTGTTTGGAAGTTTGGTTTTGGGTTGTTTTTTCTTGTTGTTGTTGTTGTTGTTGGTGGTGGTGGTATTTTGAGGGGTTTTTTTGGTGATTTGCTAAAAGATGTTAATGGAGATAAGATGAGTAGTTGCAGTTACAAAAATAGGAAAACTGGCAGAAGATATGCTATCTAAGAGACGATTCTTTGGTCTTCCTTCACTATTCCAGACAAGATGTTGAGACTGGCAATTAGTGATTTCTCAGTCATAAAACAGCTCCTGTGCTGTTCTTCATTTAGCAAAATCACCTTACTACACAATAGGTCTGAGCAGTGGGAAATCATATTTTTGAGACCACTGTTAGCGGTTGAAATGTAAATAGTCTACATCTCTATACCACAACATTACATCTGGATATAGTTATCATGAACTAGAGAAATTGGGTTGACCATTAGTGAATAAAAGCAAATCCCCACTTGAAGTTCTCTTTTTTTCTTTTTTTCCACTCACTTGACCTGGCAGTCTGTCAGTCAGATACTTTCCTCTTGATATATCTTAGATTTCCAGTACTTCTCACACTTCAGTTCTCGAGACTCTGAAGCAATGAATGGAAAGATGCAAAGAAATTTAGTACCATTCCCAACCACAAAATCCTATGGTATATCAAAATTTAGCCAACAGTATATTTGATTTGGTAAAGTGTTTGAGGAGGAGAAAACTCTTCATTTCATTTGACTTGTTCAGGTTTGGGTTTTTTAAACGTAAGGAGTGGGGATTTTTTTTGTTTGTTTTTGTACATTTACATCCTCACTATTTCCCTAATTTTGAATAGATTTTTAATTTTTCTTTATTGCAACCCAGTGTTTCAGTATTTCAAATTTGATTACCCATCCTATCTGGTTTTGAGTGAGTTAATAGGTCTAGGTTGCAGTATTTGGCCACAGATGATTGCTTAAATTAACCTACCTATCTTAAAGGTAATGAATATTGAATTTATTTACTTGTTTTTCATTACCACTATCTTATAATGATCATAAATTATCATTATCTTGCTACTTCTTTAAAGGTGAATGAAAAAAGTCTTTATGAATACATGAGAAACAAAATCCATTATTGGATGCAGTGGGGATATAGTGACAAAGAACAAGGAAAAGACTGAGGTGCTAAATGCCTTCTTTATCTCAGTCTTTAATAGTAAGATCAGTTCTTCCCTTGGTACACAGCCTCCTGAGCTGAAAGACAAGGACTGGAAGCAGAATGAAGCCCCTGTAATCCAAGAAGAAATGGCCGATAAGCTGTTGTACCACTTCGGGACATACAAGTCTGTGGGATGGGAAGGGATCCACCTGACAGTACTGAGGGCCTGGTAGAAGCACTCACTGAGCTATTTCACAGAGTCACAGAATGGGTCAGGTTGGAAGGTAACACAGTGGATCATTTGGTCTGACCTCCTTGCTCAAGCAGGGCCATCTTAGAGCACATGGCAGAGGATTGCATCCTGATGGTTCGTGAATCTCTCCAGTGAGGGAAGCTCCACAACATCTCTGGACAATCTGTTCCAGTGGGCGGTCACTCACACAGTAAAGTTCTTCCTCATGTTCAGATGGAATTTCCTATTCATCAGCCTCTGCCTATTGCCTGCTGTCCTATTGCTTGCCACCACCAAGAAGAGCCTGGATCCATCCTCTTGGCACCTCGCTTTATATCCTTATAGACATTGACGAGGTCCCCTCTCAGTCACCTCTTCATGAGGCTGAACAGGCCCAGCTCCCTGAGCCTTTCCATGTAAGAGAGATGCTCCTGTCCCTTAATCATCTTTGTAGCATTCTGCTGGAGCTGCTTCAGAAGCTCTGTATCTCTCTGATACTGCGGAACCCAGAACTGGGCCCAGCACAGAGGCCTCACCAGGCCTAAGTAGAGGGGCAGGATTGCAATATTCTTCCTAATGCATGGATCTGTCAGGATCCCATTGACCTTGCTGGCCCCGAGGACACAGACAGCTTGTTAGAAGGACACTAAGGTCCTTCTCCACAGAGCTGCTTTACAGGTCAATCCTTAGCCTGGGCTGGTGCATGGGATTTTCCTTGTCCAAGTGCAGGATCCTGCATTTGCCTTTGTTGAACTTCAGACTGTTCATCTCTCCAAAATGCTAAAGTCCCTCTCAAGGGCTGCACAACCATGTGGGGTACTGGCCACTGCTCCCAGCTTTGTGCCATCAGTGAACATGCTGAGGAGGCATGTTCACTAGTAGGATCTTAGTGATCCTACTAGTGACAGGCCTTGAAATAGACCCTGTGGTTATTATTAGACCCTCTAGAATCTGCTGTTCAGCCAGCTCACAGTCTACCTCACTGGCCACTCTGCCAGTCCACACTTCCATAGTAAATGATTTCAATCATTTACTAGCAGTCTTAGCTAAATGGGAAGCTCCAGGTTTCTAGAAGTTAGTAAATGTGTTGCTCATTAACACCACCAAGGAAGATGTAGGGAGTTACAGAGCTGTCAGCCTGACCTTGGTGCTAGGAAGGTCATGGAGCTGATCATCTTTTGTGCCAGCATGTAGCACTTGCAGTGCAAACAGGGAATTGAGCCCAGCTGGATTTATGAAGGGCAGGTTCTGCTTGATCAGCCTGATCGCATATGAAAAATTGACCTGCTTTATGGATGAGGGAAAGGATGTGGATGTTGCTAACTCGAAATTTGGTAAAGTCTTTTACACCATTTCCCATGGCATCCTCCTGGAGGAACTGGCTACTCAAAGGTGTGAAAAACTGGCTGGATGGCCAAGATGAAACTATTGGTGGTGAATGGAGTTACATCCAGCTGGTGGCCAGTCACAAGTGTTCCCCAGGACTCAGTACTGGTGCCAGCCCTGTTTAACATCTTTATCAATGATTTGGATAAAAGGATTTAGTGCACACTCAGTCAGTTTGCAGATGACACCAAGTTGAGTGGGAGGGCTGACCTGTTTAGGGAAAGGAAGGCTCTAGGATCTGGACAGGATGGATCAACGGGCTGAGATCAGCAGCAGGGTGTTCAACAAGGTGAAGTGCTGGGTCCTGCACTTGGTCACAACAAAGCCATGCAATGCTGCAGTGCATGACTGTGGATGGTCCAAGTCCTGGTACTTGTATATGGCATAGGAGTACTGAGAAAGGCATAGTAATAACAAATTGAAAAAGCTTTGCTTTGATCTATATCCAGGGGACCTATTTCACCCTCAATACGGAAACTTTTGGTGAATTTGTTTTTCTCTAACCTGTATTTTGAAAACTCATACCTTTAGAATCATATCCTCCCAAGGCAGGAAACTGCTGTTGCAACAAACTAAACTTGTATATTATGCAGTGACAGCCAAAAAGTTATGTTTGAAAGATCTTAAAGGTTCAGCTGTGGTTAGATAAACCTCAAGAAAAAAAAGAAAAAAGAAAAAAAGAGCAATTTGAAGATTCTGAGGGGGGGGAATAATGTCTCAGAATTTATTCTAATACATAGTTTAAGTGCTACATTTTAAGAACAGGTATTAATACTTCATTAAAAAAAGAACAATAACAGATTTATTAATAACATTCTCTTTGAAGAATATGTTACACCATTCATCCACCTTTGCTATATCTCTGTGATAAATCATAACTCTGTCTCTGCTTTCAGTATATTGTTACTAACGTATTTTCATCAAAATTTTCTTTATTAGAAAAAACACTGATTGAATAAATACTTCATTTTGAAAAAAGACCTTAGAATTTCCATAGTACAAAAGCTCAATCACCAACTATTAATTAAGTTCATGTTGCCCAGTTTCATGTTTTTGGGACTTGAAAACTTCCCAGGACATAGAATTACAACTCCTCATGGCAACCTGTTCCATGGCTCAACTATTTTTTTGTGGATATTTTTTTTACTAATATCAGGTCAGAACCTCTCTTGTTTCTCATTATGATCTTCTTTAATTTTTTTTTTCCAACGGATATTGTATTAAATTGTAATAGATAAATAAATTATACTGATAGAAATTAGAGGGAGTCACAAATGCCTGTGGTAGCTAAGAAAGGCCTTTAGTACTTATAAAAATGGAAAACTAGTATAATAGATGAGTTAATAAACCTAATGATCTAAGGGTAACTGTCTATTGCACTCTTAATGCTAAAACTTTTCAAATAACTCATGAAGTAGTTTAACTGTATAAACATAAAATCATATGACATCCATTATATATTAAGCAGATCATGCCCTTTTACTCAGTTGCATTTATTAAGATGTCAGTAAAATACATCATTAGGCTAATGTTAGTTAATGATTAAGCAGAAAAAAAATCACTCCAGCAGGTGACCAGTTTATCTGCTTAAGGTGAAAATCAGCTTAATTTCTGTTTTAAGTTTTTCATGATATTAGATTATAAATTGCTATTAAATTTATAAATTTAATAAAGTATACCAAAATTGTTAAGTTTCATTACTGCATCTTAATAGCTATAGTCTATATTTGATCTCTATGCAAAATAAAAGGAAATTCTATGCATAGAATAGTAATGACTTAAGCTGACTGAAAATATAATCAAGGGTGAGCTGAGACGTCATATTAAGGAGAGAAGAACAAAATTTAAAAAAATATGTATCTTCAAGACTTTCTGGATTATATAAAATAAATAGAAATATAATCTAAATGTTAATTTGCATGAAGGAAGATAAGTGAGCAAACAATCTTTTTCAAAATGCTGTCCTGATAGCAGAAAGTTTCCCCCCTCCCTCTGCAGCATTAAACACCTGTGGAACGCAATCAAGGACTGTGGGCAGAGCTCATGCCTTGTATTAGCACTGCCCCTTCTTTCACTAAAACTGAAAACTGAGCTAATCAGAGAATCAGAGTATGGAAAATACAGCAATCAGAGGCATCTCTGTTCAGGTTTGTTACTGTCATTAGTATCTGTTGCAGTTTTTGGATGCTGATGGGAGTTGTTCCAGGAAACATAGCTCTTACCAGCTATGTTTCATTGCAGAGTACAGATTACTGAGGAGAGTTTATACCCCCAGAGAGACAGGTGGTTAGAGGAGAGCTGCCATTTCTCACATCTGTGTTGACTGTAGAGCTCACAGTAAATTGCTACCCTAAAATGAACCTTTCAGAGTCAGAGCTGATGATTTTTTTCATCCTTACATAACATCAATTCTGCCTGTAAAGAGATGATTGTTACTGTCTCATCTTTTTTAGAACAAAAGCCTAGAACTTCAAGAACGTGTATTCTAATTGCAAATGTAATTTTGGAGTATGGTAACATGCAAAACCAACCAATTTCTGACAACTCTTCTTGGATATAGTATGAGAATAGCCACTGATTTATGGCTGTCACCAGTATCACTGGCTTGGATTGCTTGTAGCAGGGGTATTGTTGCGTGTTTCAGCAGCATAGCAACTAATTGGTTCAGTCCTGTAGATGTCTTCCAGATGTTCCAGTTTCTTAACTGTCCACTGTACCACTCAGTTGTAGCTGTACTTTCAGGTTAAAAAATTAAAGGGTATAAATTCCAAATAGTCAGTAAGAAGTAGATTTCAGATTACTCAAATTTTTCAGAGAATTCTTGTTTTCTGTATTTGTCCATTAAATGGAGAATCTAAATGTAGTAGTTCTTTTTTTCCTCTCCCTTTGCTGTCGCCTTGCCTCTATGACCTACCAGTGATCAGGGTGAATTTAGTTTAATTTCTTTCTTTGTTCACTGTAATCTTAGCAAAGGGTGTGGGTCATAAGTCATAAGCCAGTGGCACCAGAGGTCATTTTAACTGATGCTTGTCATTACAGTAAAAGCCATATCCAAAAGATACTCCTCAGTCTTTAATAAATCTTCTTACATATCATATTCTCTTAAAAATTACCTAAATATCTCTCCCCTATGGATTTGTATGTTTAACTATAACAGGTAGGAACTACAAGATATTACACAAAATATGTGCAATATTTGAGAATACAGGGAGAAAGAAAACTCTTTCAGGTTGCAAGGTGACTTGAAAGAAGTTCTAAATTCCTTGGTTTTAAGAAAATATCCTTTAATTCTCACCTGAGAATATTTGGAAAGAAATCTTATTTATCTCCAGGCTGATATTTTTATTCTCTAACTAGAGAAGATTTTTCTGTGTTGTGAATGTAATCTGGTGTACCCTTGCAAAGGCAAATTCTTCTTTGTCTAATTATTTTGTGTGCCTCAGTTATCTTTAGCTGACAGTTCCTTTTCTGCAGAATTGCTTTTTCACTGCCAGTAGAGGGAGCACATATCATTGGATTTTACTAGAGAAAGTAAATGAAAATAACAGCTGGATTTTATATGCAAAACCCATTTTTATTTCATTAATTAGCCAAGAGTAGTTAATTAATATTAAATAAGCAAAATTTTAAAGCTGTTTAGTTATTATGGTCATTCTGAAAATACTAGGGCGTCACTCTGAAATTTTAAGGTGAAGTGCCTGCAAGTAATTCTTTTGTAAGGAAAAACATTACTGCCTGACATTAGTATTCTGATGGACTTCTTATTGGAATTTCTTTAAAATAAAGTTTAACATAATCTAGAATCAGTCTTTTCCAACTTAACCTTTAAAATATGCAATAATTTTACTCAAAGAAGATAATTAGAATAAAGAGAAATTTGGTTTTGTAATTAATATTTCACATGGTGTTTTCCTATTAAAGTTTTTCAATGAAAAGATATTTTTGGTTTTAACATGAATTTATTTTTGTGGGAATCGCAATTTTCGAGTAACTTAGAAATTAGTTCTTAAATTACAATATACTTGAAAATGACATTATCTTTTTTCTCCTGTACTTTCATAGCTTGTATTGCAATGAACTTTTTCACTCCTTTGCATTACTAGTTGTCAAACAGCAGGGTGTCTTATTTGATTGACTCTTAGACAGCTGCATTTTAAGTTTTGAATTTTTTCTACATGTTCTTGCTCTATCAAGCTTTAATCTTTCAATCAGGCAAACATTCCAAACACAATAGTTTTTGTAGGAGTTACAGCTACTTGGGGGTTCTCAAGACATATAATTTCTGTAATACTTAATATTTTCTAGCATTACAGCAATAGACCAATGCAGGTTATTTGATTGCTGGTGGGTACTTTTTTTGACTTGTAATTAATCACTTCCAACCCCCTGAATAGTCAATAAAACTTATGCTTTGTATGGCTCCAACTCCCAAGTCACCCTCTCCCTGTTAATGGCAATCAATCATAGATTATGGTTTAATTTCACATAAAGGATCTGTTTGGTCATTGCTGGTTGTTTATCTTTGGTCATTTGGTGTTTTGTTTTGTAAATATGGGCTGTAAACATAGATGTATATTAATTTCAAAGTAATTGGCTTATCAACAAAAATTTAATAAGCAATAATTCTGTGATTTTGAAGGTAAATAATTTGAAAATTGGTCTTCTGGGGAATTCTGAGCACAGCCTAATATGGTTTGTTTCTGCTCTATTTCTTTTAAAGAAACCTGGCTTTTGCTGTTTCTTTCTTGTACAAAAACAACCCCCAATACAAACACAACATGTAGGTTTTTTCTTAGTCTTATTATTTTTTTGTAGTCTTTTTCTTATCTATTGACATAGGTATGCATTTTTATATATGTCTCTATACTTTTATTCCTCTATAGCACTTAAGAAGCTACACTTACTGTAGCTTCAGGGTCAAACTTTAAATTAGGACACAAAACTAAACCTCATGTATGTATTCATTAAACCAAAGGATGATGTTGTCATAGCTGAACCTTTTAACTCTCAACATTATTATTGCTCTTGCTGCCCCCAAACTCACCTAATTATTTTTTTAAGTCTGGCTGATACCCTTTGATTTGTGTCTTTTTTCTTTTGTCCATAAAACTAGGAAGTGGTATCTAAGTAGACAGCAACACTCAACTTCGCCAATTTCTGTCCCAGCTTATTTTTCCAGAAAAAATGCAATGAAAGCATTGGCATTTATTTCTAACAAAATATTCTCTAATATTTCCAGGCGTCTGGGGATTTGTTTTCTGCCCTGTGGACACCAACTGTACTGTGAGCTTGAGCACTCACAGAGGGCACAGAGTAATTAAAATGCTACCCTCGAAATTTTTCTCAGTGTGAGAAAATGATCCTTTCACCTTCTAGGGCTAACCTTTCCCATAATGTCTGACTATGATTTCAGTACATTCCCCTAGTTTTAAACTGTATTTTGAAATCTCACTGAGGACTAAAACTCAGAATATTTATGTATCTAAGAAGATGTGCATACACTTATTAGTTTTTAAAAGTAAGCACTACAACTACAGTTATTTTAAATGTTCTTCTATATTCTTTAAAAGTATTCTGAGGTTGCATAAACAAGTAACAGCTATCGAGACATATTTTCTACATAACCCTCATATAAATACTTAAGCAACAGAAGTAATTAGTGATTGAACGCTATATATGATAAGGTCTGAGTGCATTTACTAAAAAAATGTTTCATTTAAAACAGCCATGGAAAATTGGTGTCTCATTTATCTATTCCCAACAAAATGACTTTATAGTTTTCATTTTTATTAAATTTATTAATTTTTAATTACTTTAGAAGATTAAAGATATCTGAAAGTTTTTTTCTATCCAAAGCAAAATATTTCTCTTACTGTAAATACTTGTTAGAAAAGTATTTCGCATATAGTATTTCACGTTTCACACAGAAAAGTAGTTCACATATCTGTAATGATAAGAGATAATTCTTTCCCCTCAAAGACGATGATTGGGAGGGGGTGGAAATAAAAGAACTACCAAAACCAAGTAATTCAAGTGGGAAAGCAAAGCATTATCCCCATTTTACTGATGAAGAACTGGAGCAAACATGGTTTTCAATTAGTTTGTGTACTGAGAGGTCTAGAGGACGAAATGAGGCTGACATTCGAGAGACTGAGGGAAATTTCTTTACATACTCTTCTGGAGTGGAAATAATACTCTGAGGATACAGACAAATGCTTGTTGAAAAGCAGCAGCAGATTTCTTACTCCGTTTTCCTGTAACAAAAACAGATGAAAAAAAATTCTAATGTGCCTTTTAAAATGGACTTATTAAATAATCATGAATTTCTTAAGAAATGTAAAAAAACCTGATAAATCACCATTGTTCCATAGATGAAACAACATTTTATAGTATTAAGAGAATATTTTATAGGGTTTTTCTATTATTTTTTCTTTTTTTTTCCCTACAATTTTCCATTTTCTTTTCCTGTACTGACATGTTTCACGTAATGATTCCCAAACTATTATTTTGTCATCCTAAAATTTTCTGTTAAACAGCTGTATTCCAGTTTTACATTTCGGTTGTTTCTAACACTGCTTCACTTTTTTCCTTATTTTTCTCCTATTTCAAGTGCGACTACCTATAATTTTTTGCCTATTCCAACTGAAAAGTTTCTTCCCCCGCTTACCAGCCTAATTTCTCCAAATAAACAAGGAACAGTCAACTGGTCCTAAACAAAATTTTTGTTCTAGTGTTTTTGTTAATAACAAATATTCCTTTCCTGTGAAAAGCATTAAAATGAAGTCCAGCAGAAGAGCCTTCATTGTCAGAGGCATAGCACAAGGCTCAGAAACACCTCAGCATCAGTTTGAGGCATTTTGTGTGTCTCTCAGAGGGGTGACAAGCACATAGCTCATTATGCCATATTTCTTCTAACTTTTGCCACATTTGCTTTTCTGGAATGGCAAATCTAATTCTTGGAATTTATAATGAACCTGAGGCCTGTAGAAATCCAACTCTGATCAAGTAATTTCCTTTAAATTTCCTCAGAAAAAGACAGTCAATAGTAGTTTAATACAGAAGAAATTGGTAACTCCAGCTCCTACAATGATCTCCATTATGAATCAGCTTTAAAATGCTTATACTGTTCTTATTACTGACTGATGGTTTGACTATCAATCTTAGTAAACACAGAATCATAGAATGGTTTGACTTGGAAGGGACCATCAAGATCATTTAACTCCACCCCTTTTCCCCTGATGTGGGGAGCAACATGTCACATTTTTTCTCTGCTTGTTCTGCACCTGTCAGAGGATAACTAGAGAGTTGACAGATTTCTGCAGTTTTCCTTTTTATTTTGAGAGTCATTAAACAACTGAGCAAGAAATCTCTTTGAAATCTCTCTCCCTCTCCATCTATTCTAAAATATAAGTGTGTTTGCAAGGTGGACTAAATAGCAAGCTTCCTGAAATCAAAATAAGCTTTTTTCCCACCATCTCACTACTTTGCATTTGACTCTAAATTTAAGTTTCTCTCTAACTGAGATTTAATTTTTTAGGCAGAGACCTCTATTTCTTCTAGGGTACTGAATTAAAGTCTAATTAGATTTCACTTCCATCTGCTCTTTGTTACTAAAATCCTTTTATATTTTCTTGTAGTTCATCAAGACTGTTATATGCTTGCAAGTGGCTCAGCAAGTCATTACCTAGTTCCCTTAATATCATGGTGTTCATACTATACTGGCCTGTAGACTTACACATGCAAAAATTTTCCTGATACTGTCGTATCTACTCTTATCAAAAGTTATATTGATCTTCTGTTTATTAATTACAAATTCTCAGAAAATTTTCATCTTTTCCTGTAAGGACTTAAAAAATATAGGGTAAAAGTTTAGTTATTTTAGAATTATCTATGAGTCGCTCGCACTCATGAATACTATGCTTGGTATCTCTACTGCCTTCCTTGCTTCCTAAACTTATCTTCTGATCTTCTAGGGAACACTCCCTTGTTTGTTTGTTTGTTTTTAATTTCCTTGGCAAGCATTAATTTAAGAAACTATCGTAGAAACATGATCTCCAGAAATTAGAGTATGAACTTCCTAAAAATTATCAAAAAATACTCAATAATGCATTCATTTTGTGCACCCAGGATTTGCAAAAGCATAGAAACAATGAAACATCAGGATCCAGCTGTGTCTATAAATTAATGGGATAGAGTGAAGGTCACAGTTAGCATTTTTCTGGGCCAAATTTGGCCAACCTTAATGAGTGCAAGTGATTAATGTGAATAAGGCTTGCAAGATATATCTCAAGTGGATTATGGCTATACCTAATTTATGATTTCTTTATCCCCACCACCAGTACTTCTCCCCTTTTTGCTTTCTCACATGTTTCTTTGGAGAAGTCTAGCCAAAGTATTAAAAGTCTATTGTACATCCACTGCACAAAGTAGTTGCATCACAGAAGCAAACTGAAAAACTGGTAATTTGTTTGCTGCTTTTTAGTTTCTTCTGTTGCTCTACATTGTGAGTTTTGGGAAGAATGATTCATATGCTAGACCCATGCTCACCTTGCCTGAAGTAATCAGCTCTTCTGGCGTTTTTCAGGATAGGACTTTTTGTTTCATTCTCATCCACACTTTTACCCATGCAGTGACAAGGTACGGTGGTTTTATTTTCATGGCTACCTGTGCAACCATTTATGACTGTAGATAACATTCTTATTTTTTTTTTTTTCAGTCTTCTTTATGGGCTGCAGTCTGGCTTACATGGATGAAAGAGATAATTGCCCAAAGTGTTTTTCTATCAGCAAAACATTGATGCACTTGTCTCTCTCATATATATCTCACTGTGTATGTAATCATAAAAACCCTTCATTTTCACCTCCTTAGACTGTTTGGAATCTGTTCCAAAATGGAGCTCCTTATCAGTCTTGGGAAATCACATATCTTTTTAAAAATAATGCTTACAATCGGCAATGGAGAGTTGAAGCATTCAGGAACATATGTGTATATTTATACATTCTTGCTCTACTGAGCGAACATTGTTGACAGATCTGACAGCACTTCCTGAGAGTCACCGGAGAAATAGTAAACGAGATGGCTGGAACTTGTATATTATAGTGGTTTGAAGTTGTAACTATAATAGTAAAATATGTTTCTTTCTTTTTATATAATTTGGACTATTTTATTGAAACAAGGAGTTATTCTAACAAAATGTCCACACTATTTACACACTATCTAGTCCATTTTCCCCAGCAATAAGCAGAGACATCTTCAGCTAGAACATGTTGCTCAAAGATCCATCCAGCCTGGCCTTAAGCAGTTCCAGTAATGAGGCATCCACAACTTCTTAGGGCAACATTTTCAAGGACATCATCACCATCATAAGGAAGAATTTCTTCCTAATATCTAATCTAAACCTACCCTCTCTAGGTATAAAACTGTTGACCCTCATGCTGTCACTACAGACCTTGGTAAAAAGTCTCATCATCTATCTTATAAAAAAGAAAAATAAAATTTAAAAAATCACAACACAGAAACATAAGAAGGTTTATTTTAAGTTTTACCAAAGCAATCTGCATTACGAGAAAGAAATAAATACATTAAATTTTAGGTAAAAATACTTCTCAGTGTCACAGAGCAGAAAAGTGATAACAACTGCGAAAAGGAAATAGTGACTTATGCAGAACAGAATCTCTAATGATGCCGTGTTCCTTCTTTTTGCATCTATGGGATAATTCCTATTTTCACTGGACCTCAAGGATTGTGAAAAATTTGGTTTAAAAATAAATAAATTAGTCACATTTCTAAAACTAGTTATATTTTCCCCCTCTTTTTGTCAATCTCAGAAGAAATCTTATCATTGTCCTATCTATTATATTGCAAAAGTTTTTCTTGAGAATTACAGACTGAGCCATGCATTCTAACTTCTAATATCTCTCTTTCTCAAGCATGTAAAGAAGCAAATAAATCAATAAAAATATTTCGTTTGTCTAATCTAAACATTATCAAAACCAATTTCTCATCAAACCCTGATGATACTGCTTTTTTTGAATTCTAATGCAAATATATCACAGGCCTTTTAAATATTCCTTATATGCTGCTTTAGTACTGGATAATTTCCTGAAGTGGAAGTGTAATTTGTTGTCAGAATGGAGTTGTTTAAACCTATCAGTGCACCCCATAACATGAAAAGAGTGACATCAGTTTGACTCTTCTTTTCCTGAAAGGGAAAACTTTTGAACTCTTTCCTGATTTTCTTTTGTTTAGAATAATAGTGGTATAGATGCCACACAATTTTATTTTGCATGACAGGAAAAATAATTTTAGATGGCTGTGAGAGACTGGACTGATTAATGACTCAAACAATCTACTGAAGTGCTCAGGTGCAGAGGGTGTGCACACCCATCACAGGAAGCTAAAGCTGGATGTTGAATAAGATAAGGAAAGAGGCTGATAAGAGGCAAATTCTGAGAGTGTTTTTTATCCTGCGAATGTCCTCCCTTACATAATGGCTCAGCTGTGAAAACTCACCTCAGGGAAAGTATTGGGACATTCACAGGTGGTCTGAAGGCATTCACCCCTTCTGATGGGGTAGAGTTGACTCAGCTGCACTGAGATGAGAGGCAGCTGTTTCATCCACAGCATTACATCAGTCCATGTGAAAATCCCTGCCCAGAGTAGTTTACCTGGGTGTTCCCACCTGAAACTGAGAGCACACAGGGCATTGAACATATCTTTTGTGGGTTTCTTCCACCTTTGATTGATAAAGAATGTAACCATCACTTTCATCAACAGACACTGAAATTGCAGAAGACAAATCTTGTCATGGGAACCAATCTTATTCCTTCTGGGTTTTTTCCTATTTCTTTCTATCTCTCTGCCTCACATTTATGGTTAACAAAACTCTGTACCATTGATATTGGCATATGGTCTTGTTCGCATCTTAGTTTGGGCAGAAGCATCTTTCTAATAATTTTAATAACTGGATCTTAACAGTGACAAAATGGAAAACTCCCCTTGAGGAGAGTCTTAGGAGATGAATACATTTGTAGTACTTTGATTGAGCCAGATTACACTGCTGTATATCTATTACACATTTCATAGAAAATTAGTATATCATGTAAATATCGTTCCAGCTAACAGACACTGCAATGGGATTACTCACAGGATTAGTTTTCAGTTTGATTAAATTAAGTCTACTTCAGGTAAATAAAATGGATTTTCTTAATAAACAAACCAATAAACAAGGATGAGGAAGTGAAATCACCATTTTTTTCCCCTTCAGACAATACATTGTGCAGACCTATTAAATTGAGTCACTTAATTAATTGCATAACATATTAGTGTCAAGCCCTGCAATTTAGTGGCAGTAATGTTTGGTGATTTATAGTCATGTAATTCTTTAAATGCACACAGAAACACACATTGACTCTCTCAAACAAAACTGTATTAAAAAAGCCAAAACATTCAATGCTGAGTTGTCCCTATATGGAAGATAACTTACTGCCTGGTTGCTCAGTTCCCCATCCTCAGTGGAGTGGGAGACAGAATCAGGAAAAAGTGAGAATACGTTGTAGAGATAAACACAGTTTAATAAGTGAAGGGAAAGGATAGAAAAAACATCAAATGATTCAAAGATTAAACAAAACCTCATCACCTCCCACCAGCAAACTGATGCCCAGCCAGTCTCCCAGCAACACCTAGCTTGGATCACAACTCCTATTACACACCCAGTTTTACTGCTCAGCATGATGTCACAAGGCATGGAACATCTCTTGGGTTAGTTGGGGCCTGCTGACCCAGCTGTGTTTCCTCCTAACTTGCTGAGTGTCCCCAGCCCACTCTCAGTGGGCAGAGTGGGGAAAAAAATGACTTTCGTGCTGTGTAAGCGCTGCTCAGCAGCAGTAACACTGGTGCATGAACCCTGTTTTAGGCACACATCCAAAACACACCCCCATATTGGCTTCTATAGAGAAAATTAATTTAATCCCACTTGGACTCAGTAGAAAGTGTCTGCTGTCAATAATGTGATCAAATTTAGATGACTAACATTTCAAAATATCTGAATTTAGATATCTGCTTTCTGGTTGAAGAGTATAGGCATATTTAATCTTGGGTACTTATAGGTACAGATACTAATGAAAATCTTGTATTTATTTTATAGTTTGGAATATGACATCTACTCATTTTATGGCTTTCTCCTAGCACAGGGGGATGAGCTATATGTTTAGAATTAGTGGGCAGATAGTCAGTAGTAGAAGGACATGGTGCTTGCACTCATTTTACAGTACAGCAGCAGGATTGTCTGGATGTACCCTGGAATGAGCTGGTTTGAGCTTCTTTAGCTGTAATTACAAATTTCTAGCAGTCAGGTAAGTATTTTTAAAATTTGTTTTAGTTTAATTTTAGTTTATGAAAAAACCAAGTCATTTTCTACCATCTGAGCTGCCCATGACTCCAGAATAAAATGTGGCATGGAAGAATGGGAATACAGGGAAAGTATCAGAGGTCCCAGGCTAAAGAAGTGCAATTTGGTGTTGCTTGAGTAAAACCAGTTTTGGAAACGAGAGTGTAAAAAAAAATGTTTGGAAATTATGAAGTGGTGCATACTGTTTTCAGATAACATTAAAATAAAGCCCTGCAGTCTCAAAACTGAGGAGAAAAAACCAACATCCCTCTCTGATGGAGAGGCAGAAGAAGCTCCTGTCTTGAACACTGCCTGCCAAAAACTACAGGGTTCTAATGACTGACTTTGTCCCTCTGACTGAAATCAACAGAGGACCTCAAGGTCACCCTTATGACCTCAAGAAGAGCTGGAATTTCAAGCATAATACCAGGAAAGAGATAGATGGCCTGAAGATACTATTCTATAGAAGAGTTTTACCTTTGTTATTAACAAATTAATAATTTGAACAATTCAACTACTAAAATTTTAATCAATGGTAAGGTTTTGCCTTCCCTAATCAAGTGTGTTCCACTTTTGTTCATGAAATAATTTTGAGCATAGGAAATCATGTAAGTATACATGGTAGAAATATGGATAAAATTCACCTCTTTACTGCAGCATTCAGTTGTCTATACTACAAAAATATATCAGTGTTTGTTTTTTTTTTTTTTTTTTACTTTTTTTTTGTCATTTCACTTACTGAATAACTTAATTTTCTGGGTTTTTTTTGGTTTTTTTAAAGAAACTTTCAGAAAATATCATGTGCTCAGCTCCTAGAAACTTGACAGCAATTTCATTTTTTTGGGAAGAGTCTCTTCTGAGTGCGAAATTAAAGCTAAGTTCTGGCAGAGAATTCATTCTATGGGTGTCACAACTGACAATTCTGAGTTTCTTTTGGATTAGTGTTCTTGAACTGATTGAATTATCAGGGTTATATTGAGAAGTGATGTTATCAGCATGAAGAAAATCGTAGTAGTGTGAGATTTGATGACAACAGGCACACACTTGACAGAATAAATCCATCAGTGATACTATCTGTTCTTTACCTGGCCATATACTCACATAAAATATATATCACTGTATTTATAGTTGAGGCCTCTGTAAATCTATCAACTTTCCTTGGAATATTAACATATTTACTAGGAAGGAGCCTTACTGACATGTTTTTTAAATGTAAATATGTCCAAGCTAGTTCTCCCAAGCTTCTGTAAGGCTGTTGGAAATAAACACACGTGATTCCTAGAAGCATGGTAAGATGTACAGTTTGGTCCTGTCCAGGCTACTGGTTTACCTGCCAAAGATTACATCATTCTCTACCCGAGTCAGGTACTGAAAAAAGACATTTAAAATCTTTCTGTTTTCACAGAATTTTGCTGAGAAACTGTAGTGCTTTGAAGCCATAGGACTGTAGAACAATTTAGGTGGTAAGGAACTTAAGAACTTTTCTAACTCTGCTCTACACAGGGGCAGTCGTGAGGTCAAACCAGGTTGGGCTTTGTCCAGTCATGAAAACCTCCAAGGACAAATACAGCATAATTTCTTAAGGCATCATCTTCCACCACTAGGCACTTTTCAGGTGGGAAAAATCTTTCAGATCCAAGTCTGTTGTATGCCTGCTTACGCCCATTATCTCTCATACTCCAACTACACACTGCTGTGAAGGATCTGCCTGTCGCTTTGATGCGAGACATTCCTGCCATTAGGTTCCCCTAAAATTTGTCTCTTCTCCAAGCTAAGCAAGTCCTGTTCCCTCAGGTTCCCCTAACACAACAAATGCTGTTCCAAGCATCCCAGAAGCCTTCTTCTGAGTTTGTCCCAGTGTGGATCAGTCTTTCTTGCCTTGGGGGTACATTGAGATCCAACACAACACTAAGGTCAATCTTTGTATGCTTTCACATAACTATTATGCAGGGCAGAAATGCTTTGTGACTTCTAAGTTTTAAACAGTTTTACCTATGCAAAAATTCATGCATTCAAGCTCACTGGTCTTGAATTAATTTTATTCTGAAATTTCTGTTCACATCTGAATCCCAAAGAATTTAGGAGATGTAAGCCTGAGCAGATTAAGCCCCTCTGCATAATAAATCTCCTGACTTTTCAACAGCTGTAGACAGCAATGAAGTTTTTGCATTCCTTCATTAAAGTCTGCCAGCTGCATTTCCAATATTTGACTTTTAAATTTCCAAATACCATCATTTACTTCCCCAAATTTCCTTAGCTAATAAAAGGGACAGGATAAATTTTCTAATTATACTTAACATCTTATATTGGAGTATTTACTAACACAGATGGCTTGGTTTAGCATGTGGTTCATTTATTTGGTGTTACTAGTACATTGAAAATATATTAATTGCCCATGGTCAGTAGGCATTTTCATTACTCTGACTTCATTTATTCAGTCACATTTTATTCACACATTTTTTGTGACCGTTCTTTAAACAGAAAAACAGATCAGTTTTCTAATTTTTTTTCTTTCCCCCATCTCCTTACATGCAGTATGCAGTGTATATGTGAATATCACGCTATTACGAGACAGAGGAAATTATAGATGCAAGGTAAATATTTGTCTATGTGTGCACCCTTTGGGAAGTCCAGTGCTTGAAGACCTCTTTGATAGGACTACAAAGTACTGTAAATGGCCATTTTGCAGAACTTGTCCGTTCAGAGAGAATCCTGAGAAATCAGATTTATTGTCCCCAGAACTTTTCAGTCATGATTAAATGAAAGAGATGAGTTAGGAAAAAAACCCCAGAATAAGCATGTGTATGTATTTGCTTCATCTGTTTACAGCAACAAGAGAGTCCTTCCAGAAATGGGATAGGCATATAGTGGTTGATGAATGACCTATGTTTTTCACTGAGAGATAAACACTGAAGGCAGGGGTACCCTGCCTTCTTCATTATGTGTTTTTAAATCTTTTTAATACCTGTACCATGGCTTCAAATGCTCTATTAAAGCTGGGAATGAAAACATTACTTTTTTAGGATAATATTTTTTTTTTTCTGGGTGTTTTCATAACAGAAACAAGGTCATATACTTAGACATGAATATAAAGCTTCCATTCAAATTAACCTTTCTCCTTCTAAAATTAATGGCATATGAATCCGAGCATGTTTTGAACCTTATATTGTCTCTGAGAGGGAATTCTGGAGAAGGGTTATAACTCCTTTTATTTATAGTTAACAGCTTGTTGGTCAAGGTCTTTGAGAAGCTCTGGAGCAGACCAAATGAACAACTTTATTGAAAATAGTTTTCAGTGAATTATTGTTAATAGTTACAGAGTAAAATTATGTAACCCTCTAAGGCTAAGCAACACAACAAACAGCTTGACTGTTAGTCCAACTTGGCCTGGTTTCTTCAGGGACATAAGTCTTAGAGCCATCTTTGATCTCTGGACACTCCACACCAATCATGACTTTCATCCTTAGCTTTCAGATACTTGCAGAGCCCAGCTGCATGTAATTGTGGTGGAAATCTTATAAATTTATCATTTGTTTTCAAACACAAGTTATACATATGAAAACACTACTAGTCTTTGAATCTGCTACTTATTGCATAAGTAGCAGATTATTTGCATAGTCAATTGTTCAAGATATTCTGTTAACAGAAATTGTTAGGTTACATTAAAATAGAAACTGCGCTTGTTTCCTGTGTGTTGAACAGTTTTGATCACTGTTCAACAGTGATCAAACAATTGATCAACAATTTTTTGGCATTGACAGTATTTTAGTTTAGAAAACAAATATATGACTAATGCTGATGTTAGACAAGACTTGCATACAATTTTCTGTGGAAATCCTAAAACTGAAAAGGACTTCTCCACAAGTCTTCTGCCCAAGGCTAAGTGAGACTGCCTCAATAATTCAAGAGTTAAATTTTCTAACTGAGCACATTGTGTATTGGTTGTGCAGTGAATGAGAGACTCAAGGCAGAAGAGAGTGTACCTCTGAGCCTTGGTAATGATGCTGACATCACAGAGATGAAGAGATATAGAGATTAAGATGGGAATAATGAGGCAACCCAAGATGAAAGACATGAAAAAGACTTCTTCCTGGAGAAATATACCAATGCTGAATGTTCAGCTACCAAAACAACGGCAACTCCAGAGAAAATAGGTAAATGAGGAATCCTAGAATCAAAGTTGAATTAGTTTTTTGAGGCTAAAGTTTTCTGAAGTAACTCATTAAATAAAAACACCAGTAGATTTTTCTCATATTTGGCTAAGGAGCCACTTGAAGCAATGCGAAAAAATATACAACTCTCTGTGTCTTAGATAGTAAAGAATTTTTCTGTCAGAGTCCTAAATGCATCAACAGGCTTTAGCTGACCTGATCAGCATATAATTGTGTTTTTCCTCAATTCTTTGCAATTTTTTCCCCAAGGCTGAGCAGCTTGTTTCAAAAGCCAACTATGACATAGAGCAGTTATGTGACCTTGTACCAGACATCTATAAATACAGAAAAATTTCCAGAAAGAGAATTGAAAAGTCCAAAGTCATATACTGCCAAAGAGCTGTCAAATTCTTCACCTGGGCCCCTGTATGTGCAAATTCTGTCTATTGATCTACATATTGCATTTAGGCTTGGTCCTTGCCTGAGCTACATCAGAGGTGGGCTGTATTTGGGCCTTATTTCCTGCTGATCTCAGCGCTGCTATGGTGTGAAAGATGTGATGATTTGAATTCCCAGCTTGTCTTCAGGTCTCCTAAGGATTTACCTGGTGATTGCTGGTGAGTATTCAGCTGACCCCAGTCACCATTGCCTTTCCTGCCCAGGTACCCAGACTTCACTATGGCAAAACCTCTTCAATTCTAAACAGAGCAATTATCATAGAGAATTTCTCTCAGTCTGTGCAGGAAATACCTAAGAGTTTTGGTGGTGGAAGTTTTGTTTTGTGGTTTTAATTTATTCTACTTATAAATATGAAGAAAAAAAAAATGACAGGCATAAGAAGCCAATACACAATGCATAAAAATGCATATCACCTTAAGTTCTGCTGCTTCCATTGGCTATTGCATGCAAATAAAATTTTGAGAAATAATAAAATGCAATGATCACATAATGAGAGATGCTAGAAGTATGCCTTCAAACTATCCCTGAAATTCAAGTTCCATTTAATCCTTTAATCTTGAGTTCAAGGGGAACTTGATCTAACCCTTTACACAATTCTCGTACTCCAATTTTTGCACCTTTAATTTTTTCTTCCATTTTAGCTGCAGATTTGTTGTTTTGGGGGGGTTTTTTTTGGTGTGTTGTTTTTGTTTGTTTTTTTTTTTTTTTCCCCCTGCCATACGGGTGTTAAGAGATCTTGGACTTCTAATAATGAACTCATTTCCAAAATGTGCTTTGCTAGTTCTCCTTCTGCCCTACAGAAAGTGTTGCTTTCAAAATTTGCATTTTCATAGCTCACTAATATTAAAGAGATCATGAATACATGCAGGGATTTGACAGATGTAAAATTGGGTTGCACAGCATGTAGGAATGCTGATGTTTTACTAAATATTAAGTGATTACCCAGAGTATAAAATCCAGAATTACAGGATAGTGCTGTTCTAATCTTAATTTTCTATTGCAAATTCTTCTTTAAAACTATTCCAATCTGGAATATATTCTGAAAATAGTTACTAGCTATAGTTTTTTTGATTTTAATCTGCATTGATATTATTGTGCATGTGGTTTCAGCAGATGCACTCCATTTGATAGTGGATAAAAATTAGGCTGAATTGTTTTCACTCTCACATTTTTCCTTAAATCAGCCATGTGGAACCACAATCAGTTAGATGCACTTGTGTCTGGCTTTCTTTACTTGAAAATAGTACCTTTTCTTGTAGGGGGATAGAACCTAAGTACATAAAGGTAGTATAGCAAGTAATCTTACCCCCTAAAGAGTTGCAGCTGAAACACTTTTTAAGGATTAGGAGCAGGCCTGACTTTAACAGGCCACAGCTGTAGCCAATGAGAAGAGTGTTATAAAAGAGTGGGTTGGGTGGCTGAGGGAACTGGAGTCAGTTGGGTGCTGTGAGGACAAGGAAGAGTCAGTGCCTGGAGGAGCTGCCTATGAGAAGCACAAAGGAAGTATGAAACTCTGGGAATATGGAACCCTTGCAATGTAATGACAATAGAACTCTTGCACTATAATGACAGCATTTTCTCTTTCTTAATATTGTCTAATTTTCCATTTATAAATTGTAAGAAAAAAAGAAATTAGGGCAGTAAAATCTCACAGATCTTTAAGCTTTATTGTTCATGCTGAGCGGGGACAAAATCTCTAACTTATGTTACATATTTTCATGCTTGGAAACAAAGAATAATTAGAGATATGCAAATTTGCTAAGAGCGCAGCTGTGCTGGTAACACTTAAACAAAGAAAGGGACACAGTGAAGATGGATTTACTTTTGGAGCTGGTTCCTAAGGCTATCAGTCTTCTGCTGTGTTGAAGATTGCATGCAAGATGTTTTCCTTTACCATCTGTATGGCAGATTACCTTTGTCAAGTGGGCAGTTTGCTTTATCTCTCTGAGTGACCACATTCACACCTCCCTCAGGAGGGGACCTCTGCTGATAACAGACTATTGAACGTCAGTGCATGACTGATAAGAACAGTAACATCCCACTGTGAGACACTCTGCCCAGAGGGAGGAGCCAAGCATTGCTACCCAGATATAATCTGAGATTCTGGAACACCAGCACTTCTTTCTCCATGGGATTCCCCAGAGGAACAGCAGCTGCCTCTTCCTCCACTGGATCTTCAGAGGAAGAATACATCCTTCTCTGCAGATCCCCCTCGCTCCAACAGAACCACACCTGATACTTCAGGAGGACTACAGCCACATTTTCAATTGGATTGCCACCAACACCCTGACTGACAGGGTGTCAGGCTGGGTTCTGTCGCTGTCAGTGTTCTAGTGTACTGCATTGTTTATTTTGTCCTTTTTTCCTATTAAACAACTGTTATTTCCTACTTCCATATTTTTGCCTGAGAGCCCCTTAATTTAAAATTTACAGCAATTTGAAGGGGTGGGGAGGGTTTACATTCTCCATTTTCAGGGGAAGCTCCTGCCTTCCTTAGCAGACTCCTGTCTGTCCAAACCAAGACATGCTGGTCTTTCCTGTCACCATATAACATTTAAAAAGATGAGTCTTTCAAATTGCCTATGGCCTGCCTTATGATGGCTTTGACTTTTGGCAAGAATTTTTCTTTTTTTTTCTTTTATGTGTCCATGGCATGTCCCTCATATCTTCCCCTCCAAGTTGTGTCTTCCTCCTTGACTTTTTCCCCTGCTTTTGCAACATCTGTGAGCTTAGTTTTGGCATGTTTTGGTCCTTTGCACTGCAGCTTGTTTCTTCACAGACCATTTTTTTAAGGCACTAAATCTCCCAATTTTCTGGATTTTTTTGGGTTTTTTTCAATTGCATTTCATTTGATCCTATCCCCTTTCCAGAGCGTTTGTAAGCCTTTCCTTTTGGGTTTGCATGATTCCGTTTCCCTTCCCGAGAGGAAATTTCATTGCGATTTCAATGGAGACCAATAGAGGAATCTTTGGTGCATGTCCCTGAACTTGATGGCATGCCATGCCCTTGGATGGCTTTGACTTTGGGAAAGATTTTTCTTTTTTTTTTTTTTTTTAAGTATCCATGCCATGTCCCTGATATCTTTCAAATTGCTCTTTGCCAAATGTAAACAACAATACTGCAGTATGATTTTAGGTTTACGGTAAAAATTGAGAGAGCTGCTTTCAAGAAGCTACCCCTGTGATTGCAGAAATGGAAAGCCAATGAGGTTTAGTTGGATTTTTTAAGATATCTTACGATTTAATATCAGTTTGCTTTTAAACTCTGTGGAGAAAAAAACTAGAAATATTTTATTTTTTGGCATTGCAAGAACCACAGTCTAAGAATGATGTCTGAATAAATAAATGGAAATTGCTGAAATAGCAACTTTAGAAGGAATATACCAAAAGCAGGTATGATACCTGGGAAGTAAATGGAAGAAAAAGGAAAAAAAATTGATCTCGATTTGATCTGACTATACATCTCAAATTTTGCCACTGTTCCTTCACCTTGATTTATAGTGCCTTCAAAAATTGTTCAATAGCTGGTTTAGTGGGTGCTCCATTTATAAATATCCTTGAAATCAGTAAAATGTATGTTTGTTGTCTACGGCAAGCATGTTCTGAGGGAATTGACCTGTGAGTTAGGATCAGAATGCAACTGAGGAAACTTGATTGCAGGACAGGTAATTCCAAACATGGGTAATAAATGTCATTGTTGAAAGATCTTCTGGTCCCTTTTACATTTTAGTTTCACAGATAGACATAGTCATACCTTTGGCTGGTCTCAAAAGAAGTTAACACTATGTGATACCTCCTTCCACTTATGGTATATGAAGGTAAACTAATTCAATCTGACTTTTCATCTCTAGAAAACTTTATATACCTCCCAGGGACATCTTTTATTGCTTGTGCATAGCTTCATGCAATATGCATGCAAATATGTGACTCGTATATGTTGTGTTGTACTAAACTCATATTGGCTATGACAACTGGGCTTGAAACAGAATAACATTTTCTGTGCATCTGGCCACGTTATTTTGGGGAATCAGTACAAATGCTTGTGAACTGAGACTTTATTTGCCTATTTGAGCAGGGAAGGGATTATCACTATATATAATAGAATCACAAAATCATAGCAGGGTTTTGGTTTAAAGGAGCTTTAAAATAATTTTGTTCCAGCCCCCCTGTCATGGGCAGGGACATCTTTCCCTAGACAAGGTTGCTCAAAGCCTCATCCAACCTGGCCTTGATAATGGCTGCTATAAATATATATTTGATTTCAGAATTTTGGAACAGCTTTCTAGGTGTGATTTCATAGCTCTCTATAGCTCATCTTTCAAGTATTATAGTAAGAGTAGTTTTTTAGCAAGCTAAAGGCATAGACCCAGTCAAGTAGAAAGCAAATGACTAGTTGCTTAAATATGTTGTTAACATTCTTTTCAAAACAGTCGGTCCCAACAATTTAGAACTGAAAGTAAATTTTTCTTCTTGAAGCTATACAAAACTGTTGCGCAAAAAAATGCAAATCAAGACAAACAACCAAAACAATTTACTTTATATCTATTAAGTCAAAAAGACTAAGTCATAGCAAAAAGTTTTATTGGAAAATTAGTGGCTATTACTTCTCTGCAGCTTATTTTTACTTGTCACTTTAAATAATTACAATGTTGAAAAGCTGGAGTACTGTTGCTTTAGAGCACAACACAGTACAATAATACACAACTCCATCAGAAGGATGCAAGAGAGAAATTTATTAAACCAATGTAGCTTTTTTAGTTCTTCCAGATATTGACACCCATCTAACACACAGACAGTGCCCATTGGCCATAAAAGAGAAACAAAGTTCCCAGCAGGTGACCAGGGAGCCACATCACTCTGCAAGCCAGCTAGAGTCCATATCTCCCAACTTTCTCTCCTTCCTCTGGTCTCCATGGTAGCGACCCTGGTGTTCCTTCAGGAGAGACATAGGGCTTCTCCTTATCTTCAGGAGGTATTGCTAGCTCATAGGGACAGCACAGAATGTCTTTCCCACAGAGTACTACACTAAGAAATATTTGACTATTGATTCAGAATAAATTGCCAAATACTGGATTAACAAAACTGCTTCCTGGAGCACTTAGGGTTTTTTTGCGTAGCTGCTGAAACCTCCAGACATTATGAAAGTTGGTAGTTCTGAAGAGATCATTGGTAGAGGTGCTCTAAATACAGAATGAAATAGCAAAAAAGTTTAGAATGTGCTCCAGAGGATAAGCATAACACAGAAAATTCAGGGGTCATTTTTTCCTAGAGATCTATGCAAGGTTAGTTGACAAAGCTTTTGTTGGTATATATGCATAGAGCAGTGACAGGAAGGGCAGCAGAAGGCACTTTGATCATTGATGAAGTAAAGATATGTCCACAAGACAGAGCATCTTAAGGGGGTTTGAGTTACTTCTTAGAGCTTAATGAGGTAGAAAACAAAATCAGTTCCTAATAGGAAAAAATGAATTATGCATCTATTCACTGACATGTACCACTTTTCTCCAAGTATTTTGTTTAAATATTTTGTCTGAATATTGTCCTTTACACTTCATTATGATCAGATTAAATGGAATGCCTAATGGAGAGTGTCAATGAATACCATAAGTCATATGAGTTGATCAAGTTAATGAGTCATTTAATGGCAGATTTGGGGATCAATAAAAGGAGTATTTTGATTAATTTCAAAATGGGGGGAAAAGGGAAACATTCTTCCAATTTATAAGGTTCTCAGGTAAGTACCAAGCAAAGATTTGGCCAAAACCAGTTCTCATGAAACCATTTGTAAATGAAGATGTATCTCTTTGTGACTGAAACTGTAAGCTGGGAAAGGACAAAAACACTTGAAACCAGAACAAGCAATTATGTTTATTGGTAGAAACAAAGACAATGATTATTTGCATGTACTCTTTTGAGAGAAATGGTGGGTAATCTAAGCAAGAAAAAGCCCTTTCTACTCATATTGCATTGCAGGACAAAAATTATATATATAAATGTAAAATCAAATGAGACATTACTGCTTACATACTTTATCCCAATTGAAATGAGCTGAGACTAGACCAGTTCTTAATTTGGCCTTGTCCGAAACGTACTTCAATCTCTTATCGATCTTTTAAAATTGTAGAGAAATGAACAATAAAGGTTAAGCATGATTGTATGAGTTATGAACATGTATTTAAAAGAAAACTGCAGAAGCAAATAGCTTTCTGATTCCAGAACACTACTGGAGTTTGCTCCTCCAGTCTCTGAGAATTTTCTTGTCCATTCATTTTCACATACATTTTTTCTTAATTTTGATTCTTATTCAGAGCTGTACAGAAGCTTTGTTGATAAGGTTGCAGTCTGGTGCTAATGTACTTGCTTAGCATTATTGCCTCCTAAAACCAGAAATAATACCTAGAAGTTGTGAGCCACTATCTTCTTTAAATATCAGCTTTCCATGTCCTTCAGCTACTGTCCTGGTGACAGTATTGATTTTATTCTGCATCATTGCTGCTAACAAAAAAAAAAAAAAAAAAAAAAAAAAAAAAGAGAGAGAAAACCCCCAACAAATGAAAAATATAGAAATTATGCTGTTTCTTGTTCAAAATCAGTGAAAACACACTAAGATTACACTCAAACCTAAGGATAGCAGTTAAGTGTGTAATTTGTTTGACTAAAGGAGACATCAATTAGCCATCTATGCTGCCTGTAAAGGCAGAAACAGGGACTTCTAGAAAACTCCATCTCATCCTAATATAAATATTTTACCCAGGTAACCCAATCAATTATCACCTAATATAGTTATTCTCTTTCCTAGTTATACAGGTAATTTCGAATTAGTTGTATTTTAGATGTCTAAAGTTAGGCAGCATCACATGCTACTTTTTCTGTGCAAACAGTAGTTTCATAGAACCTTCAAAGTCACGTAACATCTTCAAAGTGGGAAATGTCAAAAAAAAAAGTTTGCTTACAAGAATATTGCTATGATATGGAGTCACTTTACTTTGAAAATAAACAATTAATAAGAACCAGAATAGTATAATGGCAAATGACAATCATAAATTCAATTAACACTGAAGGAATTAAATTGAAAATTCAAATTAAATAAATGGCTCCTGGTAATTGTGGATCTGATGAGTAATGGTTGACAACAAAAGGATTTATGAATAACAAAGTGTCCAATTACTTATGCATAGATGCTTAGTACAATGTGGGACAATTCAAGGTGCTCAAGGAACAGGACATTCCGTAAATCCTGTGTCATACCTGTCAGCTGTTATACTTAGAAATTTGCTGTGGGCCATGAGGACTGCACCTTATTTTCCTAATCAGGAATGTACTGCTAATCTAAATTAAAAGTAAAATTATAATTAAAATCTTAATTAGAAGTAAATCTTAACATTCTAGCCAAAGACATATTATTAGTTTAGTTATAGCAATAGTAAGAATTGTTCAAATTATATACAGGTTAAACTGATACAAGCTTTCTACTATCTCTCAATTTCTTTGATGTTATACTATGTCTTTCATGTCCAGAGGTCTTTAGATTCAATTTGGGAGGGGATTCAGGGCATGTTGTTTCTGTCCCAAGTTCTTTGCTAATAGAAATATAGTATTGATGATTGCAGTCTCTTCTTCTTTGCCAAGAAAAGAGTATGTAGTTTACATTTATGTTTTCTTTCTCCTTATTACAGGACATGCTTGTCTTTACTTTTTATGTTTGCTAGTAAAATCTATGCCATGCTTTTGTCTTCTGAGGTTCTTCTCACATCTGAATTTATCACATGAACTGCTAGCCTGAATTTCTTTTAATATCAGTAATTGATATTTGGTAATTTTTTTCTATAGCCTGAGGTCTCCTGTATAGTACGTGCTACTTTTCTTATTATGTTATGCCTGTATTTGGTACACCTACTTTCAGAAACAGTCTTCCTCTACATTATATATTTATGACAGGTCATATATATTTCAATCCACTTACAATAACTACTTGCTTGCAACTACTAATATCTGTGTAAAATGTTGGCTATACCACTTAATTATACCCTGATAAATTGTAATAATTTGGAGCATTAGTTGAATTTATTAGTAGCTAAATACTTTATTTGATGAGAATTAATAATGGGGAAAAAATTGAGCTAACACAGAATCATGGAACATTGTTCTTTTCTGCACTAAGTCACCTTCAGCCTCACCTGGACTGGAGGCAAACATGATCCATGTCAGGCCTTGAAGTGGCATGACATTTCTATTTTTGCACGACAAAAGACTTGTTATTCCTCATTGGCTAGTTCTAACAATGGGAGAGCATAACAATAAATAAACCCACCCCAACCAGTAACAGTAGTGTTGGCACACGAAAGAGATCGTTGCAATAAACAAGGAATCTTGTACTGAGAATTTTTATTTAAGGATTGTTGGATTTGTACCTTGCTTAATTTGCTTTACTGGGAAAAAGAATCTTCATTTGGCAAGTTATTGTTTTCCTTTATTTTACAAGTTATTGGTTTTTTACTCCACATAGAGAATTGACTGTTACGTATGGCTGAAAACTTTGTTTCTTACAATTAAATAGTTATGGACACTGCTAGGTTCTTGTATTAGTCCTATCATTTCCCAGTCAGCTTTTCTTTTTTGATTCAGGTCTCAAAACACCCCCAGTTTTTTACTTCATTGGTAAAATACATGCCTGTAGACATCATTTTTGATTAGTTAGTATCTCTATATGGCATTTTGCAAACTCATTTTTATTGTAATCAAGAAATATCTTTGTTACATTGTGATATGAGATTATTTCTTTATACTATTACTCTGTGGACTTTTCACCTGTTCTTCATATTGAGTTCTTCATTTTTTTCAAGATATAATTATTTCCATTATTAAATGCTTTCTGCCTTTAGCTGCAGTTTTATTTCCCATAGGTGTTCTTACAAAAAGCATATATTATTAATGTGGTTGTTGATTAAAAGAGCGACTCAAATATTCCGTGAAAGATTAAAATGTGGACTGAGTGTTTTTGAGGGTGTTTGGGGTTTTTTAATCTGTTAAAATTCTTCTATGAACTCAAACTGAATCTATGTCCACTTTTTTTAGCATAAAATGTAAAGGCCTACTTTCTACTCAGACCAGAACTGCAAGAAAATGAAATACTTATGTTTATTTTCTAAATTTATCTTCAAATAAAACCTTATTTCTTTACTCACCCTCTCACTCCTGATTGTAGTCAGGGTTAAAACACTTTTAATTGCAAATAATTTGTAGAGAATTATTATATCACTTTTCTTATTTTATTCTCTATGTATCTTTATGCAAAAAAAACCCAAAACCAACCAACCAACAACAGAAAAAAAAACCAAAAACCAACCAAACAAAAAAAGCTACCCCAACCCATCTCAAAACAACTCTGTTACATATTCTGTGGAGTCAAAAACTGTGATATGCTTACAAGTGCAAAAATTCCTTTGTGGGGTCTGCAGCTAATAGAATTCACCAATTTCAAGTACTCAACACTGAGGGACCCCCCCCCCCCCCAAACAAACATGGAAATAAAAGCATAAATAAGGGGAAGAGAAAGTAACAGAAACTTTCTGGCCCATGGCCTGCCATGAAGAGCAATGGGCAGTGCAGAGGAGTCTCCTTCTTGGGGCATCCAGTATTTCCTGTAAGAAGTCCAGCATGATAACAATTCACACTCTGCCAAGGCTGGGCCGTCAGGGTAGGAGTATTCAGGACAGCAGGGCAGTGTCTCTGTACAGCAGCCTTTGGATGTGGAGATGAGAGAGCAGGAGGTGCCAAATGAATGAACAGTAGGATTCCAAATTACAAGTGCATGGTCCTTAAGTGTAGTGCAACAGGTAGAGGAGCCTTTCTTTTTCCACCATGAGGTTGCTCATCATTGTGGATACAGAGACCTGTTCAGTAATATAATGTTTTTATTTTGTATGTCAATAATTAAATAGTAATGATTAATTTTCATTACTGAAGTAGAAATTAATCACTAACTATTTGAAAATCTACTCACAATTATTTTTCATCTGTTTTAGCTATCTTACCTTTTTTTTTCTAACTCAGATTATGATAATTTTTTTCCTTTCATATTGCAGATAAATGCATTTACAAATGAAGTTGAAAGAGAGAGACAAAGCCACAAAAATGCAGAAACTATTTTGCCTTCAGGGAAAAGGCAGCTCCTTCCTGTAGTCACAGATACTTTAAAGAAACTTTAATGAGAATGCAGTCATGTGTATACATTTCCTCTCAATTTATTTTGGGAGTAGTTGCATTTTGATTCCAGCTTTTACTTCATGCTGTGAGGAAAGAAGACAAAAGGCTTGTACTACCTTTTATACAAGTAACTGTTACCTATTCTCTCTTCAAAATATTTTATGCATTTTTGTCTAGAGCCTTTGAAAGTAAACTCAGCAGAACATTTGTTCTAAGGCATTTAGTAAACATAAACAAGAAAATATTTAATGCAACCTTTGTGGAGAGATGTTTTATGAGCTTTAGACCATTTTGTGTGTAATTCTCATGTTTTTTTTTATTTTTTGCTTCATTTTATTGAAAAACTAATGAGATATCAATGGCTGGCAGATGGATCGGTGTATTCTTTTTTCCTTCACTTCTGATACAAATATTACACAGAAGAATGCATTTCAAGCTTTAAACTTATTGAAGAGTAGGTGTTGGAGAGGGTTAAAAAAGTTAGAAGTCTGAATGGATTCTGAAATCCTTTGCCAAGCTTTGATCCCAACACATGCTGCTTTGGCTGTCACTACCTGTGCCACCATTGGTTTGTAGCACTCCTAATGACACACTTTCACTTCCCACCACAAACAGAAACCAGGTACTCTGATCTCTGCTGCTGTTGTGTTCCACCGTGGATCTCTTCAGAGACCTGAAGCTTATATTCCTTCTATTATGTATTATAAGCCAGTTCCTCTGCCTAGAAGTTGCCTGCAGCCACTGAATAAATGTTATTTGATTCAAATAAAGTTTCTGTGCTGGATGACTGGATTTGTTTTCAGGAACTTCTGAAAATAATTTGCATACTATTATTTTGCAGTTTTAGAATAGCTATATTACCTATTGAATCTGTGGCTGGACAATTTTACTTCTATATTTCTCACTCATTTGTAGGAAGCTTCCAGTACAGATTCATTCATCTTTGTATTTCCAATTTTTTTTTTTGATTTCACTTTTCCTTCTACTGAGGATAAATTCACACAGTAATACTAAAGAAAAAACCCTCCCAGGATATTCCAAGCTTGATTCCATTCATTAAGATGTGCTACAGGCTTCTGGTTTAGAATATAATATTTTTCTCCTCAGAAGATAAAATGCTTCACTTAGACTCAGCTGTGTACATGAAAACTGGAAGCTTAGGACAAAACAACACTTCAAAGGGCGCACAATAAATAATATTTCTCTTTGTGCAATATCTCTTTATATGAGGATAAATTCTTGGAGCAAATTTATGCTTCAACTTAGTGGAAAATCAAGGGTTAAGCAGTTAAATAATAGGTAGAAAATTACAACCTGAAAAACCTTCAAATGCAGGACTGAAATGCACCTGAACAAAATAGGATGTCAATGTGGATTGTGCTAAGATAACAAGTTAGGCCAGTAGACTGGGTAGCTAGCTGGAAACTATGTGAGGTCAGAAGGCCAGAATGCAGCTCCTCGAGGACAGACCCATTGATTTTCACATCCTAATTTGTGTGCAGAAAGAAGTGCAGGGAGTTTCTGCAGTCATGTCTCTGGAAGAACCATTATTACAATAAGAGGCTGAAGAGAAGGAGAGAAGGTTAAATACTTGGGCATCAATGGTAGAAGAGCTTATGGCTTTTGGGGATGGTCTGAAGATTTTAACACTTTAGGATGTGTGTATTGTAGCTTTAGCCATATAACATTTGTTTAAACGTTAAGAGGTGAGTAACAGCATGTTTTTTCTTTATTTTCCCCTATTCTTCTCTGCCTGTGCTTACAATGATAAAAAAATTCAATAGAAAATCCAGTGTTACTCTTTGATTTGGTTTTGCATTAAAAGCACAAACACTAGACATAAACTTTAGCTCTACAGTCTAAACGTCAAAAAATATTAAAATGGTAAATAATGCTTTAAAAAAATGCACTGGCACAAAATCATAATTTCAGGTTGTAAGTCTGATGCTTCTGATTGTCTTTCTTGCTATTAGTCAGCTGGTCCATAATATTGACATTTAAGTATTAAGCATTTCCAACTAAAGATGAAAAAGCTTAAAACTTTTTTTTGGACTAGAACTAAAAGTGGAAGAATACATGTATTAGGTCCAATCAAAGCAGTTTCATTTAGAAGAAATGTCAATTCCCTCGAGGGCTGAGGGATCCTGCAGAAAGACCTTGGCAAATTAATGAAAGGGGCATTCACAAACCATGTGAAATTTAACCAGGAGAAGTGGCAGATTCCATACCTGGGATGGGGCAACCCTGGTCCATAAATGAGGGAATAAGAAGAGGGAGAGCAGTGACATGGAAAGGGATCTGGGGCTCCTGGTCAACAGACAGCTGAACATGAGTCAGCAGTGCCCTGGAAGCCAGGAGGGCCAACCCTGTCCTGGTGGGCATCAGACACAGCATTAATCACACTAAACAGCATATTTTCAGAAAATATTATTGCATTTTGCAAGAGGAATTTTGTGGCTAAACCAAGGTACTTATCAAGAATTTCTTCTCTGCCAGAATTTCTCATTCACATAGCATTTGTCACTCAAAAAGTCTGTGGGACTTTTGAGACCTTTATGAGATCTGATAAAACAGAGAATCACAAGCATACTTTAAAATGAGTGACACATTCAATAAGAACAACAAAGAAAATCCAAATCTGAATAAATTTAAAAGTCCTCAAAAAAAATCACTTCCAATAAGCAAAAGTACCAGTATTCTAATAATTCCATTCTATTGGAATTACAATCTTCCTCTTATTGATTACAAAATCATTACTTAACTGACATATATATTGAGCTTGTATTTTGCCAGACTTACTGGAAATTTGTTGTCATATCTTATTGCAATGCAAAAGTTCCATACCTTCTTGATGATTTCTCATAGGCAGCTCCTCACAGCACTGACTCCTTCACAGTACAGCCAACAAACTCCAGCTAGCCCACTCTTTTGTAGCGCTCACCTCATTGGACGCAGCTGTGGCCTGTTAAGGGCAGGCCTGTTCCTAATCTTTGGTGATTAGTGCAGCTGCAGCTCCTCAGAGGTGAGATTACCTTTTGCACTATCTTTATTTTCTTACATTCTGTCCCCCCACTGAAATTCAAAACATATCCTTGCCAGAAAATTTTGAAGAAAGAGGTAAATATAGTTTAAGTTATGCTATGCATTTCGTAATTTAAATTTTCATATGGCTATCTTCTGAGGGCAATACTATATTTTGCAAACACAAGACAGAAGAAGAAACACACACCAGAAAATATGTAAATTAAAATCTTAGAAATACTTTTTTAAGAAGGCCTTTATATTCACGATAAAAGCAATTTTTTACGTGAAATACCTGAGACAACAAATAAAAGGGGACTAAAAGGGACTACCAAGGCCAGTAGCAACATAGGTGAGTAGTAAGTTTTTTAAAGGACAGCTCCTACTTTATCATCATTACTGTCATTATTTCTTGAAATAGTCATCAGGGTGCTCAAGTAACTGCAAACATGTAAAGTGTTTATTTGCAAGTCTGCTGTGTCAGTAGGATTATGTTTAGCTTCGTTAATATAAGATATTGAGTTCATTTTTACAGTGATGCAAACCCTGACACTTCCATTCCCTGTGCAGGGAATTATTTTTTGCAGCACAGAGAATTCATCCCGGTCTTTCAAAGTCTCCAGTGCTGTAAAGGAGAAAAAAACAGCAAAAGGAAGACATATTCTATGAGGTCACTTTTTTTTGTGTTTGCTACCCCTTTACACTCAAAGTGCCCTTTTTTCTCTGTTTCTATGCATTTTGGAAAACAGAGCTAATTTTGATACCTCTTTGCTGCTAAAAACTGCTTTAAGCATTGCGAAGCTTATGTTGTGTCCTGTGTTTGACAAGTACCCTTAAATACATCTAACAATCTGATGCAATTTTTAATGGACTTTCCTTTGAAGTGTTACAAGAAATGAAAAGCCCTCTACAGATCTTAACATTCCACATCTTTTTTCATATCAGGTCTATGTGAGCTTGTTTAACCATGCATATCACATTCAGCTCAAAAACACTTCAATTCCATATTGTACCTGAGCATATTTGCTAGCTGCCTGCATTGTTATAATATGCACATTATAGACCCAGTCACTCCACTTGCATAGGGCAGCTCTGAGAACTTTCTAGTCCCTAGCATATTTGTGCTTGTGTGCAATTTTAAAAGTTATTATGTTTCTTCAACTAAAAAACCACTGAATGCTGACGGCTTTGTTCTTGGACTTCAGGTACAGTCAGTATAGCAGTCTCACCACACTTTCTTCACTGCAGACCTAGATGAAGTGCTCATTCAGCCCTGTACAGAAAAGCATTCTGTAAATGCAAATAAACTTAATACAACTTATGCCTGCTTTAAGTACACTACCGTAACAAAAGAGATGGAAACATGCTTAACTTTCAAGTGCCCTGTACTGTAATAGTATTAAAATTCCATGGACCAAAGTTAGCTTTATTAAAAACTAAACTGCTAGCTAATGTATTTTTTTATTACTTGCAGGAAGCTAAATATGTGGGCTGCAGTCCATGGCTTCAAAATTGTAGCCATAGCTAATGATTTTCTGCTAAACAGCAGAGCTTGGACTGATGGTACTATTTATTCAGCTCCTCTGTCAAAATTCCCCCTTGGTCTTTTCTGTTCTTGTTCTTTGTTTGTTTGCTTGCTTGCTTTGGTTTGTTTTTTTTCTGCTTTGTTTTTGTTTTGTACCCTAGTAGAAAAGTTGTGATTTCTAACACAATATATATACAGCTTAGTGAGCATGCAGGTGATTACCCATCGTCTTTGTGTTACTGATTTGTTGACACAAATATCTTGACATTCTATGTAACTTCTATGAGAGCTTCTCTAAAAATAATTTTTAACTCCTATAAAAACAAGTATTTATATAGAATTACTGGGAGATGACTTCTAGGTCTCTGCTGCATCCATGTTCCTCAGTCACTTGCTCAAAAACCAAGAGAATACCAGAGTATGCAGAGTGTGCACATCTCTTCCATCAATCGTTCCGGCCAAGAAGAAAACAGTGTCACAGCATATAAAATTGAGGTTCCCAAACTGATGTGGGTTTTATATCACCTTAGATGATTATGAACTTTTGCATGCAAATAACAATAAAAGTTAAAAAAAAAATAGAAAAAGACCTAATTGTTTGCCTTTTTTTTTATATTTCACATTGATCCAAACAGCATCTTCCACTAACACCAGAGGGGAAAGAGCAAATTCTGGTAAGAAAAGGGTAAATTCTGGTGAAAGTAAATTCAGGCATTTAATAAACTGCTACTCAAACATTTCTCTTGAGACTACTAAGAACAAAGAAATTCTATACCTTGAGGTGAGCACTTTAAATACTGAGGAGGCAGGCATAGGTCCTCTCTATGTCAGTTTGTCTGTTCAGAATGTGGACTAGCTTGCCTGAAATGTTTTCCAAAGCTAGATATATTTTGTACTGAACAAACCCAAAAAATATTATTCTCATTTCCTCATATTCAATCACTTACATAGATGAGGATCTAATGTTGTGTAATTTGTATTTACTACTGTTTTAGAAGACAAATTCTATTGTAAGGCAAAATCTGAATGGTTGTGTCCAAAGTTTGAGAGATTCACATTTTTTATTCAATAAAATGCTGTCTTTTTATTCATTGAACTCAAAGGGGACAGGATTCAATTAAACAATTTATGATTAATAATTTTGCAAAATATAGGTGGGCAAAATTAACAAAATTTTTGGTTCAAAGTCCTTTTTTAGCCCAAAGATTTTCACTATATTTCCTCTTAGCTAGCCTGTTCTTTTGTCTCACCTTAGTTGGTTTCAAAAGTGAAACCAACTAATAAAAGTTAAATAAAAGAAAGAAATCAAGGAAAAAACAGCTATATTACATCCCTGTGAACTGATGCACAAAAAAAGGATATGTTTTGATATGGTTCTTTATTTATTCCAATTAGATGTTACAAACCACACAGGAAGAGAACACAAGCTGTGTAAAGCCATTCTTAAAAACATTCTTAAGGTTATTCTTAATTAATATAGGGCAAGGTGTGTATATATGAAATGTAAAGCTCTATTTTTAGGGGAACTTAGAGATGTAAACATCTTCTCAATGCAGGTCCACATGCAAGATGCATAAAAATAGAGTTTTCCTTTCTGAAATAATGTCAAAATAAGACATCATATAGGACACAATTGTCTGGAATCCCATTTGACAGAGTAGTAAGAGTGGCAGGACAACTTATCTAATTCCCATTTCACCCCAAGGCAAGAGTTATTAATCTGATCAAAACTTATTTCGTCAGACATTTGATAGAGGTCTTCATTTCCTTACACTTATCCATCTATGGCTTACCTCACTCATTTGTGAACGAGTTTGTGCAGGGCTATAGCAATATGCCAGGTAATAAATGAGCATTCTGCAGTTTTATGCAGCATTTGCATGTAAATTTGATGATACCATTATAAATTATATATTTTGAAAAGATTTTTTTTTTGCTTGTTTGGTTTGGGTTATTTTTGTGTTTTGTCTTGTGTGTGTATTTCTTTTTTATTTATTTGTTTTATTCTGTTCTGTGGACATGTAGTTTCTATGGTAATGAATAGAAAATTAGGTTAAATTAGCTGGTTTCTTTTAATGCTTCAGTCATATTGCTCACTGAAGCAGCACTGTGATATAATGGTTCTGCATTTATAGCTGGGAGCATACAAACTCCTTTTCCAAAGTGATATCTTTGCTTAGATGTTTCAGTTCTATAAAAAAATCTATTGGTAAAATGAAATTATTTTGTTGTAATGTAGAAGACTTCACAACTCTATTTCACAGTATCACCCCTTCTTATATCTCATTATTACTATTCTTTGGTATTATGATTATGCTAAAAGGAGTATAAGCTAATGGCATTTTCTAGGAAGGATAAGAGTTAAAATGGTGAATACTCCCAACATTAAATGAAAATAAACCCAGTGTTGTTGCGAGGCATGAGCTTCAGAGACTGCTGGAGCAGGACTGAAGACTTGTTTGACAAAACAGGTTGAAGCCAGCTTTCCCAGGTATCTTCTGTAAAAGCAGAGAAAGAATTTGTAGGCAAGAAAGCATAAGAATTCAGCTGAAGATTTCATCTTAAAAGGCTAAGATTAAAAAAAGGGGCAAGGATTGGAAAAAAAAGAAATGCTGTCATTTTTCTTGAAGAAACTTTATGTAAGCAAGAGGCAAATAGGGATAAATTCTGGTCAGCAGAAGAAAAAGGTATTCTTCATAAGGTTTTGGATAGTTGAAAAGTTAGATACTGAGGGTGAACACAGAGATTATGCCTATTTACCAGTATTCTGAACTCCCCCATGATGATGATCTCTAAATCCCTAACTTATACATGTGTTTTTTGTGTGTGTGTATACAACTACATATACATATTTATACATATTTTCTATTGCAGCAATGCTGAAAAAAAGTGATGTTCAAACTTCAGAAACTTGGAATATTTGTTTCAGGAGAGACCTTCCCTTCCCCTACCAAAGGATTTGGATTTTATTTTTTCATTCCATTTCAGTTAAACAGATTGCATCATAAAATGGTTAGGGCTGCATTTTCCCTATTTAATTTTACAAACCTTGTAGTTCTCTCTGCAAATAGGTGGAAAACCCTAGTTTGAGAGAAAAGGCATTGAAAAAGGCACCAAAGCATTTTGCAGCATGTGTTAATTCTTTACTAGTTCATCACAGAAGTTCTGTCTTTTAAGAGCCAATAATGTTGGAGACCAATATGCAGTGTTACCATACTTAATGTTTTAAACTTATATTAGTCTATTTTCCCTTATTTTCCTGGCTGTCTTTTAAATATGGTTATAACACTTGTCCTCTGTGTAGGAGAGATTGCTTTCTTTTGGATCTATTTATCAGTTTTCACCAGTAAAAGGACTTTGGAGTAGTACAAAATTGCTTGTTTACACTTATCCAGCTGTAGCTACCTATTGTCCTTTTATGAGATTATTTGTGAAATAGCCTCCTGTCAGTAAAAAGAGAGAAAATGGCAAACAACAGAAGAAGAACACATCAGAAGATATCCTGAAGTGGAGAAATACAGTATAAGGAACGAAGTCTTAAGCCTCTTTTGGTAGCACTCAGATTACAGCTATTACAGGAGATAGAAACACACTTTAGAAGACAACAAAACAGCACCTTGCAGTTTCAAGATAAAAACTTTCCCTGTGAAGACCTTTCAAGGCTATATTGACAGTAGTCTAAGAAAATTCCCCAAATCAATTGGGGATGAAGAGAAATAGCATGATGAATTGTGGGATGAGGAGAAATAACATGTTGTATTCTTGGAAGACATTCTTGACTGTTATGTTTCAAATAAAAAGAGGCCCTAGGACAGATGCAGAGAAACTACCTCAATAGATGTTATTCTTGTCACTAGGAAAAACTGAATGTAAGAACATGCCTAAAACAATAGATGTATTGCAGGTAGGAAAAAAAATGAGGGAAAGAGAGAACAAATGAAGAATAAGCAATACAGAACAGTCTTTGTTCATGAGCAAAGCAAATTAATGTAATTTGAATGAACTGGAAATGATTTTACAACATAAAGTGAAAGATTGAAATACTTCGGTATTTTCTTTGGAAAGAGTACGTGTTATTTGAGAAATAATTCAAGAAAGACTGATCCAATTTACATCCATTATTATAATGATGGTTGGCACTAAAACTATTTTTTAATGAGAGTGATTCCTTTTTGGAAAGTATTTTAAAATTTAGAGTCCAAAGAAACAACATTTGATGATAAAAGAACTAGTTTATAAGGTTGAAGGAAATAGAATTATAAAATTAATCTCAAGATTTACATCAAAAATCAAATTCTCAAAATAAATGTATCAAGAGATTTTTTAATTTTTTTTTTTTTTTAATTCTTCAATCTGACTAATACCTTTAGTATTTATATATTTAATCAATATTTGCAGGTAACAGAAGTATAAATTAACAGAGTTGCAGACAAGGCAGTATATTAAAAAATTTAAAAACATAAATCACCCTCTGAATAATATTTCCAATTCTGAAAATCATATAACAAGCCATTAATCTATAACCAGGCTAGTCAGAAATTATGAATATTTGAATTTATAGAATTTTATCTTTGTATTAACTTTTGCAAATGTTTAAGTGCAGATCTAACAATCAAAAAGGATTCTTCTTTCAACTGAATATGATTAAGTTATAGCAAGTCAATTTTTTCTAGTTCTCTTTTTGTTGTGGATATAGCAGAAAGAAAGCTTCTTGGTTTTATGATTACTTTCAATTCTACTTGGGGTTTGCTTTTCCTATTTCCATCTCTCATATTCAGGCAATGTTTCAGTATTCCTTCTGGATATCCTGTCTTCATTTATACTTCCTGTACGTTATTTTTTTTATTACTTTTTCTATTTGAGTTGAGTCAGGTGTCCACTATTCAACCAACTTTGAGTCACGTTGCACCAGTTTGACCTTCTGAGTAGTGATTTGAGTCATTCTTGTGCCTGAAGAAGTTTGTCAAGAATCTCTCCTTGAAATCTTTACTCTTCAGGTCAGTTTCACTTAGGATATGTAACCAGATCCAATCATTCATTTGTTCAGTCATTCACAAAATGAAACCTGCTTTCTTCCAGTCCAAGTTTGCAAGTCCAAGTTTCTATTTTTTTTACTTAACTGACTTCTCTGAATAGCTAAAACAGCACCATTTTTTGATTGCTGCAGTCGAGTCTGTCATGAACCTTAATATCTCCAATATTATTTTTCTTACTCCTTTAATCAACTTGTTACTCAGCAGTGTCAAATTATTGTCTTTAACATCTTTTAGAAATCTTCAAGGTTGCTTATATTTCTTTCCGGGAAATGCTGTGGAGAAAAGTTCTTCATGAGAATCAGGGCTTGTGATCATCTTTGCTCTGCCACTGCCTACTCCTTTCCTCCTCGCTGCTTTGTTATTTCCACAGGCTGCTCTCAGTCCCTTTAGTGAGGCAGCTCTTGGCACAGTGTCTGTTTGTTTGTTTTGGGGAGGGTATGGTTAGTACATAGCAATTTTTCTTGTCTTTCATTCTCATCCTCTGTTCCAGCACAGGCTTTTTTCATGCTGAAGTGCATTGAGGAATATCTACCTGCACAGGCATGGAGTCCTCCATAAGCTCTGTTGTGGAGCACCATCCTTTCTTCTGAGCATGGTGCTTGCTCCACTGTTTCCCCCCACTACCACACTTTTTTTTCTGTTTGTTTTTTTTTTTTTCCCCCTCTGTTTGTTTGCTTTTGTTTTGTTTTGATTTGTTTGTTTGTTTGGTTTGGTTTGGTTTGTTTCTTGTTTTTTTTTGTTTTGTTTTGGTTTGGTTTTTTTTGTGTCCCTTCTTCTACTGTCTATCTGACTTTATTTTTCCTCTTTATTAAACACATATAACCTGAGACACCACCACTTTGGCTGCTGGTCTGAGCCTTGTCCTCTACAGTGTTGGCTGGAGCCGGCTGAACCCGTCCATGTCTGGCACAGGGCAGCCCTGGCCACAGAGGCTCCTGCAGCTCCTGCTGCCAGTGCCTGGGCACGTGCACCCAGTGCATCAGCAAAGATTGTCTGAAAAAATGCCAAAATTATGGCTACCAGCATCTCTTGGAGCACAGGTAAAAGTTTTGGGCTCAACACTGATAAGTGAACTGAAACAGAAGAAAATATACTGCTGGTCCTTCAGTCTTTTTTGCAAGGATGGCTTTTAAGAAATGCTGGCATTTGTCAGACAAACTTAAAAATTAAAAATAAAAAATAATTTAAAAGGATTAAAAAGAAACCAACCAAACAATTAAAACTAAATAAAATTAAATACTTAAAAACTAAATACAGATTTTTCTAAACATATAAATTTCACAGATTTCTAAACCAAACTAAAAATAACTGTGTAAATACGCATCAAACAAAATTAATATTATTAGCAAGCAAATATTACAGTCTAGAAGAAATTTTGTTAAATTCTGCACTAGACTGTACTTTTGTCACATTGAAATTCATCTTATGGACATATATGCCCTCTTCTCAGCATTGTGGGTTTTTTAATGTTTGTTTGAGAAGAAAGAAGCCTTGAGGAAAAATGTACAAACAGATTGCCTGATCAGCTGTGGAAACATACAGTGAAGGAAAACAATGTGCTGGTCCAGAGGCACAGAATTTGATGAAACCACTGTTCTTCAAACTCTGCATTCCTTTGACTTTGAGTGCATCTCTCAGGCTTTTATGACATAGGTGTTTAATATTTTATGTGGGACATGTGAAGACAGAATTTTTCTATTAACCCATTATAAACCAATGGGTTATAATTGTAAGAGGGAAGTAAAACAGAAAAAAAAATTACAAACACACTTTTGGTTCTTTTAGCCATATTTTTTCTTTATATGATACAAAAACATACTGATATCCTCTTGAAAACCTAGCAGCCATAAATTTCCCAAGTAAATGCGGAGGGAGAAAAATTATAGAACTTAAATATGTCTGTTCTTTTTTAAAATATTTTTTGGGGAGAAAAAAACCAAAAAAAGCTAAGAAAACCTTTTAGGATATAAATTTGTTTCACTTGAAGGGACTTGCCTTGGTTTGAGCTCTAGGGCAGAAGGCAGACTCAGGGTGAAAATGAAACCATCACCCCATATGATGTGTACAAATTAATGAAAAAAATATATTAAAGGAATTCAGGATTTATAAACCCAGGTGGGTTTTGTTTTTTGGGTTTTTTTTCCCCCAAAATCATAATTTCTTCAGTTTAGCTTTAGTATCTAAAGATATTCTTTAGATACTAAAAAATATTAAAAAGAGTGAGAAAGAGAAACATTTTCCGTATTTCTCTCTCTCTTTTTTTTTTTTTTTTTACCAGCTATGTTCTGTGTGATTTTGAGAAAGTAAAAACTTGATAATTGAATATATGAAGGAAAGGAAATAAAATAAATCCTAGTAAAACAAAAATTTTCAGACCTGAGGATATAAATTCTATCAACAGAACAAGAAATTACAAGAGCTGGGATTTGAAATTAACCTCCCAAATCACATTTTCCTCATTACTTTTAAGTCATCAGAAGTTCCAGGAAAACCACAGTGAAGGGGCTGACTCCACCTATTTAGGTAATTAATTTTTCTTTGTTCTTCCAAGTCTTCTATGACTGTCTCCAAAATATATTTTGCTAAAGGCTCTTTAGGGGCAGAAAACAGACAGTTTAATGTTAACAGAGTAACGTCTCCTGTGTAAAGAAAATTCAGAGATGCTTATATTATCAGCTTCAGAATTCTATCTATTTTGCTTTATACTGGTTGTAACTTTTTTTTTGTAATTGTTGTTTATGGCCTAAACCCTAATGGCTGTGAATTTTAAACCATATTGCCCAGGAAAACACTGAAAGCATTGTCTTTATTACACCTGCATGGCATGTGACACAAAGTGTTCTAGATGGTAGAATGCTGCCCTTACAGCGCCTTCAAGTGTATCTTTAACACTTCCTGAGTGCATACCCACCACATTTACTCTATTATTCCACGACACAGATGTGCTCAGTAGCTAAATACAAAGTTTAGAATCCTGAACTTCTTTTTTCTCACTAGTCCAATTCTGATGTCTTTGTCCTGACTATAGGCTTTCAGGTTGTTCACCTTCTTTTCCTTGGTTTGAGGACTGCTCTGGCCTAGCCATTTCATGAACAGCATCACACATAAACATTCTCCTTGTCAGAGAATACAAGATACTCACAAGCACAGTGGTTTCAAAATGAGACGATTGTATGGCTCCAATCTACCTTTTCAGAAATAGGATCAGACATAAAGTAGCCTAAGCATCATTTATTTATGAAAAATGCCTTAGGTTGATATCTACATAGGTAGGATTAAATTAAGAATAATTAGATGTTTCAGAGGAAAAGATGAAAGGGAAGTAGAGAGCAACACACAGGCAGGAACAAAATAAAGTTTTCTAAGGAAGATGTGTAAGCAAACTTTAATTATCTGATGTTTCCTGTGGGCTAAGACCTAGTACCTGTGCTGTTACATGAACTTAGTTTTACATCTGTAGATTTCCAGGTTCATAGGAAAATGTCAGACCTGCACTGCAGGGATAGTTATGCTTCTGTAATACAAGTTTTGTTAAATAATGTCTGAGAAAAAGGGCATTATTCATCACGATCCCAGTAGAAAGCCATTTAGACTTTTTAAGTTATCATTTATAATGCCATTTGTTAGAGCTAACACTCTGCAGTAATACAGAAACTCTTGTGTCCCTTTAGATGATGAAAACCCCAGGCAGTGCAGCATCAAACAGGACTCCTTGTGCAGTACATCATGCCAACCCCATCCATAACAGACCTACTCCCTTTTCAGTCATTCCAGTTACGATAGAATTTTCTCGCAAGGAAAAAACTCTTTTGTTCTCTCTACTGTTGAAAGAGAAATTACATTCTCATGAGAACTTCTTTCTTCACACACTTCTTAGATAAAGATAAGGCCCTGCACGTGGCATAATGACCAGTAGCAAGCGGGAGCTGCCTGTTGGTTGCTCTGTTAGCTGGCTGAGGTTATGTGTGGAAATGGGATTTCTGTTGTACAACATAGGATTGGAGCCCAGGTTGTACATTCATCTCAGCACATCACAGGCTTGGGCTTGCTCAGGTTTACTCTACTGGGAATCACTACCTCCTAAAATACAGTATGCTTCCACTCAGAACCACTACCAGGATCAAGGAGAAGCAGAGTTCCGTTAACACCTTGATGGTAGGTCTCCACTTTTGATATTCTTGATGAAGGCAAACTATGAGTGTAAAAGAGAGAGGTGAATTTCTGTTGGCTCATCCTTGTCTTCCAACAGCAGTTTGATTTCTAGGCCAGAAGACTTTTTTTGGCCTGGCAAATTTATCAACTGCATCTGCTGCTAGACATTACTTGGTTTGAAATCTGTAAGTTACAATCAGATTGCTAAAATGTTATTTTGACCAGAGAGACAAAAAATATCTGATTTGTCAACCCAACACAGTTAAAAATTGTGTCAAAATAAACCCCAAGATGATTTGCTCCTCCAAATTGTATTTCTTGGGTACAGCAAACTTGAAATGACTGTTTTCACTACGCAGGGATGTAAGGAGAGGCATTAACAAAACCTCTACCCTGGGCTTTCAGAGGACAGACTTTGGCCTATTCAGGACATTGACTCAGAAAGTCCCTTGGGAAGCAGCCTTTAAAAACAGAGGCCCAGGAAGGCTGGATATACTTCAAGAAAGAAATCTTGAAGGCACAGGAGCAGGCCATCCTGATGTGCTGAAAAATGGATATGGGTGATCAGGGAGTTTTCACAGGAACTTGGGGGAAAAGAGAGGTTATGTCACTTCTGAAAAAAGGACCAGTATTTAAGGATGTCATTAGGTCATGCAGAAAGAAAATTAGAGAGGTGGAAGCTCAATTATAACTTAATCTAGCCACTTCTGTAAAGGATAATTATAGTCATGTAAGAGGAGGAAAAGGCTGAGGTACTTAACACCTTCTTTGTCTCAGTCTTCAACAGTAGGACTGGTTATCCTCAGGACAGCAAGTTTCCTGAGCTGGTAGACAGGGGTGGGGAGCAGAATGGATCCCCTGCAATCCAGGAGGAAGCAGTAAGTGACCTGCTCAGCCACTTTAATTCTCACAAGTGTGTAAGACCAGATGTGATTCATCCTAGAGTGATGGAGAAGTTAGTTGATGAGCTTGTTAAGCCACTCTCCATCATTTATCATCAGTCCTCCCTAACTGGGGAGGTTCCAGGTGACTGAAGGTTGGCCAGTGTGACACCCACCCATGAGAAGGATCAGAAGGAGGATCTGGGTAGCCACAGGCTGGCCAGCATAGCCAGTGTGCCTGTTAAGATTACAAAACAGACCATCTTGATCATGATCACAGGGACCATACAGGACAGCCGAGGGATCAGGCCCAGACAGCAAAGGTTTAGTAAGGGCTGGTCATGCCTGGCCAACCTTACCTCCCTTTATGACCAGGTGACCTGCCTAGTAGATAAGGGAAAGGCCATGGATTTTGTCTATGTGGACTTCAGCAAACCTTTGGCACTGTCTCCCCCAGCACTGTCCTGGAAAAGCTGGCAGCCCATGGCTTGGACAGGAGCACTCTTTGCTGGGTTAGGAACTGGCTGGATGGTTGGGCCCAGAGAGTGGTGGTGAATGGTGCTGCATCCAACTAGGGCCAGTTACCAGTGGTACCACCAGGGATCAGTGTTGGGCCCAGCCTTGCTCGATATCTTTACTGATGATCTGAATGAGGAGATAGAGTCTACCATGAGCAAATCCATGGATGACATTAAGTTGGGTCAGGGTGTTAATCTGCAGGTAGGAATGCCTTGAAGAGGGACCTGGACAGGCTGGATCAATTGGCCAAGATAAAACAGCATGAGGTTCAACAAGATCAAGTGTTGTGTCCTACACTTTGACCCCAATAACTTTAGGCAGTGCCGCAGGCTGGGGACAGAGAGGCTGGAAAGTGGCCCAGCAGAAATGGACCTGGGGGGGCTGGTGGACAGCCAGCTGCACATGAGATAGGAATGTGTCCAGGTGGCCAAGAAGTTCAAGGGTATCCTGGCTAGTATCAAGAATATGTGACCACATGACTTGCAAAGACATTTTTGCCCTGTGCTCAGCACTGGTTAGCGCGCCTCAAGTGCTGTGCTCAGTTTTGGGCTCCTCAATTCAGGAAGGACATTGAGGTGCTGGAGTTAGTCCAGAGAAGGGCAACAAAGCTAGTGTAGGAGCACAAGTCCCCTGAGGAGAGGCTGAGGGAGCTGAGGTTGTTTAGCCTGGAGAAAAATAGGCTCAGGGAAGACCTTATCAGTCGCTACAATTACCTGAGAGTGTAGCCAATTGGAGGTCGCCCTCTTCTTCCAGGTAACATGCGATAGAAGTAGAGGACACAGTCTTAATCTGTGCCAGAGGAGGTGTAGATTGGAGATTAGGAAGAAATTCTTCACAGAAAGTGTGATTGGAATGAGCTACCCAGAGAGGTGGTGGAGTCATTGTCCCTGGTGGCATTTAAGGAGAGACTGGATGCAGCACCCAGTGCCATGGTATAGTTGGAATGAGGGTGTTCAGCCATAGGTTGGATCTGATGGCCTCAGAGATCTTTTCCAGATAATTGATTCTGTGATTTCTTTTTACTGAGAAGATAACCTCTTCTCTTGGCCACTTCATAGTCTTGCAATTGCAAATTTAGCTGTTTTAGGGACAGATGGAACATATAATTAGCAAATCAATTTTTGAATTACAGTCAGTTGAAAATAGAGTTGATTGAAAATGCATTGCTTGTATGCAGAAAAATATGGATTAAAATGGAAGATTCCTACTTAACAAATAGTGATTTATATGAATACTATATATAAAGGTACAATATTTCTATTAGTTCTTCCTATCATGTCTATTTTATCTATTCAGGAGTTTATAGGTGCAAACTTAGATGCAGTAATCATAACTCATGTGTTTTCTTGAGGAGTTAACCTGTGGCTACCATCAAATTTAAGGTTCCCCTTTTTTTATAAAGGATAGTTGACATGTTCATCTTGGACAGAAATTTCACTTGACTGTATTAATATATGTTTCATTGAATAACCACCCTCTAATTATGCAATTCCTTGTCAGTAAGCTGCCCTCCTTGTTAATTGTTACTTTACTGATGTAAAGTAGCAAATAACAAGGACCTTTTTTCTTCTAAGAAAATGGTGAGAGAGCAGTGACTGTTTTGCCTGTAGAAATAAAGGCTCAGGGGGAATATCATCAATGTTGGTAAATAACTGAGGGGAGTGTGAAAAGAAAATAAAGACATTATTTTTTCCTTTTTTTTCCCAGTGGATGAGCACAACCTGAGATGCACCAAGATCCTTCTGAACAACAGGAAACACTTGTTTACTCTCAGGGTGACTGAGCAGGCTTCCTGCAGGACCTGTGAACATATGGAGAGAGGAGCCCATGCAGGAGCAGATATTCTGATAGGACTTGTGAGCCCATGGGAGATTCACACTAGCACAATCTGTTTCTAAAGGACAGTATCCCTTGGAAATGGATCAGAGAACCATAAAACATTTTGAAGAAACTCACAAGGATCACTGAGGCCAACCCTGCACAGAACAACCTCAAGAATAACACATTGTGCCCGAGAGCATTGTCCAATCACTTCTTGAACTCTGGCAGGCTTGGTGATGTGATCACTTCCCTGGGTACCAGGGCTCAGCCACCGTCTGGGGAAGGAACCTACTTCTTATATTGAACCTAAATGTTCCCTGACACAGTTTCATGCCATTCCCACAGGTCCTATCACTGGTCACCAGAGAGAACGGATCAGTGTCTGCCCATTATTATTCCCCTTGTGAGGAAGCCTAGACCATGATGAGCCCTGCTGCTGTGAGAAAGGCATTGAGGCATTGCTGGTGTGAGTGCAGAGAAGGGCAGCAAAGCTGGTGAAGGGGCTGGAGCACACATCTTATGTGGAGCTGCAGAGGGAGCTGGGGGAACTGTTTCACTTGGAGAAAGAGGCTCAGGGGAGACCTTACAGCTCTCTACCTTCTGATATATTTTTGTGTTCATTTATTGTCTTTTAACATTTGCTAAAATTTCAGCTTTACTCTTGACATAGTGGAGCCTGGAAGTATTAAGAGTATCTGATCTAAGATCTTAACTAAATGACTTTTTAGGTTGACAGAAGATGTCATATCTGCTGAACTGTAATAAACAAACAATAATAAACAGTCTTGATTGGAAACCATGAGTCTCAAGATATATGCCATAGGGGTTATGAAAAAGTCAAGGGTTTAGGCTCTTTCTCAATTGTAGCTTAAAATTTTCTGTTCAAGGTAATTTTAAAGTCAATATACTTCAAAAATATTTTTGATTTTGGTGGGAAAAAAACCCCTAAACCTAAAAAAACAAAACAAAAACTCCTCAAAACACACACTTTTCCTCAATAACACTAACAATAATAAAGAATTACTACGTTTACTTCAGAAAAAAAAAACAAAACTGTTTTCAAATTTTACATTACTAAGCTTTATGTTAAAATAGATATTGCATTTTAATAGCCATATTTTTGAAATCTCATCAAGTACTTGCAATTTAAAAGGTAGACTGCAGTAGCATTCCCTAGTGATGCTGACTGATTAAGGCTGCGGTATTGCAGGAAAGTATTTTCCAAAAGGAAAATTTCCTAGTGTCTTGCTTTTAAAGAAAATGAAAGGGCTATTTTATAGTATTAGAGGAAAAAAAAATCCAACTGTACCTCAGGCAACAATGAATATAGCAAATCATAAAGTATTCACAGAGCTTTTCTGTACTAACAAGGAAAAAAAATTGTTATATCTTCAGGGTGTTATTATGACACTCTGAAATTCTTTCAACAGAATATGAGGTCCATTATAGAAGGAATTAAATTTAAGCTTTACACGTATGAGTGATAAATGCAGAGAACTTTGCCTATAGTAATAATTTTAAACTTCCTAGAGCAAACAAGCTACCGTAGAGTTTATCTTTCTTTTAAGAAGCTGAAGTTGCAATGCACAATGAAATATTTTATACATTCAGAATGTATTCCAGATTTGCTGTTGTGTTTTTTGTTTATTTGTTTGTTTGTTTTACAAAGATGCAAATCAAACCAAAGCAAACAAGAAAGTAATCTAGTAACTTCATTGTTTTATTTACCAATTCATTCTATATATTTACTTCAGTGAAAGAGGGAGTATAGTGAAATTTTCCAAATTTGTGTAAAGTCATATTTCATATCTTTTACACTGCCTTTGTTGCTACACTTGTAAGTAACTCAAAGATGTCTGGCACCTTTCATCTTAGTGTTTTAATAAGAAAACTTCTTAGGAACTAAAAGAACTGCCTTCTCTCTAGCTGTTTGTTGTCTCCAGCAGTAAGTAAAATATTCCATCTAGTTTAAACAGAGAAACTTTATATATCAGTAAAAGTGACGTTTCCCATATTCTTTTTTTTATCACAATTTTGTGTATGTTTCATTTTTTAAATTAATGGTAGTTTTTGAGGAGATGCTAAGTTTTTGAGGTAGGCATATCCTTCCACCTTCCTACTTTCTGAAAGACATTGAGGGGAAAATAACACTGGTGGAGGACATTTCTGTTTTATAAAATTCCTCTTGGAATTTTACGATGATGGAAATGACATTTTTCATCCCTAGAAACTGCGATTACCTAAAAATTTGACCTCATTTTTTTAACTCTCATGAGTGTAGGTCACTACAGAACACATTTTAGAGATGAATGAATTAGCTACATATAGATTAACAGTTTGTTGAATACAATGCAAACAGTAAGAGGCAGCTTGAGATTAGATTTCTTCTATAACCCAGTTCACCATTTAAAATTAATGAAAAACAAATTATGGATTATGGGCAAAGAAGAAACAACCAAAATGGGCACATTGCTATCCTTCTTGGTGAAGACGCCATGAATGTGAGAGTTTATATTTAATATGATGAAATCACATATGTCTTGCTTTATGATGTGATGTGCCTTGGCACATGACAAATGCAAATCCAAGTATATGATGTAAAACAATATTATTCACATTTTGAATTGCCCCACAACAGACTCATTCATAAAGATATTCCTTTTTGATACCAGAAGTCTACTCTAGACACAAAGGTTACAATGTACCAAATATTACGTTTTAAAATAATCTTATTAGATTAATTTTTATATTTTCTTTGTCCCTTTAAAGATATAATTTTAATTCTAAAAAATACTTGAGGATATTAAGAACAGCAGTATATATCTTACATAATTAAGACTAGCATTATTTTAGTATGCATTATTGCCTAGAAAATTCAGTAACATAACAGTAAATGAAAAGCAAAACAAACCTTATGAAAAATACTTCCTTATCCTCCAATAAAAGTATTCACATTTCATGACAGTAATTTTGTCTCTTATGACCAGTTAATGGAAACTCTAAGCTCAAAATTGAAAAGCACACATAATTTGTTTTAGAAACAGCACTTAAATTTGAAAAAAAAGTCTAAAACAATCTTTAGGTCAGAAGGCACATTGTCTTTTATGTTTCAAGTAGACCCTTTAATCCTGCTAAGTTTTTAAATAAAGTTTCAGATAACACAACTGAGATTGTCAAATTTCTGTGGGCAGAAAAGCACCATAAATATCTATTAGGTAACATAACCTATTATTCTTTGAATAATTACTATTTCTCACATATTGAATAAGATTCTTATGTAATGGATAATATGTATTGATTATATCATACAGATTATGACATCAGTCTGTTTCCCTCTTTATATCTGTCCAATTAAGGTTCTGATCTGCTGAGGGCTAGATCCTAAGCTTTATGACAATTAAATTTACAATTTTCTGTATTTCAGGTTTCATCTGTTATACTTGTCCACTATCTTGAACTCCAGACTGTATCATTAAATACTTGTGATACCTATTATCATGTAGATAAGCATAAATAATAAGTTGCAAAGAAGCAGTGGGTCAAGTTCTTTCTATTATCTTTCAAGTATCTTCCTGTTATCAATGTCAAGTTGTTCTGCCAAACTGTACTTAAAAACCTACTTTATTAATAATCATTAATCTTTGACCTTAAGGACATATATTTAACTTCAATGGACCTTATTTGAAGTCTTGGATATTTTATCTGCAAGTTTTGAAATTTACTCAAATGCAGACAGCAGATAATGTTGTTCAAAATTCATTATTCTTGCCTAGTTTACCTTCTTTTTCAAGAAATCAGTTCTCAATTTTATTCTCTTTTCCAAACATTTTAGTCAAACTTGTGTCTTATTTTGATTCCTGAGTTTCTTTCTTCTCACAAACTGGATTGTATGAACTGTTAAAATGTGCTCAACAATACTGTTTGAATAAATACAGAAGATAATTCAATTCAGTCTTCTGTTATAATTTGTCTCCTGAAAAAAAACTTAGTTCCTTTGGTGGACATCTACTGCATGCTGTGCATATCCCATCGTGAATCATCCTTCTTGTCCTTTACAAAACTGTCAGGTTTTTGGTTGGGTTTTTGGTGAGTTTTTGTTTTTTGTTTGTTTGATGTTGTTGTTGTTTATATCTGGGGCCAATGGCTGTGTTCAGGCCCTAGCACTGGGCTAAAATGAATTTCAGGCCTTGCTCAAAATCACTAAGTCCTCAAAGATGTCTTCTGCAAGACACCAAAGACATCAAAGGTGCTCCAAGATCGCACAGGAGTTTTCTCTCTTTTGGATTGACAGTAGCAGTGCTCTATCCTCATGTCATGGAATGTGAATTTACAGAGCTCTTGCCAACTTCTGACACATTATTGCTTCCCTACCTTTGTTTCCATCATCTTCTCTTTTATATCTGAAAGAACACATCTGTTGTCAGCATGTTTCTTTCCCATTTGTTTTGTGTTGTCTACTTTTCTTTTCCATGACTTTCTAGATTAGAATTTATGAGCTTTCCTGTACTGCTGAAAAAAACTTTTGTCATGGAAAGAGCTCAGTTATTAGAAGTCTGATTTTGCCTATCTTTTGTTACTGGCTTTCCTGCCTCATTCTGCATAGACTGGTGCAAACAGATGTTTCTATGATCTTGTATGCATAGTCCAGGGAATATCTTATTTCATGAACTACTACCAAAATGTGGCGTGAATGAAACTGAGCTATATTCTAACTGACTATTGCCAGAAAACCATTGAAATCTTGAAATAACCAGTATGCTGTCACACTTCAGGACCTGCTTTATATACCATCAGCATTATGATAAAAGAATGACACCTGGATGCATTATAAAATCTCTTTACCTATTTTCATTTGTTTCTTCACTATCTAATGAAATATTTATGAAAAACAGTATTTTTGTCTTAGCAATCATAGAGAAATATGTAGTCTTAAAGGAGAAACAAGGTCAAGCACTCCATGGGTTAGTGTGTGGCTAGCAGTGTGGGCGCAAGAAAACCCATAATCTCATGCTCTTGAGATTGGTGATGTTCTCACCATCATATTTGTATTTGAATGCAAAGATGCATTTCCTTTGCACAGAAGATGAACAGCATCACTACTCATTTTTCTCTGATCTTTGGTATCTCAGCACAATAAAAATTTTCATCCAATTTGCTCACTTGTGCCACCACAGAAGTTACATTTTTCTATTTTTTTTTCAATTTCATCAATTTCTTTTCATGTTTATTTGAATGGGAACAAATGTGAAACATTAATTTGGTTCCATCATATTTGCTGTAGCTTCTGTTCTGCTAGGATTATTTGCTTGTTCTTCATTTTGGAAAGTTTTTCTGTTGCACAGCGGCTGTTAAGACCAGTTCACATACACAGGGATTTACAGAGTCTGCAGCTGATGGCACGTGTCCACTCTAATGGTGAAAGTTACTTCTGTGGAAAAATCAAAGAGGGGAGAGAGAGGAAATAGAAAAAGAGGACATTCGCCCTTGACCAAGCCAATATCACTTCCCAGGCAAGTTATCTCCTACTGGATATTCTCTCCAGTGGAGAAGCTGTTCCTGTGTAACATATTTCACATAGTAGCTACCATGTTGGTTTCATCAGAAGATGCTCATACTTGCTATAGTTACCCCTGCTTAAAATTTTGTTATTGGATCCTCTAATATTGACAAATATCTACAACCAAAGGGCAGAAAAAGAACAGAGAAGAGTTCATCCTCATGCTGGTGCCAGTCACTTTCTATCTAAAAAACTATCACAAAAAACATCTATCTAAGAAACTATCACAAAAACATCTATCTAAGAAACTATCACAAAAAACAATACTGTGGCTTGTGGGTTCAAGTCAGTGAAAAAAAGCTGCGTGAAGGCACCAGTGTGTGAACATAATAAAAAAAAAATACTGCCACATACTGGAAAACAGCCATAGCAGCTTTCTGAATAGTGAGGAGTAAACAGACTCCAGAGTTGCATGCAAAAAGCCCTTGACATTATTCAATTCAGTATGTAAAATACAGTGTATCATTTCTCTCTTACTACTCATTAAGTTAATCGAGGTGTTTTGAACTTATCTTTTAGATGATACATTATCTTAAGCAGAGGCCTTCACATTATTGACATAATGAAATTTCTAGATGTTTAAGCAAATCCCATATTTAACAACAGCATATTTTGGTAAGTTTTATTTGCAGAATGATAAGAGAGTATTACAGTAAGCAAATACACAAGTAGACAAAGTATTATACACGGACTAGAGAAATTAGTAATTCTGAGAGAATCTGGGAGAAAGAGTAATCTGGGAAGTTTTGAAGTTTTCCATTGTAAATGGCAATGTATCAAAATAAAGTTGCACTCAAAAATGAAGTTGGCTAAGAGATTGTGATAAATAATAGAGTAATATGAGTTCTGCTAAAAATAAATGAATGGAGAGACAATATGATTTTCGAATACACAAAAAAGAAACCTACAAAGAAATAAACATATGAGACAAAACTGGCAGGTTCTTTAACTTATACATTTATCCTATCTCTGATTCCACTTCTATATTTCACAAGGAAATAATGACGGGAAAACGTAATGATTTAAAAGTTCAGAAATATTACAGATTTATGAGAAAGACTTTAGAAGTTCAATCATTTTAGTCAAAAGACAATAGATATATAGAATGACTTAATTTCAGAAAATAACAAATTTGCCTGAAGAGTATTTTTGCAAAATATGACAGCTAAAGGGCTGAAAAGATAAAAAAAGATATTTGTGTCATTCAACACACAAAATCCTGTGCAACATTTTCAGATAGCTTAAAACACAGAAACACTTTACCTTGTATGAAAATTCCCTTCTTTTACAGCTTTAGTCAGACTCAATACATTGGTGTATTTGAAACAAGAATTAATTCTCAGAACTGATATGCATAAGATCAAAACTTGATGATTTAAAAATCTCATTCAGTCTTACTCAATGTGTTACTTTATACCTAAAATGATTAGTTCCTTATGAGACGACTTTGCTCAGTGTGAAAATATTTGTAGGGAATGTGTGGGAGGAAACGCTGTGTATGAATTTTTATTGCCTGATATGTTTGACCCATGCAAGTATGTTCTAGGGGTTTTTTATAAGTACATAAATAAGTATTGCCTGAGGGAAAAATAGACTAATATTGTTTCACCGTTTGGTTTTTATGATACCATTAGACTCTAGAATTTTACACACTTCTTATGTATATCCAGTGTACTCAAACTGAAGAGTAACTTAGAATACTGTGTGAATAAAATTATTTTTTAAAAATATGAGGTAATCCGGGGCTTGATAGAAGGGGTGGCAGGGGGAAATCACCAGAAGGATAATTAAATCCCAAACCTTGAATGAACAAATATCATGAGAAAGATGGCCTGAATTCAGTGCCCATATTCTGAGTAGGACTTTGGACTCTGTCACTTCCCAATTGTAATTTTTCTGACATTTCACCCTTATTTTATCAGAAGTGGCAAACTGAAATGAAAATAATTTTTGAGGTTTTTTTAATGAAGAGTAATACATTTCTGTTTGTTACTGAACATGCTGAGTAAATTTGAACTGAATCAAGATGTATAAAATAATACATGCAGTGATTTTTTTCTATATAGCTGGCTTCACTATAACTAGCCTTCCATGTAGTCACTCTAGATAGATAAATTAAATAATATTGAGTTTACTCCATGAGAAATCTTTAAATAAAATTTGATACATGAGTACAAACTAAGAGGCATTAGATATTACATGTTTTAACAGTCCATTAAATTTCAGAATGATCCTCCCCAAAGTAATGTTTTCAAAACTTCATATGAACAGAAATACAGGAAACTTTTTCATGTTGTATAAGTGGAAAAATGCACCAAAATTAGCATTCTGAAATGTGAAAGTGATGTCAAAAACCCTGTATCTTCTGCCCTGTGTTTAGATGAGATTTTGACAGTTTCAGAACTGAGCAAAATAGTATAAGAAACCTACTACTCTAAATGCATAAATTTTCTTATACGTGTGAGTAGATGCATGAATAGCTGATTCTATTTTCAGTTTTGCATACTGTTTTCTGAATAGTTTTTCATTGTCTTTTCACTTGGTCTCTGTAGAAAAACCATGTCCTATTTTTGTCCTATAACAGGTTTTTTCCAAGTGTAATTTTCAGAGTGACAGGTCCTCGAATAAATGCCTTGACAAGTACTTTAGTATTCGGCTTTCAGAAATGAAGGGATTTTTAAGATATGCTTTCTGCACCACTATCTTGAGGGCATTAAAAAAAGTGTTGTAGCCAAGTCTTCAAGAGTATGCATGTGAATATGAACACTCCTCTGTTATCTGTAGCAGGGACCAGAAACTTCATGGCAGTAGAACAGACAAGTGTACCAAATTTTCATTCCTAAAGCCCCTAATCTCAAAGATCTGTATTTTTACACCATTAGAAGGATGGTTGCACATTTTGCCTCTGGTCAAACAGCAGCTGCCAAATAATTAAGCAAAATTTAGGAGCGAGGATAAGGCAATGGCCATTTTCAAAGAGTTTTTTGATGAAAACCAGTTTTGGAAAGGCAGGAGAGTTGAGTAGCATGGATAAAGGTCATTTTAAGTCCCTGGTCCCTGCACTATGAAACAGTTCACTGTAGTCCTGTGGATCCTGGCTTTTTTTGTAACAGAGATCAATATCCAGGATCTGGCAAATTAGTTAAAAATGCATCATTTTGTTATGAATTCATTTTTATCCTTAGACAGCTATAAATTTTGTCTCCTGATCAGCTTGAAATCAAGTACCAACTGAGCAAGACTTGCTCATAAGCCTCACATATCTAGGGAAAGAATAGATGCTGTCCTCTGGCTTCTGTGACCAGAACTTACTACGTATTGTTTTCTATTCTTCCATTAAATATATGAAAATGGAAAGCCATCATAGATTTGTTCTAAATCACTGTTGAAATTTTGTGATAAAAAAGGAAGACTTGATGCAAATAGAATCGAAGGTTTATAGGGGCTTTCATTTGGTACATAGAAGCATGCAACAGAATCAAAATTTTTCACTGCAAAACTGTAGGGTGGAATGTAAGAGAACAGAGGTAGTGCAGAAGGCAATTTCACCCCTGAGGAGTTGTAGCTGTACTAATCACCAAGGATTAAGAACAGGTCTGTCCTTAATAGGCCACAGATACGTTCAATAAAGATGAGAGCTATAAAAGAATTGGTTAGCTGGCTGAGAAGAGAGCTGGAGCTGTTAGGTGTGTTGTGAAGAGGAAAGAGTCAGTGCTGCAAGGAGTTGCCCACGAGCAGTCACCGAGAAGATAATAGAAGTTTTGTGTAGGAGTGTTGTGGGGTAGGACGGTCAGGACGGACAGAGACGAGAGATCTCTGAAGCCAGGTTGTGGAACTTGCAGTTTATTGCAAAGGGCCTGGGTGCAGGGCCCTGCTGGGAGCTGTCAGCCACAGCTCAGAGCAGGCCCGAGAGAAGAGAGGGTAGAGAGGATGAGAGGGTAAGAGAGTAAAAGCGTAAGAGAGCAAAAGGGTAAGAGAGTGAAGTTCTCGTTACAATACAATAAATCTTCTTCTGTGTTGAATATTCCAATTCTCACTAACCAATCTAGCACAATATACAAATCTTATAGCGTTTACATACAGCCTATAAGAATCATTACATTATCATACTGTGCTGCATTTTAAACCTTAAAAACTACTCTTTGTACTCCTTCTGCTAAGCTAGTAGGGTCTGCTCTGACCCTTGGACCTGTCTGCAAGCAGAGGGTACTGTTTTATCAAAAGGAGATTACCTTCAGCTGGCCACACCATTGTTTTCCAGTTGTTCACTAACTAAGGTATCTCAAAGCTTGCTTTCATTTCAGTCTCGCTTATAGTTTCTATATTCTCAAAATCTTTTGCCAGAAAATCATATTTATAAGGCTTTCCTGTTTCATCTTCTCCAACAGGTTTATAATAAGATAAGAACATAGAACCAGTTTTAAAGATGATGGTGTCAGAAAATATTTGGATTCTCTTGAATTTAAACTATCACTCCAAGATTTGTAACTTCCTAAAAAAATCTACAATGTGTTAGATATTCCTAGAGCAAGCTAGGAGCACTGAGCATCAAACTGTTGAAAGTTACACATATTGTAGACATTATTCCTTCCTATACTTGTCTGTATTATGATCAAGTTCTGGTATCTTATCTTGATAATGACACTTTTCTTCTGGGTAACAGCGCTCAAATGTGTGTATGTTGCTGGCCATTTCATTACTCACTAAGTGTTCTCAAATTTAGTACTCTTTCTTGCTCCTAATTGAAGATATTTTACTTTTCAGATTAAATTTGACTTTTTTGCCATTTGTTCTGTTTTCCTTTTAGAATGTTGTTCAACCAGTCAGTGGTTCCCAGCCATCTAAATTTGTGTTCATTTGTAAGATCACTATCTGAAATCCTGGCACTATTTTATCTTGAAGAATGTTTAATAATTTCAACCGTTCCGAAAGTTAAATTTATTTGTCCTTGTCTTGACAGCAAATATCTCCTGAACTTTTAATCCATTTAAAATTTGCATTTCTAATCTTCATGATCAGGTTTCTTGGATTGATTGTGGAGCTGAGATGAAATTAGCTTGCTGAGATTCATGACAAATCTTTAACATATTTTATTTGGGTAACCTTTGTTCAAATTAAATTCAAAGACTTTCGAAGAGGCAGCTCTAAACTGCAGAATTCAAATACAAGCCAAAACCACATACGTTTTTGTTTTTTTTTTTTAAGAAGATATCTGGTTCACTGAAGGATATGAAGACCCCCAGGTAATCAGGACAGCATGTCAGCTTTGCACAGTCTCTCTACTACAGGTCCAGGATGGCTCAACGACTGGAAATAAATCTTTCCCCTTTATACTAAGGCAGGTGCATTCATCCCTTGAATGTCTTGTTGTCTTTGTTTCTCTTTAAGGCATTAATTTGACACATTTTATGTCACCTCTGCTACTAGTCTATGAGATATTGCCCTCCAGCATAGGTTTTAATGATTCTCTCCAGAATGCAAAATAAATTGAAAGTCAAATTTACTAGAATATTTTCAGCTAATTATTTTACTGTCCTTTTAGCACTCCATGCTGCTATTTTAGTAAGATATTGAAAATATGGATGAATAAAAGAATAACCCCCTCCGGTAATAAAAAATTAGAGTCACTCTCATTTTATTATCCATGTAATGGAGGTGAATCTTCTCTGTAGGATAGCATAGTAGCCTGCCTCATGTTACAAAAAAGATTCTATATTGCCAGGAAGATTGACAAAAAAAAAAAGGTAATCAATGCTGGCTTAAACTAACATGTCAGTGTATACCTGACTATTTTCTCACAAGACATCCTACAATCTGGAAAAGAGTGACATCAGCCAAGCAGTTAAAATCTGGTGGAAAGTTCCCTTGAGTGGTTATACACAGATCTTTGTGCATTGCTTTGGGTTTTTAATGATTAATGGACATGGCTGCCATTTGAATCCTTATTTGGCTTCAGAAGTTCTTTACATAAGTGAATAAGTGGGATTTTCTTAGCAGCAGGTTTCTCTGTTTGTTTGTGTGTCAGAATTGTGTGTCAAAGTTACAATGCTTTGATAAATTATGTTGCTATTTGCCTTCACATACCTGAAAAGATCATGACCACTCCTATGTGCTTAGAATACTAAAAAAGACTTTAAAAGGCAGATACAGCAGTGTGTGCTGTATGTCACAGTATTGAAAAAAAATCCTAGAATGAAAGTAATTTTAACCTGGACAGATTATTTTGGCTGCATTAGCACTGTGTTGATAGAATAAGGCTCAGATGTGCTAAAATAAGTGATTTTGATTACTGCCTAAAACAGGTAAATCATCAAAAGATAATAAATCATACCCAAGCTAGAAATTCAGAACATAAAATATGTTTTATTTTTATTTTTTTTTATAAAATATGTTTTATTACATCTGCTTTGTGGTGTGATGACAGAATTGCTTAAGCACAGGTAAATTTATGGACGTCATATCTAATTGCATTGGTGAGGAGTGTAAATGGAGCTTATGAACAAGTATGTACTAAATCCGGAATTGTCAGAAGGTCAAAGGAAAATGACATATTGCTAAGAGAAATTTTAAAATTTAAATATATTTTTGATGTATTTTTATTTTCCTAAATAATTATCCCAAAGTAAAAAAAAAGTTCATAGTTAACAATTGATTTTTTTGTGTAACTTATGATTTGCACTAATTAGTTGCAGTCCCAAAAATAGCAAGATACTTATTTTTTCCTAATCTGATATTGAATACTTCTGTTAAACAGGAGAAAATATTAAAAAATCTTGGCTGTTACAGAGACAAGTAGTGCTGGGCCTCACTGGAGGTGTTTAGAAAGTTTATAGATTATTTTTCCTTTCTAAGGTAAACATTATTCTCTTTCAAGTCAGGAGGTTAATAAATAAATAAATAATGACCTATCCTGTGGAAATGAGTTATTGCACAGAAAATATCTTCAGGACAAATCTCACAGTACTGTGGATATCTGAAATGGTAGTCTGAAATAGCTTGCAAGTTACATTTTTTGGAAAGTTATAAAATTTTTGGGGTCAGGTTAAATTGGCATTTTTCAAGCAAATAATGGTTTATGTTAAGATTTAAATTAGGCTCTTATTTTCCTAAAGAGATAGATTGCGTTCCTATATATTTTGTGCTTTTTATGCTTCTAGATTCATATAATCTAGACTGCAGTAAAGTGCAAGAGCATACAGATCATAAGGTGAGAAGAATTTTATTAGCGGTTGAAGAAGGACACCTGAATCACTTACTCATGAATACTAATTCATGAGCATGCAGAATGATTTTTTTTAATGAAGATTCATTTTCAAGACCTTTTATCCAAAAATTTGTTAGAGGAACAACTTGGTTTTGATTTTCTGTGTGAGTATCCCTTAGTTTCATTTAATCCAATATATGTTATTTCATGTTGGAAGTGGCATAATGGTGGTATAGACAAGCTATTGGAAAACTGGGCTCATTTATCAATACTGTTTTATACCATCTTGAGATTTATTATGCCTAATTTAATTCACATTATGATGAAAAGAAAGGGTTTTAATCTGAAGATAAGTGGATGATTTAGGTGCAGTTATATATCTGCTGTTCATTTTATGCATGCCTAGTCATAATACTGATATACATTATTTATGTGCATCTTCAGAAGCATTTTTTTTCATGTTCCAGGGACAAAATCAAGAATACTGTCAGCCTTATACAGCCTGGCTAAGTTAGTATTAATCAGAGTGCCCACGTTCCAAGATTTGTCCTTTTTTTGTCTTTTACTTTAAAACAAATAAGTTGTGTTTGCACTGCAATTTTATGAGAGCATTCAATATAGTTTTTCCAGGGATTTATCTATGTAAAACAAAGAGTCTTGTCATCAAAGCAAGATGAGTTCTTTCTTTTTTTTGGGAATCTGATTGATTCTGTTTTGTTTTGCTGGGGAAATTTTTTTGGTTATTGTTGTTTAGTTGGGTTTTTTTTTTGTTTTAAATTAATCCTAATGAGACTGTTGTGTAGAGAAACAGAAATACAAATTTGGATAAATATTGAATTTTAAGTGATTTCCTGGATAGAAATACATTTTTTCTGATGGGTTTTCACTGTTCATCAAGCAAATGCATGGTGATATCTAGTTACCTTGGACTCTGATTCCAGCTGGTGGGTAAAAGTTTAAAACTTAGAAAATGCACATTTATATTCTCACATTGTGATTTATATTCTCTCTTCTTTGTTTCCGTGTTTTTTTCCTTGGCTGTGTAGCTTTTGTACTCCAACCTGGGGGCTCAAGTGTCCCCTCAGAAGATGTCAAATTCAAACTTTTCTGGCTAAGGTTAGAACTGATCCTCAGTTTCCATTCTACTGCAGGCATTAGGCTGTTATTTAATGTGAACCACCTCTCTCTCTGGCTGTCATTCTGCATGACAATGGCCGTGGGGTTGCTGTGTTTTTCTTGTATGGATGATATGTGCATGTCAGATGTCTTTGAAAAATCAGATCAGCTTGAGCCTGTCAGTACAGTGTCTGCCTGATTTGAAAATGTCCAAACAGCCTGAGGTTTCTAAAAAGGCTTGAAAGCTTAGATCTGTCAGCTGGGTGGTATACGTGGCTCTGAAAAACTACAAAATCTAGAGTATGAAGTTAAATAAAATTATCTGCAACTCCATACTTAGCAGTCATTTTCTGGAATCACAATCTTGTATATAGGTGCTAAAAGTCTAGTTAAGCTGTACTTTAAGCAGCAAGGATTTGTAGATTTTTTTGGGGGTGGGTTCTGTTTGTGGTTTTGATATGTTGCTTGTATTTTCCACTTATTGGGCTGGTATAACTGACTACTGTTACTTTTGCTATACTAATGAAAATTTGACTAAGATGACAAGGACAGTTAGAAATGCTACACTGAATTATTGAATAACCGTGTATTTATGATGTTCAGTATGTATTAATGTCATAGAAAGTGAATATAAATATTTCTTAATAAGTTTTCTTCAATATTCATAATTTCAAAGTCAGTTGCAGTCATTGCAGTGTCTAATATTCTTTGAAAATACACAGCCACACACACACACATATATATATATATATATATTAAACCCTTCCCAGTTAATTGCAATTTTAATTTGAGGATTAAGGTATTCAATTATTAGTTCCATCTTTTAAAGTCAGCCTTTTTATTGTCTGTTTGGCTATTCAATTTTTTTTTATTCTCAGCTAAATTATAAGATAAGGTTATCTGCTTTGATGAAAAATTTTGAAACGTATTTAACATTTACTGCCACTGCCACTAAATGTTATTCCAAAATTTGCACTTTATATTTCTACATTCATATAATGTGACTGTAAAGACTACAGTCTAAAAAGACTTTGGTACCATTTCAACAGACCTGTTTTGGTTTGAATCCCTTTTAAATTACAGAGAATTTTCCCCATTGTATGCACCTCCACTTGTGATCAATTTAATTAATCTGTGGAATAAACAGGAATACCTTCCACTAATTCTCTATGGAGTTGTATGTATTAAATATAAATATGGCCTTTTATCGTGCAATCTGTGAAAATCAAGCAGACTGTATTGATGACAAAGGACTTGGCTGTTTACTCAAACCTGAATCGCCAGAAGTATTTTAAAAATCCTGCAAGTTAGGATTCCCTGCCAAAAGAGCACCTCTGAAGACAATGGAACTAGCTCTTCAGAGTAATTTCAGTTTTCTTGAACAGCTTTCTTTGCTTAAAGAAAAATTAAATGAGATTAGTGGAGGAAAATTTCTCCTAGCATTATATTCAATACTAAAAATGAAAGAAACTCCCAAAACCAACCAGACAACCAACAAATATATATCCCAAACAAAAATTATGGGAGAAAAAAGAAAATATGAATGGCTTACCCTGAAAGTACCTTTGGTAAAAATAAGTGTTAGAATAAAACACAGACAAGGCCATGCAGATGAAGTGCTTTCTATTATTTTTTTTCCTTTGTGGTAGAAATAATTCTTATATATGCCTGTAATACTGCTGTGTTTGCAGTTCAGTAAACATGCAGCTTAAGCAAAGATAACTGTGTCAGCTGTTGATTGCAAATCAATATTTCCACAGTACTGCTGAGTGCTGAATTAAGAAAGTTGTCTATTTCAGAGATAAATAATGCTGATGACTGAAGTAAAACTGAATTTATCTAGGAGAAAGATCAGTCTCGGAGACAGCTAAAATCTGTGTATGTAAAAATTTTACCTCCTCTGTAGCCATGTAATAATAGAAATGAAAGATTTGCAGCATGTAAGCAATACTAGAGACATAAAATATGCATTTTTAGAACAGACAGTACATTTCATATTTGCATTTTTCATTGCACTTAGATTATTAACTAAATATGAAAAAAAATCAAGACAAATATCTTTCTGATGCAGACCTATAAAAGAATAAGGGTGTCTGTCTTTGTCCTCAACATATTTATAGTGTTCCAAGCAAAGGAAAATTATGCATTCAGTTTTCAAGTGGAAGGTGAAGTGGTTCATATAATCCTGACAAAATTCTGGGATCTTTTTACTTATCATTGTTTTTCATCAAAATCAGAATCAAGATGGAAAACTAATGAAAAATCCCTTTAATAAACTGGATACTTCCCAGAGGAATAACTTTTTACATCATTCAGGGGACTTGTAAGTTGGCAGGGAGACTTGTCTTTAAAGCAAACCTTCAGTTTCTGATGCAGTGCATTGTGTTCATGATAATGGTGTCTTAGATGTAGGACGGCATTGAGTCAGTTTGTGGACAGTTGTTTTGTTCATTGATATTGTGAGCAAATTAAGGGAGTGAAAGTACTTCAGTGTACAGTGGACAATGAGTTGTAGCTGGGGATCCTGCTTTATACACAGGAACTGGGGATGTGAGTAATTTATAGGTGAAAATACTGCTGAAAGAGATACTTTCCACTGTGAATATAAGGCAAGAAGTAAGTATATATAACTGCATATCTCCAAGACTGCCTCCAGGTATTTCATGCTTACATGATCCCTAGGAAACCTGTATTTATTATACAACCTCCAAAGCATGTTTCCCAATGACAGGCTGGTATTTTAAATGTTGCCGCAGAAGCCAAAACTACTGACAGTTCATCACTCTTGGTTAGGAACTACTGTCCCATTCAGTAAGCAAAGTTCAACACTGGTGCTTGGAATATTGCCACACGGTCAATAATTTTCATAACTAATATGGATGTGGTTTTTACCAGCTCTATAGTCAAATGATAATGGAGTAAAAATGTTTGGTTGCAAAATGAGGTTTTTCCCCTTCCTCTGCCTTCCCTGACAAGGAAACCTGCAGCTATTCACAGCTTTTGCACAAAGCAGGAAAAAAGTTGGGTATTTGGGTTTGGTGGTTTTTTTTGGTTGGTTGTGCTTTTTTGTTGTTGGGGGTTTTTTGTTGTTTTTTTGTCTGTTTTTCTAATAGGAGCTGCAAAAAACCAAAAAAACATGAAGTCCATAACTCTATGAAGGCAATTGCCAAAGGAAAGAGGCAGTTAAAAGAATTATAGATAAAGGCTGATGATAAGGTGAACTCACACAGTACTACTAAGAATGGAGCTTATGCAGTGCTACAGGGTAGAACGGAGCTATTTCCCATATGGCAACATTCAGTGTAATGGAAACACTGGTGTTTAACAACTGAAAGCTTCTCAAAAACACTAGTAGCAGTGGCCTGGGGGTGGGCATTGTAAGATTTCCTTCCGTATGAGTTTTGGCAAATAGGTTCTACAGATGCCAGTACACACAGCTGAAAAAATATCTGTTGAAAAACAGCAGGCTGAAGAGTGAAAAATAGATACTGAGAGGTATCTTGTAAATGTGTCTGATACCTGATGAGCTCTGGAGACTCACAGCCCTGCTGGGTCTGCAAGTGTGGGTGAATTCAGAGCATCTATAGTTTGTTGCCTATACCCAAGGCTGAGAGTAAACACCAACATGAACAATGGGTTTGTGTAGCTCAGGTGGGTGTTGTATGCAGACAAGTACTTCAGGATTATGTAAACATCTGATGAAAGAAGAACCTTCTTGAAGGTCTTTGAGAAAAACAATCTAGCAGCCACACTGTGACTCTGCTTCTGTTAACAGCTATGGCTGGCCTGTCAGCTGTTGCTCAAAACAGGTAACAATTAATAATTGTGATTATGCATCTGTGAGTGCTGTGTGCTAATGGGAAGGAGCATGTGAATGTATTGTGCAGACAATTATCTGCTCTTAATAACAACAGCTTAATTAAAAGCTGTTCTAGTACAGAGTGGTTGTAATTGGTGTCTCTCTTAATTAGATCCCTTTAAAGGAGGAAAGGGAATTTACAACAGGAAATTAGTCTTTCATGCGTTTTGGAAAAAAAAAAAAGGTCAAGAGGTTGACATGAAGATTTTAAAGGTAGAATTGAGATTCATGTTTGTGAGAAAAACAGCAGAAGAGATGAAACAAAATGGGAGGTAATAAAAAGGTTATGAAAGATAAAAATTGTTGAACTCATTCAGTCATCCAAGAAAAATATCCTCCCATCCACTCAGTTCACAGACCCTTATCAGGAGTGCTGGACAAAACCTCCTTTCTTTGAGATTGAAATCTACAGGAATAATGAGGAGAGGACTCAAGGAGACTACTTGTCAAGTAGCCTGTATATACCTTAATCAGAAAGCTGCTACTTTATTTATTTCAACACAAAGCTATGTAATCCCCCTCAATCTTTTAAACTAAGCATGTTTCTGGATTCTGTTTTAGGGAGGCTAATACATAAAATATTGCAACTTAAACTAGACCAAAACATAGGCCTTAAAAAGCATCATCCTGATGTATTTTGAGAAGAATACAATCTCTGCATGATTTTTTTTCTTGTATTTGAGAAGGAGAAAAAAAATATAATATTGCTTTCCAGTGCTTTTCCCCACAATGTCCTGCAATGATGGGATTGAATTTGTATCAATCTTTTAGAAACAGTAATTTCACAGACTAGCCTGAGTAATACCTGGTAAGGGCCCATCATCTGGACTAGAACAGAAATAACTGTGCTGTCACAAAGCACAGCTTGTGATGCTAATCACTTGGAGACAGAGTGTACAAAACGTATCAAGGCTCAGAGAACATATTTAAAATTTTACTCTGCTTTAAAGCAGTGATAGATGGGATGTTTTTATGTACTCACATAGCAATTTCACAGTAAAGCTTTCCAGCTGGCTTTAAACATTGCTGAGCAAGAAAAGTGGCCAATACTTTATACCGATCCATGGATGGTGGCAAATGTGGGAGTGGCTGCAGCAATAGAATCAGGCTGACTGGCAGGACAGATACAAACCCATCTGTGACAAGGCATTGCCCAGGGGAGCCAAGCCATTCTCTGGGTGGAGAACCTGGCTGTAAAGGTACGCCATGAGGGCATTCATGTACCTGACTCTGGCCACTGGAGATCACCAGAACAACTCACAGGAGGTCAGGCTGCTAAAATTCAAGTGTCTTGGTGGATCTGGACTGGCAATATAATGGTGAATTATTTCTACATCAGTTGGCCCATGACACCTCAGGCCATCAAAAGAGAGATGTAGTACAATGATGGCCTTGTTATTGAAGGATGGCCTTGACCATGGACACAGTCCCATGTTATATGTGAATGTGAAACATGTGCTGCAATTAACCAAGTGTTAAAGCCCCTCAGGTATGGAGGGCAGCAGCTGAAATACAAATATGGGTCGATCTGGCAGATTGACTGTTGCACACTACAAACCTGCAAGTGCCAAGTGTCATGTACAGCAGGGAAGGCAATTATTGGAAGCCTGGAAGCATATGCTGCGTCCCTTGACACCACCCAGAGCACTGTCCTGGGCCCTGAAAAAAGCAAGTCTTCTAATGACATGGTACTCTAGAAAGAACTGAATCAGAAAATGAAACTAATTTCCAAAGCAATCTCATAGATATGTGGGCCAAAGAACGTGGCATTGGGTAGGAATACCACATTCCTTATCGCGCACCAACCTCCAGAAAAATTGTATGATACAATGTTCTGTTAAAGACTACATTGAGAGCAACAGGGAGACCTTCAATCATTGGCATTATAATTTAGTAGAAGTCATGTGGTTAGTGAGCAAGAGGAAACCTGCTGATCAGACTGGCCCTGTACAATAAAAGCTTTAATGTACTGTAGAACGGGATAAAGTTCCTGTAACGCACATTAAAAACCTGCTGTGGAAAACAGTTTGGGTTATTCTCGCCTTAAAAAAAGAAAAACCCATTCTTGGGATTGTTTCTCCTCAAGGATCTGTGTGCACTCTGTGGGTAATGCTGGAGGATGGGGAAATCTGGTGTGTATCTCAAGAGATTTGGGGTGAGAATAGCCAATGAATTTAATGTCCAATGATATAAATTGTATAAAACTCTGTATTATCACTTCTTTATGCCTATTGCTGCACTGAACACCTTGTGACACCTGGTGACACCTGTCTCCACCTCTTCAGATTCGGGAATCTGAAACTGATTCTATTTTGTAAAAATATTCCAGATTAATGAAAAATGAACTTTGATGTAGCCAGACAAGTGAAGAAATGATGGAATTAGAACTGACTTCAACAGGCAGTAATCCAACACCTCACACCATCTTTCCTGTTCTGAAAGATAGTTATGACAGATGGAGCCCAAATTCTGGACTAAACAAACTCAACAGATATTTCATAGAAATGGCCATACAAGACTTAAGGGAATGATAACTGTGTGCACTTATCAAAAGGCAGAAAGCAAGGGACCTGGACATGGTGTAAATGGTATAGAATAAAGAGGGGATACTGTCATGGTTTTGATAGGGGATAGAGTTCATTTTCTTCCTGGTAGCTGGTACAGTCCCATGGCTTGGATTGAGGAGAATAATAATGTTGATAACCTACTGTTGTTTATGGATTTCAATAAAGTTTTTGATATTGTCTGGCCCTAAAGAAGTTAGTGGAATGGGCAATCACCACCCACATGAAGCTCAACAAGGAAAAGTGCTGGATTCTACACTTGGGATGGGGCAACCCTGGGTGTACAGATAGACTGGGGAATGAGGTGCTGGAAAGTAGTGCCACGGAAAGACACCTGTGGGTTCTGGTGGACAGAAAATTGAATGTGAGTCAGCAGTGCCCTGGCAGCCAGGAGGGCCAGCCATGTCCTGGGGAGAATTAGGCACAGCATCACCAGCCAGGCAAGGGAGGAGGTTGTCCCCTCTGCTCTGCACTGGGGCAGCCTCACCTCAAGTCCTGTGTGCAGGGAACCAAAGTCCTGGTTTTGGGTACCAAAATATAAGAAAGACATTAAAACACTAGAGGGCAAAAAAGATGACAAAGGGGCTTCAGGGGAAGGCACATGAGAAGCAGCTGAGGTCACTTGGTCTGTTCACCTGGGAAAGTGGAGACTGAAGAGAGACCTCATTACAGTCACAACTTCCTTGTGAGGGGAATGGAGGGACAGACTCATCTTTTCTCTGTGGTGCCCAGTGACAGGACCTGAGGAAGTGAACTGAAGCTGTGTCAGGGGAGGTTTAGGTTGGATCCTAGAAAGAAATTCTTTACCCAGAGGATTGTTGGATACTGGAACAGACTCACCAGGGAAGTGGTCACAGCACCAAGCTGACAGATGTCAAGAAGTGTTTGGACAATTTTCTCAAGCACATGATGTGACTCTTGAGGCAGATCCTGTCCAGGACCAGGAGTTACACTTGATGATCCTTGTGGATCCCTTCCAAGTCAGCATATTTTGTGATTCTATGATGTTCTAGTTGTTGCTGAATAGGCTTTATCAAAAGACAAGAACTTTTCAATTTCCCATGATGAGTCAGTGAGCGGGTGCACAAGAAAGCGGGAGGGAGCACAGACATAGAAGCTGACCTGAACTTCCCAAAAGGATATTCCATAACAAAGACTATCATGTTCTGTGTATATAAGCTGTCTGGGAGATAGCCATCACTACTCAGGGCTGGGTAGGGCTGAGCATCAGTCAGAAAGTGGTGAAATATTGTATTTTGCATCACTTACTTTCCTTAGGTTTTAATAATCTCTTTCTTTTCCCTTTTCATTACAATTACTGTTCTTGTTGTTCTTGTTGTTATTTTTATTGTTTTTGTTGCTATTATATTTTGTTTCATATTTTAAGCTGTTTTTTTGTAAGTCCATGGGGTTAACCTTTTTTCCTATTCTTCTCCCCATCCCATGGAATGGATTAGAAACAAGCATCTATATCAAACTTAGTTGCCAGCTGGGGTTAAACCACGACAGAAGTACATGTTATAAATTATCTTCTGAGGAAGGATTTTTTTTTTCAGACTTGCAATATGTATTAATGTAATTAGTTTTCTCTGAGAGTGCCATCTAATGTAATGTTTTATACAATTTCAAATGTGACAGGGAGTTGTTTGCTTGTTTGTTTGTTTGTTTTTTATGGTGTAATATGGTTGTGACACTGGAATTATAAATTTTGGGAAATTATCTAAGTATGTTTTACTGGAATCTTTTTTTTTTGTGCATGCTTTCAAGGTTCATGGGTGTATATATAACCCCAGAAGCATATTTCTTCATCAAATATTTGAAATGAGATTTTTTTTTTCTCATTCTACTTTCATAATAACCAATTAAAGGGCATAAAATATCTCTGCGCGGTTCTTAATAAAAGAAATGAGATTAAAATAGATATAAAAAAATGCTGCTTAGGAAAATAACTTTATGCTGTGGTTATAGACAGAAACTCTAGAAAAAAGCTTCTAAAAACCTGAAAATTTTTCAAAGTATTTTAATATTCTTTGCATATGGTTTGTTTCTTCAAGTTTTTTAATGCACCTGTGTTCTTTTCAAATGTACTCCAAAAATGTTAACATGAGACAAAACAGCATTTCAAATACTATGATAGATTTTCTGAAGGATTATAGGAGATAGAATGGTATAAATAAGATTAAGTAAATGCAAGATTTTATCCTTTTTTTCCCCATAATAGGCATAGACTGGTAACTGTTAATTGGCTTTTGCTAGCTGTTCTGTTTCTCTTTTTTTTTTTTTTTGTCTTCAGAATTTCCAGTGTAGATTTTTCTCCTGCTGACAGATAGCTGCTCTGGGAAGGTTGCCATAACACTATTTAAAATAACAAAGCTAAATTTATTGGTACAAATCAGAAGAAAATGCATCATAGTAATTGGAATAACTTTGCACTGTTAAAATATACTTCATGGGTAGGGACACTTCAGGCTCTCTGTCAATTATTTATCTGTTACAATGAAGAAACTGTTGTAAAGACCTGACAAGTTTGTGGTTGAGAAACCTGACTAACAAGTAGACTTGCTTGCCAAAACATTTTGTTTCACCACTGTCCTTAGGCTGAAGAGCAGGAGAGTTGTATACTAAGTGTCATTTCCCACACAGCTCCCAGTCCTGAAAGGAGTAAAAAACTCTGCATTTTCTCCCTAGCTAAGAACAATAGCTATGGTTTACACCCTCTAAAACATTCTAAGCCATATAACATGTTCAGAGCATGGTGATCTATTTAATTTCATTGAAGAAGCATGCTTCTTTGTAATATAACTAGCTTGAGAAGCAGCTTAGAAATTTATGGGAATTAAAATTTGATGAAAATTAGGATATAATTTAACTTTCAGTAGTAAACAGAACATGCAAACATTATTAATAGATTAAAAGTTAGATGATTCACCTTGGAATTTCATTTTGTGACTAAATTTTTTGAAAACTTTATTTTAATTAATCAGGAAATATTTTGATTTCTCTCAGAAGTCTTCAACTTATATAATCAGTTTTTCCTTTCTGTCTTCTTTCCCTCTGCATTTACTGAACATCAAATTTCAATATATTATATGTATTTTTGTGTGTTTTAAGTATCTTTCCTGTCCGAGTAGAAGATGAGGGATGAACATTTGCAACTGTACCATATATACTCAATTGGGAAAAAGCCCAACTAAACAAACAAAACCTCCTCACCAATCAACCAAAAGAAAAAACCCAAACCTCTCAGAGTTGCTAAAGATAGAGAATAAATGTGACTGTCACATTGTAATAGAAGCTGAACACACATATAATCAATTAAAAGATGATTAAATTAAATCCTGTATATTGAGGTTTTCAGCATCTTAAGCTTTGCATTGAGAATGTTTAGTTTTCTAAGTATGAAAGGATAAGTATGCATGGATATGTGTATGTGTTAGATTACTATTTCTGTTAATATAAACTATTTGGAATTAATAATTTTGCTCTTATATCTCACAAAATGAAGTAACATCTTGCTTTTGAACTAGAAGTTTTAAAGGTTTTTCCAAATTCCCGTTCTACCTTACCATACCATTGAAATCTCTGGCAAATTCTCCATACTAATGTAGCCATAAATAGCCTAGTGAAACACTGCTCATGTATCTAATTATTTGCAAGTCAGATGTCTCAGAACGGGGACACAGAAAAAACATGCTTAGTGAGAACAAGCCTAGAGCTCAAGAAATGTAGTTGTTTTAGGGAAAACCAGGTGCCCTCTTCAGGGCTTCACTTTCATGTTTTTCAGACCAACCACTTAATGTAATGTTTTTAAAGAGGAAGTAGGATTCATTTTCTTCTTTAATACAACCAGTGGAGGACTTCTTATGGAATTTAATTTTATTTATAAGCCATGATTTTTAGTGTTTAACTTTTTTTTTCCTGATAAATTAAATATATGGTAATCAGAAATATTAGACAAATATTTCAAATGCAAACACTGTGGTAATAAGCCACATTCAGAAAAATAACGATATCCTCTGGTCTTTCTTTGTTAATTAATGAAATAACTTTAATTGAGTAACATGCTGATTTAAAGTGTAGTTACTTAAATTATAGTTTAAAGTAAAGTTTAAATTATAGTTTAAAGTATAGTTCTTGTTACCTAGATATGTATCATTTTAACAAAACTTTTTTTTTTTAAAGATTACAGTCAATCAAAAAGAAAATCAATTTGAGTGTCTTAAAAATATCTAATGTTGCTACTAAAACAGATAACCAAAAATTGCATCATTAATTCTGGCAGCTTTATGCTCAACTCCTAATATTAAAGTTCTGATAACTTTTCTGCTAAAAAGCATATGGTTTTTAAAATGGAAATTGGTAACTGTGCTTTCCCATCCATACAAATATGTCTGGTAAAAAAATCGGTATACACATCTAATAAAAAATTCCTAGATAAATCCAGCAAACTGAGGTGCATTCTTTAAAGTGGTGCAATATCTGAACAGAAATGTATTTATTTTCTTACACATTTTACAGTGAATTTTTGATAAGTAGGTGTCTCAGCTAACAAATCCCAGTCAACTTCGGTATGGTCCATTACTGGGGATGCATAATCCTCCGAAGCTTTTATGCATTGATTTGGTCATTTGACAGTAATTGCAAAACTACTTTCTTGCATATGAATTGTAGCCTAATTAAACTGGCCTGCAGGCAGCCACAGCAATGATGCTGGTTAAGCAGCATTTTCTACATTCCCAAATGCTACAATGTTCTTTTTGCTTCTGCTGATTTCATGCATTTTCTGCCAAGTTAAGCTGCCGAGGCAATGCTGTAGGGGAAGTTTTCACTGAAAATTCATCCTTCCTAGGTTTATTATAGAAATTAACAAAGGACCTGGCTGTCCAAATCTGATAATATTTCAGTTAATCCATTTTATTGATTACAGATGTTATTGATTACAGAAAAGTTGTGAATTTTTAATTAAAATTGTGTACATTTTGGAGATATTTAATGCTTTGCTTTACATTTTGATCCTGTGAACGATTAGGCATAAAATTCCCTCAGAACACTCAGCGGTTGGTCTCTCTGGAAGCCTTGTTTTGGAGACAGGTTACTTGTCTTAGAAAAGCGGTTCTAAATTTAGTAACTAAAAGTTAATGCTATGCTAGTAAATTGCAGCATTAATCATACTTTTTGAATATGTATTAATGAGACATAAATTAAAATTCCATCCCCAATATATCATTAGTAGGTATAATTATTATGTGGCATACCTGTGAAGCTCTTTCAATCCTTTTTAAGGATGTTTACAAGAGTGTAATTGGCAGAGGCTTTCTGTTCATGCCTTTGTAAGGCTGGGCTGCATTGTCAAGACTTTAGCCAGAAGGTTCAGGGTCATAATTCTTCCTCTGCATCCAGCATGTGTTCACATCTTCTAATCAAGTTGAACATGCCCATGTTAAGATGGATTTGATCATTAGGGCCTCTTCTGAAATAATTGCTCTCCTTTGTTTATAATCACATTGTACTGTTTACAATAATCTTCATGCTGATTAAAAATGTGCTGGTAATTCAGAATATGTGCACATGTGAAGAACAATTTATTTTCTAAAGTTTCTGCTCACACAAGTTCACTTATTTGGGGAGACACATGCTCCATGTAAATAGAATTTTTTTCTTTCATCTGCTAATGTACATTTATGCTTAAAAAAAATAAATTGTAATTTATTTCTAACCCAAATCTTTATGCTTGGTTTATTTTGTCATATTGAAAATAAATATAAAAGTTCTATGAGATGAAAGCATAGCTTTCTTTTGCATTTGTTGCTGTCTTTTCCTCTTGCAGTCTCCTCCCTTGAAACCTTTAAGGCCATATTTTCAGATAGCATTAATGGATTTGGACCAATGTGGGCCATCAATAGTAAATCAGTATCAGCTGACTTTACAAGTCTCACAAAAATTATAGTTACAGTCTGTCTCTCTGGTCCAAAAGGACAGTAAATACTGTAGGTGTCAGATTGGTACTTCGTGAATGCAGTTTTCATTCTTCTTTTTATAGGTTCCACAGCAGTAATCATCCATCTTCAATGAATGCAGGAAAGCATCTTTGCAGCCCTTACTGTGTGCTGTGCTGAGTGGAGCACAGGAGATACATGTCAGTTATGCCAACATTTTGTCCTGCAGAAATAAATTTCATATTTTCATACCAGGAACATGACAGATCATTTTTATTCTTCAGAACTTGCCCTTGGGTTTCGTGGTTTTTAATCTTTGTTTGCTTCTGCTATATTCCTTGGGGTTTTGTTTGGTTTTTTTTTTTTTGGGGGGGGGGGGGGGTGGGTATTTTTTTCTGATTTGGTTTTGTTTGGTTTCATTTGAATTTGCTTTGGTTTTGTGGAAGGATAAGGACTGCCCATACTGTGTCTTCTTTGACTATTTAAGGTCTTCCTCTGCTTGCCTTATTTGGCTGCATGGACTAACAGTGCATCTTGACTGTAATTGAATAAGGTTTCGTCTGACTCGCTGTCCTTTTCCTCTCATATGAGAAACAGCTTGGTTTTGGCATAGAAAAAAAAAACCACCCCCCCCAGCTTTAGATAGATTTAGAAAAAGAACCCCAAACAACTAAAACAAAACCAACAACAACAAAAACCCACAAACAAACAAACAAAAAATCCAACAAAAAATCCCCCACCAGAAACCAGGACCCTTTGAACATAAATGTAAGAAAATTAAAGGCCAAAGGGGAAAATAAAGTGCTTCATACTCTTTATATATTCATAATATAATGCTTTTGGCAATGATTAAATTTGTCTTCTTCATGGTAGCTTGTATGCTGCTATGTTTCATATTTGTGACAAAAGCAGTGGTAAACCCCCTAAATTAAGAGGGTTAATTTAGGTGTTGTTGAGAGTGCTTACACAGCATCAAGGCCCTTTGTCTTTCTGGGGTGGTTTAGCCCCAGCCAGCAGCCAAGCCCCTCACAGCTGCTAGCTTGCTCCTCCACTGGTGGGATCAGTGGGAGAATCTGAAGGGTACAAGCTGGAAAACTCACGGACTGAGATAAAGACAGTTCGATAGGGAAAGCAAAAGCCTCACACACAAGCAAATCAAAACGAGGAATGAATTCACTGCTTCCCATGGGTGTGTGAACACCCAGGCAGGTGTTCAGCCATCTCCAGGAGAGCAGGGCCCATCACACATAACAGTTATTTGGGAAGTAAAATGCTATCACTCAAAGCACCCCCCTCTTGTTCCTCTTTCTTTGCCCCAGCTTTATATACTAAGCATGTTTTATGACCTGATTATGCTAAAGGCTTCTGCCTGAATTAAGGTGGAATGAGATGATATGCCAAAGTCATAGTACAGATTTTATTTAACAGTTATTGTGGGGTAGAGAGAGATATAAAGAAATACAGAGAGAGAGGGGAAGAGAGAGAGGGGGAAAGAGAGAGACCATGTGGATTCCTGTGGTATCCTGCTGGTTCTTCTTCACCCTAATCTTCAATAGTGCTTTTCTGGAAATGGCTGAACCCTGCTTGCTAATGGGAAGTGGTGAATAAATTTCTTGTTTTGATTTGCTTGTGTTCACAGGTTTTGCCTTACTTAATAGACTGTCTTTATCTCAATGCACAGGTTTTCTTACTTTTACCCCTCAGAATCTTCCCTCCATGCCAGTCAGTGAGTGAGTGGCTTAGTCAGGGTTAACTCACAATAGATGGTCAGATTCCTTAAAAAGTTTTTAAAATTCCCTTGGCGCTAAAAACTATTGTCTGAGATCAGGTGACTGAAACAAGAAAGAGAAGATGGCAGCAGTAGATGAATGAATTAAAGAAAAACACTAAGTGTTACATCAGAATTAATTCCTACAGCCCCCATTAGCCAAAGAGTTAAATATTAGCAGGGGAATAAAGTTCTCTCTCCTTACACAACAGGAAAAACATAAAATATAATTTAAAAAAGGAGAGCCAAAACTATCTGCCATTTTTAAGTATACCACCACATGCAACAACCCTTTATGCCATTGATTTTCAACTTCCTCTTTTATTTAATGTGAATATTCACCACCAGTACAAAGACACATCAATTCCATATAAAACTACATGATGCAGAGATAATGCAGCTGTTTTAATGAGAAAAATTATAGGCACACTGTGTCATGCTGGCCTGACAGCAACCATAATTCTTCAGCTTGCTCTTTATGATCCAGTTCAAAGAGAGATCTGAAAGTGGCTATATGAAAAGATAATATTATTTTAACATGAAAAAGTCTGTCAAGAGGGAGGAAGGAAGGAAGGAAGGAAGGAAGGAAGGAAGGAAGGAAGGAAGGAAGGAAGGAAGGAAGGAAGGAAGGAAGGAAGGAAGGAAGGAAGGAAGGAAGGAAGGAAGGAAGGAAGGAAGGAAGGAAGGAAGGACCCTATGTCCTCTTAGAATTTCTATCAGCTGAACACCACTGGAAACAGGAATGGTAGTGATATTTGTTCTTTTCTATATTTTTTCTGTCTTTCTTTTTTTTTCTTCTATTTTACCCTTCTCAGAGTTTTGGAAAATGTTTTTAGTAACTTAAAATCAGACAGGCATAGATTTTGCTAAGTTGAATGAGCTGAAGTTAATGCTTTGGTTGCTCTAGACCTTTTCCCAAAAGGTCTTTCATTTTTCTGAAATTGCCAGTAAAGTTTTTGATCTTTTGACTACTTGAGAATATCTTGGCAATATTTCTCCTGTGTGTCTGACTCCAAGTACATGAAAACTGTAAACCCTTCTAAGAGTCTTGTCCAGTGGTTTTGGGGGCTTACAGTGCCCTCAGTTTACAGTGATTGTGTTGCAAAACAAATATTACTATTGACTCTTATACTTTGTCCCTGACAAGGTTATGGACCCATGTAACTGATCATCACAGTCATTGACTGCAATTACAGAAAATTTTATGTCTGCCATATTTAGGAGTATAACCACTGACAAAAAAAAAAAAAATTCTGATAGATACATTAAGGAGTTGATATGCTAGCATATTCCAAATGGCTTATTGATAAAAAATTTGTTGCATCCCTAATAACAAGAGATATATAAGTACTTCTGATTATCTTAAACTTACATAGGTTTTATAATAATTTTTAGCAGGGTCAAACCAGAAGAGGACTGTGAAGATCTTGTGAACGAATTTGCAGGGTAGTTATTGAAAATGAGAATCTCAGACTTCCATATAACATGCCATTAAAGACAAATGCAGATGGTGTTTTTATTTTTGAATCTTCTTTCCATCTGTGTCCTGTATGTATGCAAATAACAGAGCTAATTTCAGATAAGAGGATTCTGTTGAACTGCAAAATCTCAACTAGGCTGCTTTCAGTGAAAATGGAACTTTTTATCAGTGAGTTTGCCAAGACAATTGCTCTTTCATTAAAATAATTTGAATCCAAAGACTGTGAATTCCATTTACCAGATGGAAGAAGTATTGCTTTAAAATTATTGCATGAGGAGAACACTTTGTCCTAGACAGAATCTCACCATAATGTTTTAATGTTAATTCATTTTTAAAGACAATAATCCTGTCAGAAAAAGTAGTTTTATTTACCCTTATCAAATTCAGTTACTGGCAATAATCTCAGAAAAAAATGTGCCTGTGTGAAGAGCAAAGGATATCTGAATTAATACATTGTGGTGGATTATTAAACTAGAGGCAATGTTAGGTTTGAATTTCATTATGGCGTGCAATGAGAAAGCAAAATGTATCTGTCCTCAGACATCATTGGCACAATATCACAGACAACTGTTTAATCCACCAAATATATTCCAAGGATCAGAAGAGTCTGCAATAAGAGAAACATTTTCTTCAGCTTCCCTAAGAAATATCCAATTACTGAACTACTAGATAGTATTTTCAGTTAATTTTTTACCCTACTAGTGGATAATTTCTGATTTATCTATTTACTTTCATACAGCAACTGCTTATAGATTGGAATATGAAAGCATGTAAGGGACTAAATCTCCTATCATTCTAAAGTATTACAGTGTTTATAATAAGTGGAGTAGAGATGGAAAATATTTTTATGCATTCTGGGAAAGCCAGAAGACAGTGTAGTCACAACTAGGATCTAATACACGCACTAGTTTAGTCTTATCAATTCTTAAAAAGGAGGTATGTGCAGAAATTTTTAATAACTTAATAAAATAAATAGTATTATTTTGTGTTAATATACTTTAAATATCTTTATGGTGTATTTATATTGATATTATGATATTTATACAATAATATCAATATATGTATTTTTATTTATACCAACTGCATTTAGTGTAGAAGCAATTCTTTTTTCCTGAGGAATAGATTCTTTATTTGCAAAACTGCCTTCTAAGCAATTGTCCATTATATTCTGAAAGTGCATAGGTTACCAGCATACTTTATTTTGGGGACAGTTGATGAATGAACTAGAACATATCATCATTTTGAAAAGCCTTAAGCTTCTTCTGCTTCTTCCTTATCTCTTTTCATTCTCCCTTCAATTTATAGTATCTTTTTGACACTTTCACTTTGAACTCTCCCTTGTGTTATAGAACCATTGCTATGCTATCCATTTTAGACACACTTTAGCTGCTGATGTAAAAATCTTTCAAGCAGGCATCTCTGCCCATTATTTCAACACTGGAAGAATAATTCATTCATCACCTTTATATCATGATAATTTTACATGGAATGGATAGTAAAGTCTTTTTTCAGTTCAATATTGTCTCAACTTTTAAATTAAGTTGCAAACAAAGAAATTCTTTGGGCACTGGATGCTGGTGTGGGACTGCAGCAAATGAGATGTGTAAGTCACTTGTAATTCTTTCACAGACCTCTATTATTTATATGATAGGTTCACATATGGACAGAAAAATCATAAAATGTGAGTTCTCAAAAAGCTCACAACCAATGAAAACATGGCTTCAGTCAGGTTTTTTAAACAATGCAATTATATACACAAACAGCAAAAAGGATGGAAAACACAGTGTCACAATTTTGGATGACCACATCATAGAGTAATTGGCTAAAACCAGCAGGAGAGGCTTGCAGACACATTCAACTGTGGCCCTTAATGGAGTCTTCCAAATACATAAAGCTGTATGTCATAAACTGCATGAAAACTGGAATTTTCTGGTCTGTTTCAAGGTCTACTATTTGACCCAATTAACTCAAGAGTTTAACACTTTGCATCTGTGCTATAGTCCCATATTCAATTTATATTCTATAGAATAAAAACATGGAACCTGAGGCATTTAATTCACCTATTCAGCTGTTTTCAACAATGCATCATGTTTTCTTACATTGCATTGATTTGTACTGCATATTTAACTGAAAAAAATCTGCAAAAATACACATAAGTCTCTCAGCTGCCTCCATACAAACTTGTTTTGATTTCAAAAATCTGTTAAATACAGCCTGTAAAAGTTAAAGTGCACAAAATGTTTATAGACATGCCAGACAACATGAAACAGTCAAGATTTACAGATTAAAGTTTCTCAGATGGTATTGTTGTGGCAACACAGTGTTTATGGCAATACAGTTTTTATTATATCACATAAAAAATGAAGTTCTTTAATAGGTACAATTTATGAATGCTTAAATTAAAATACTTTTGTATTTCTTGCAATGAACTGCAAGCTGACAGTGTCCTTATAAAGATATCTTTGTTTCTTATCCTAAGTTAAAGTTTATATCAATAGAATCTTTATTTATTATGGCAAAGAGCCTTTTGCCTACACTGTTATAGAATGTCATCTTTGTTACAGAATCTACTCACAACAATTCAATGAACAACAAAAAAAAAAAAAAAAGGAAAAAAAACCAAAAACCAAACACAAAGAAAATCAAACCCACCAAACCCCTTAATCAGACAATACAGTTAAGATGCAAAAATCAGACAGTCATGGAAATTACCAAAAATAAATAATGAATTATCTTCCTTTAGCATTTACTTTTCTGTTGTTCACCTCTTCCTCTAGTCCTTCATCATCATTTATATGAAAACTACGCTTGGAGCAGGTTGCCCATAGAGATTTTTCTAACTGTTCTTGGAGGTTTTGAAAATCAGGCTCAATGTAAATCTGAGCAGGGGCTTCTGACCTCAGAGCTGCTCCTGCTTGAGCAGGATCTTGGCATACAGACTTCCTGAAGTCCCTTTCCACCTGACTGATTCTGTGGTTCCAGAGTTCTATAATTCTATCAGTCCATTAATCCCTCAGTCTCATTGTGCCTGTGGTGGGAATTTGAAGGAGTATGTGTTTTGAAACTCCCTTTTTCCAAGCCCTTTCAATTACCATTGTCTCAGTAAGGGAGGACTTGAGCATTCCCTCATAAAATAGTGCCAAGATGTAGAATTTAATGTCAGGGATTTTCCCAGACCTAACATTTTAAGAGGCAAACTGAAATCTACCTCTCAGCTCTAGATACATTATCTTTCCAGGTAAGCAGTTCTGCAGCTATGGAAGCCAGTGCACAGAAGGATAAATTAGACAGTCAGATTATTAGAAATTCTGCTTCTGCATCACTTTCTAGAGCTTTTGAATTTTTTTCCCTGTGTATCATTCTAGCAGTTTGCACTTGAAATAGAAAAGGAAAACATAAGACATGATCCCAGGTTCCAAAGGATATAGTGAAAACCAAACTATGGTTTTATTATGCTAGCACCCAACAGGACTCAAACTGTGGAGAACTATTGGCTCAGTACCTCTAATTTGCTTATCCGCCACATAAGCTTGAACACATCTTTTGCCAAAATTTCAGTAATTCCAGATTGCTGGACAGCTGTCAATACACAAGGTACCTTCAGATAACACTGTGGGTAGACCAATGGGAGATTATTTACTTGAAGTAAATGTCTTGCCAAAGTTCAATTATAACTTTTAGGGGTACTTGGGGATCATCTTCTGGCTCTCACTTTGCTAAACTAACACGCTGAGAGTTTATTAGCTGAATACCTTAAACTGTCTGTGTCAAGGGCAGCCTTTTGTGAGAATTCTGAATAAGCATCAATCATTTTTGATTTTAATAGTTCAGTCCATCTAGTATTCACAGTTACTGTCAAGGGAAAGCCCTGTTATGACACTGGCAGAGCTGGCAGAGCTTAGGGCACTTTCTGACTTCCCAGTTGTTATTTTGAGGCATGTGCACTTCATTAGGTTTTGAGCAAACAAGCATTTTTCTTTCCAGGAAAGTCGATTGTGCACAGTGTATTGTTCTTGATTTTTAAGGGATAATGCTGGCTTTGGTTTTGCCAGCTGTTCCTTCCCTCTCAGATGGAGATAGGAAGGATTTCCATGGAGACGAAGAATGCATGGTTTTGCACAACTGCTATAACTCTACAATTTGTATGGTTTCATATACAAACTTTTTCAGATATCTTGAAATCTGTTGTTTTCCCAGAAAATAAATTTTTGTCATATTCAAGCCTTTAACTAAGCAGAATAATTTCTCGTCTAATGCATTCATTTGGTATTGAGAAGGAATTAAATTCAATTAAATAAAATCAAATTTTTTACTTTCATTATTAAAATTCTCTCTTTTTTTCCCCCCCTTTATATACCTGTTAGATTTGAGAGAGAAACAAGATGTAAGCTAGAGCAAAATAAAACAAGGAGCTCTGGCCAGATTTCTTGCAAGATGCTACACTGAAGAGCTGTTTGTGAGGACCCAATCTTTTAAAAGTCACTGAACCTGGCTGCTGAACTGCTAAGAACAATATCAGTGCTGGTCTGCTGATCCTCATCTAAAGCTTATCTGACTCATGCCATGACACAGACCCATGTGTGAAACTGATAGTTCAGTCCCTCCATTTTTTCAGGCTGATGCTCAGTTAAAATTGGCTGTCCTTATGCTAATTTGTCTTGCATAGGATAATAAACTTCATGCTGAGAGACAAGGAAATGTGCCAGGAATATTAAAAGCTATAGATAATTCATGTTTAAAACAAACAGGTTAAAAGCCATGCAGCATGAAGCAATCTGCTGAGTCGTTTTACACACCCTTGCTTAAAGGTTACAGCCAGGGGATTTAAAAAAGCAAGAATAAAATGCTAGTGAAAAAAAAACCTCTTCCATATATTTATTTGATGCCAAGGTGAAGATTAAGGACATTACTTTTCAGAATAATAATATTTAACCAGATGCTGAAGAAAGAGAGAAAACATGTATCTTAAGCTAGTTCTAAGCATTTGCATGTATAAACATATATGAGCATATTTAAATAGCAAACTATTTATTTCCTACTTCTTCACTTGATCACTGACATCCTTGGGTGTAGCTATAAGCAAGCATGAACAATGTAATTACACAGAACTCTACTCCCAGAGTTTATCCAAATTCTTCTGCATGGCCTCAGGTTCGCGTAATGTGATCATACTTCACTTCTGCTTGAAGTTGGATTTTCCTCTTTTACTTTAGCCAAAGACAGAGTTGAAGTCTATCTTTGGTTATAGGAATGCATAAACTCATGCTGTAGCCTTCACATACAGTCCAGTCTTCCTTCCTGAATATTTCAAATACACTTTTAATGCCACACTTCCAGAATTCTCCTGAAACTGAACTGTATCCTAAATAATTGTTTATGCTTTTTCTCAGAATTTAGAAGTTCCTGCTTCTCTAATTCTAAAGCATTATCTCTCCTTAACGCCTCACTGTAATAATTAGAATACATAAGTTCATATTTTCTACACACTGTCTAGGTAATGATATGGCTTGAAAAGAGAATGTCAAAAATGCTGCTTTAAAAAATTCTTTCTGATTAATAATAATAATAATTTTTTTTTTTTCTTCTCATTTTATCTCTTTAATTGTCCAGGAAGAAAGATTGACTTCTGGTGTCCTTTAAGGAAGAAAATCAAAAGTTTTTATATATTTCTAGTCTCTTGCCTTCTGAAATAGAAAACAAGCAAGTATTGACTATTACTCTGTAAAGCATGAGCACAAGGGATGTGTAGGCAAAGCCATAAAGTGTCTTTCTTAACATTTGAGAGATGTACCTTTTCCTTAAAGGAAAACTATTTTACATCTGAATATGCTAATTTCCAACTGACTATAATTTAATTACCATATTCTATCAGTTTTACAACACATCAATGTAAAATAGCATTTCTGTACAAAATGACATTACTTTTTTGCAGTCTGAAAACTGAAAAGCTTTTGCTATAGGAGAAGCCTGCAGCACATGGAAAATGCAATTTAATTATGTAATAAAATATTTTGCAATATTTTTATTACTATTTTATTCCAACTTCCTTAGCAAATAAAAAATCCCCCAATTTTGTCTTATTTTGGACATTTTGCTTTTGCTTTATGGGGTCAACTAATCATACAGAAAAGTTCATCTGCAGCTATCTGAAATAAACATCTTTTTTACTGATCTTGCTGCAATAGTTTAACCTTCTGTCCTCAAGTATACAGTAAAAGCTGAATGAATCAGGCAATGCAGGTGTAAAAAAGTCAAACACAATACACTTACAGAATGGCATTTCATTTAAAATAATCTTTCTATCTGGCTATAATTTGTCAATTCATCAATCTGTTGATATTGAAATTAAAAGACAATAATTTTCTTCGTATAACATTTTTGAAAAGAAATTACCCTCATCTTTGGACCTTATCTTCAGATACAAATTATCGAGAAAATATCTTTTTTCCTCCTTTCTTTCGTAGACTGAGAAGTTAAAAACAATGTGAATGACCCAGGGGCAACTAATTGCCTGTCAATCACCTAAACCAAAATGGCAGTGTTTCAAGCTTAGAAAAATCATAGTAATAATAGGAACAAAAAATCTCTAGGACTGTATCTAAATGGAATAGAATAAATCATGATATTGAAGGGGAAAAAAGTTACGATGTATCATGAATAATATATTAGGAAAACAAAAATCCAAATCTTTCCCATGCCTCTATGACAAAGGTAAATAAATAGGAGGTTGATTGGCTTGTTGGGTTGTTTGGCAATTTGTTTAAGGCTAAAGAGAAAGAATTATCTTGACTCCTGCATGACAGTGTTACCTGCAAATTCAGAGAAAAATGGGCAGGATGAGTAAAAACTGGTCAGACCCCACTGTGTGTGTGAAACCCTACATTAATATATAAATAACGTGTATGAGAATTTAGACTTACCTTGACTGTGATTTCAGACTGTCAAAGCATCCACAAAAATCAAGCTTTGAATTGACCACTGCAAGAAAAAAGAAAAATCCACACATACTTTGTGGGCTGTTCATAACTGAAGCAACAAAGTGACATTAAGAATTTTGAACAAATGAAGCTGTGTGTCCCAGAATAGTATAAATCAATGATGACTTACTCATTCAATGTGAAATATATTAGACCCGACGGACCTTAAATTTGAATTAATATGTTTTGGAAAGGAGATATTATGGATTAAGCAAATTGTCAACACAGATAATTTCATGTCTTCAAAGAAAAATAGATACAAAGCTGCAAAACTTGTTTTGGTTGAGGGGCTTTTTTTGTTTAGTTTTGTTTTTGTTTGGTTTGGGTTGTTCCTTCTTGTAGTCTTGTTTTGGTTTTAGTTTGGTTTGGTTTTGGTTTTTGTCTTTGTTTTTTTTTTTAATTACTGATTCCTAGATCTGTCAAGCAGAATCAGTAGAAAGAATTATTATGTGAATCCTGCTAGAAGGGAAAAAAAGCAGTGCTTTAAGAAGAGGGATAACACAGGCTAGGTATTATGGAAGCTAAGGAAGGTGGCTCTGTTTGAGTGAACTAGAAAACCTTAGTTTTGAAAGCAGTCATTAACTGTGAGAAGAGCCAGATACAGAAGACTACCTGGGTCAAAGGAGGAAAAAAACTTAAAAGCTGTAGTTTGCTTATTCAAACCATTATCTTCTTTCCCAGCTATCAGACTCTTGTTACATTTTTACTGTTTCAGCTACACCAACTTACTGTGGTTTTACTTCAGAGAGGAAAACAATGCAGATATGTAGACATTTAATTTTATCCATCATGCAAGGTGTGACTGGCTTTCCAAGTTATTAATAAATGTGAATTGCAAATAATCTTTATAAATGTGTCTGTATCTAAATCAAAAGAAATAATGGGAACTAAATTGGCGTATATATTATTTTTTTATATATACATCATTTCTTTAAAGATTTTTTTTTTAATTATTCGATTAAAACCACAAAAACCATATGTCCTGATTTTGGATGGACAGATAGAGCTTGGGATAGAGTTAATTTTCTTTCTATTAGCTGGTACAAACAGTGTTGTGTTTTGGATTGAGGATGAATATAATGTTGGTTATACACGGATGTAGTTTTTGCTAAGCTGCGCTTATCCCAAGTCAAAGACTTTTCAGTTTCCCATGCTCTACTAGTGAGGACGTGCAGAGGAACCCAGGGGGGACAGGACAGCTGAGTCAAACTGGCCAAAGGGATATTCCATACCACAGAGGGGCATGTTCAGTCCATAGACTGGTGGAGTTGGCCAGAAGAGGCTGATCACTGTCAGGGACAGGCTTGGCATTAGTGGGTGGTAACTGTAGAATATATAATGGTTTTGGTTTTTTTTTCCCTTGGGTTTTATTTGTCTCTATTTTTCTTGTCTCCATTTACTTGCCATTTGTCTCTATTTTTCTTGTCTCCATTTACTTGCCATTTACTAGTAGTAGTAGTAGTAGATGACTTCATGTCAGTTGCTAAACTGTTCATATCTCAACCCATGCATTTTACCTTTTTCCCATTCTCCTCCTCCTCCCACCGTGAGGGGTGGGGAATGGCAGAGTAAATAAGTGGTGCATGGTGCTTAGCTGCTAGCTGGGATTAAAGCACTGCTCTGCAAAATACTACACTAGAAATTTTAAGGATGAGTACTTGAAAATTTTAAGTTCATACATATTTTTAAATTTTATTTTACAGTATGAATTTTATTTATTTAGATAATAGTTGTCTAATTTAGTACCATTTTATGTAAAAATAAAACCCAGAAAAATATATCTGACATAAGTTTATTCTTAATGCACTATTTCATAATAAATTTTCCTACATAAAAAGCTTTTCTACCCCCAGTCTATTCCTGATCTTCAAGAGAATGAAAATTTAAGGTAATTTGCCAATAGAAGTAATAAGAACCTAACAAATTATTGCGTTATGATTGGTACTAATTTACTCATTGACGCTCACTCTGGAAGTAAATAGAACACATTCTCTCATTAGTTCTTTTGTGTGAATTCAATTCTCACCATTAAAAGATAATTAATTTAAGATGCAAACTTGATCAAACACCTCACTTTTTCCTTCCTTTGCTGCAATTTTTCTTCAGCTATAAAACCATGAAAGCGAAATCAATATTTCTGTTGTGATTTAGACAGAACCTACCAGCTGTTTATAAATACTAATTAATCAAGGATTTTATGGAAACTGTAAAGTATTGGAAACTATTATAAGAAAATTGTAAAGATACAAGAGAGCTGAGGACTTTTGATAAGGATGTGCAGTGACAGGACCAGGAAGGGATGGCTTTAAACTGAAAGCCAGGCTAAATTGAGTACTAGGGAGAAGTTCTTTACTGAGAGGGTGATGAGGCACTGGAACAGGTTGCCCAGAGAAGTAATGGATGTTCCATCCTTGAAGTAGTTCAACACCAGGTTGGGTGATGCAACCTGGTCTAGTGGAACATGTTCCAGCCCATAGTGCGAGGAGGTAGAACTAAATATCTTTAAGATCCCTTCCTACCCAAAACATTTTATGATTCCATGGTTCCATGGTGCTAAATAAAGATATAGAGAGGTTGGCAAGGATCAGAGAAGAGCCACAAAGACCATTTAAGAACTTGGAAGCCTGGCATAAGAAAGGCTGAGGGACTTGGGTTTTTTTCCACCCTGATAAAAGAAGGCTAAAGTAAGACTTTTCCATGATCTTCCAGTATTTAAAGAGTGGCTGCAAAGGGGAAGAAGACTCTCTTTTTTACAAGGAGTCAGATGGAAAGGATGAGGAACGAGGGGTACAAATTACTCCTGGGTGGATTCTGATTAGACACATGAGGACAATGCTTCAAAAGATAAATTAGCCATTGGAATAATCTCCCCTGGGAAGTGATAGTTCCCCAGAGTCTTTACAGATTCAGCTGCAGAGGTTGTTGGGCCTCCTTTCTAGTGCTTTTGCCATAAAAGGTTAGACTAGATGACCCTTGAGGTCTCCTTCCAACCCAGACTGTTCTTTGATTCTGAGATTCTTGTGATTAAGATTATTGGATACATTTGCTGGGAAAGTTAACAAAGTTGTATATTAATTACCTAGTAACACCAAAGCAAATCTATCTATAAATTTTAAGAGTAGGAAATAATACATCCTATTTGGAATTACTGCAAACTGACATTGCAATTTCTCAAACAAATTTTTAAATAAAAATCAAACAACCAATCAAAAAACAAAAACAAACAAAAAACCGCCCATCCTCCCAAACAAACCACCGAAGAAATGCACCAGAACCCTCCCAAACAAACGCTTGAACTGTTTTCCATAATTCTGTGATGCTCACAATATTTCTTAAGACTTTTCTGTAAATCCTTTAAGGCAGCTCTAAATGGAAACTTTTGGAGAAGTTAGGACCATTTGACTTAAGTAGAGAAGATAAGTATATTAGTGCCTCTGTTTGGATATTGTCATTCAGAAATAAAGTGATCTCAGTTTCCTGTAACTCAATGCTTCCTCTAAAGAGATCAACCTCTGTTGAACCATGAAAACATAGTTTGAATGACAGCATCCACAGAATGGCGTAATGTGCTTTAGCTTTACGATTCTAATGTTTCATCTCCATTTTCTAAAGTGTTCCTGTACTAAGTTCTCACTGTCTAAATAAAATTATGTTTTAGTAGTGCTTTTTAAGTGCACACCATTACAAAGTAGATTTTAAAATAAGAAATTAATCCTGAGATAATTTGGCAGTGAAGAATTACATTTGGCTAATTACTCATTTTCTTTTCTTATCTCTCAAAATATTAAAATTCACTGTAGTTATTAGACAGCAGGAGTAAAGGTGACAGGGTATAATTCTTTACTTTTATGGTTATTGCTTACTTTTATGGTCATAATACCAAAAAGCTCTAAGATATGCAGCATCCTCTTTGCACTAATCACAGTGCAAAGATAAAAACAAATGTTTCCAGTGATTATCCAAGTAGGAGTAGGCATTTACTTTTGGAATGGTAACATTCAAATTAAAGGATCAAATATGAATTCTTCATCACTCCTATTATTTAACATGATTTTTATCTATTATTTCTTGTATTTCTTTTGGTGTAGTTAGTCTGGATATTTGTGTCTGGTGTTGTTTAAGAGGCCTGCATACATTCCTATATTGAATTTTACATCTATTTATGTACATAAAAGTCACACTCAAGTTGAGATCTGTGTGTACAAATTTATTTATGCTTACCTGCAGTATCAGATAAAAGTAAAAAGGTGAAAAGTTCTTCATGGACATAGTTTCCTTGTGAAATTACATCTAAAACTAAATTATTGTTTTGAAAAGTATCAAATTGGCAATAGGACAATTTTTCTTTACCTTTTTATTAATCCTTTAATTTTGTCATTCTTAAACCTTTCTGGTCCATAAATGTTGATTGAATGCATTCTAGTAAACCCACAATACATTCCTTGAGAATGTGTAATAGTAATAGCTGTTATTTTCAAATTTCATATTTTTGTGTGGCGTTCAAATACTTCCACCAGAGAATAATCTTATGTTCAGCTGGAAGTACATACCCAAGTTCTCCATGTTCATTGACTCTTCCAGATGTATGCTTAGGATTTCTGCTTTTGAAGCAGTAGTCCTTTATCAGACATTTTAATGTGCTTTGAAACCAGAATTACTCTGCTCAATTTAGATTATTTTGATGGTGAAATAAAAATATTAGGAAATGCATTACAGTAATTAGCTTTGAGTGTATGGTGTCTAAGTCTAAAGTCTAAGACGTAAAAGATGCATATCTCTATTTGTACACATGATAAATATCCATTAAAAAGATTCAGAAGTAGTTCTATTCCAGGGTCCATCCTTTTCTTTTATTAGGTACAGCATTAGGAAACAAGCTAATAATTTAGTAGTAAAAATAAGAGGAATAAAAACCATATATTTTATTTTGTGAAGTATGCAAATGCCACGTGACCAGTGTGTAGAACTCATCACATATGAAAATCAATAACCACATTTTCATACCCAGCCTACAGTCTTGATGAAATAAAAGTAACTATATTTAACCATGTGTTAAAAATACATGCATTTGACTACTCGTTTGGTTTTGTTTATCTGTATGTTTGTTTGTCTATTAAATTGAAAAGGCAAATTGTACAGTTTTACATACGTCTGCATTTCAAAGAACCTGTTCAAAAAAAAAAAAAAAAAGCTACAATAGGCACATCCAGATTCCTTTCCAGTCTCCTTGAGCCTTTTAAAATGAAGAAAGTTTGAATATTTCCTTCCTTATCTGTCTTAGGTTGAATTTAGTGATCCATCTCCATTTTTATATGCTGAATAATATGTGATTTTGTAGTATAACAACAACATAAACATCAATAGCAGTGCCTGTTCCTGAGGCTTCAAGGATATTGGCACATTAAATGGTTATGCAATCTTTGAAAATGGAAGGAATCTATCACAATAAGTTGTATGAAACAGAACCGTCTTCTGGATTTACTTAATAAAGATAGACTTTGGATTTAACTTTCTGCTTTTTCTGAATATTTCTTTTAAGATAGGCCTAACTCCAAATGTTAAGATATCAGATCATGCAAATTAAAAGTATTTTAAGATTTTTACACAAAAGGAAGCACTGTGTAAGAAAAGTCAAACTTCTATTTAGTATTTTTTTGAGAAAAGAGAATTCTTAACAGCACATAAGTTTGACAATCCTTTTGTAATTTTTTAATATTCTGATAATTCAGAGAAATATTTATTTCCAGTGAAGTCCCATCACAAAGATAATGCTGTCCCTGCATGCCCAATTCAAATGTTTCACTCTCTTAAAATTTATTCCTTTCATTAAGTGCATAAACAAAAGAAAATCTGTCAAATTAAAAATCAGAAGCTACAATTCCTCTATATCTTTATAATATTGATAATAATCCCCTCAATGGTTAAGGGAAAAATAATTTTGATAAATTGTTCTGTTTTTTAAAATTGATCCTGCTTAATTAATGTCACAGTGCTTATTTTGTAAAGTCCCTTGACAGTTCACTCTATGTTCCTTAGTAAGGATCATGAAACTGTTGCAGGCAAAGTTGTGGCAAAATTCATTGGAATATAAATGGATATAAACCAGTCTTAGAAAAATTAAAAAGTGTCAATGTTGTGCAGGTTTTAAGTCTAAGCATGTAACCTCATTTTAAATCACTCAGTATCATTAAAATCAATTACTTTGCACTTTCATCAAACTGATATAACAGTTTGATGTACCAGAAGAATAATTTCCCCTCCGTGTAGAATATACCCTCCACTTCATCTTCTTCTTGCCACTTGTCACTTCCTTGGCAGCAGTGGTTTTCATCCCACTCTTCTTTGCCAGTGGATTGATTGTATTTATGCACTAGGCAACTGATTATTTCCTTCAGGTCAGAGAGAAATCATCAGCTCCAATGGGTTCAAATTAACTCCTTGCTCATGCTACCTTTCACATAAGTGTTTTTTCTGTGCAGTATCCATACTTACTGAAAATATCAGGCTATTGAAAGTATAGATTAATATGCATATAATTATGCATTTTTATTTATAATGTTTGCTTTGATCTTTTTTTGCATGATTTTAGTGCTCAAAATCCTTATATAAGTGCATTTCTTGCAATCTTGCCCTAACACGACTTAGATTCTTCTAAAGGGATCTTCAGCAACAAGAGGAGCCTGGGTAAAAAAACAAAAAAATTGTTGGTTAGTAGGCAGTGTATGTTTCCCAGTCTCAGTTCAAGCATTAAAGAAGTGACATACTTCAGAGGGTTTTCTTTTCCTTGAAAATCAATTGAGTTGTACCAGAGGATTCTTTGGAGAATTTTCAGTTTAACACAGCTGTTACAGAACTCAATTATAATGTATTAATGAGGGAGCTCAGCACAGTTATTTAGACAAAACAACAGGTAAGAAATGTGAAAATGTTCATAGTCTGAAACTGGTTCTTAGTTTTTATGATAGAAAAAAATAAAACCAGCTTTCCTTACATTCCAGAAAAAAAAAAAAAGAAAAAAAAAGAAAAAAAGAAAAAACCAGCAAACCAAAAAACCAAAGTAATGGCTTGCCATTGCATTCTTTTCAAACAATAATAATCAAATGCACTGTAATTCAGTGATGTCAGTGGGGTTTCTCGTGAAATGCATTGCTTTACAATCTATGTGGCAAATTACAGCTGTAGAAATATATTTAGTTCAATTCTGGAAGACTCATTTAAGTGGAGGGGGTTCTTGTGTGTGTGTGTAACACATGGAGAAAAAAATATGCTACCACTGCATTCTCTAGGAGATTAAATCTAGTAAGCATTTTATAATCAGAAAGGGAAATATAGACAAGCCTCTCACAACAATTTAAAATATCTTGTCAAATTAGTTTGACAAGTTTCTTCTAAGAAATTGAATTCATTAAATGAAAAGACTTTTTAAAATGTTGCACAAAATACTTTAATCAGCAATGAAAATCAGTTTTTTTCTCGATCAAAAAATGGATAGAGTATTTGGAAACCTTCAGTAAAGATTTTTAATTTGATTCTCTATTTCTCCAAAGCCATTTGACTAATGTATTTAAGCATTTTGGCTAGCCTTTCCTTTTGTACCAATACCATTTTTTTATTAACTGGCTATAAAACAACAACAGGATTAGTCAGGTTTTATTTTGTTTTGTTTGTTTTCCTATGCATACTAATTCCATCTTCTTTGCAGACTTTTATTTCCTGCTATGAAAAAAAAACAACACAAAAGTAGAAAGACCAATTTTTTTCAGTGCAAAATGTATGTCTGTGCAATGTAAGGAAACACTCTGCCTAAGGGAGTGGTAGCTGTGGCCTCCCATTAGTGGCTTTAAGAAATGAAAAGGTATAGAAGCCAAATCACAGGAATTAATAAATCTCACAATACAGAAGTTTCATGATAGATCTAGAGGCCAAAATGACAGCCACAAAGTTATAAAAGATTAAGACAAATAAAAAAATCTTTGGTATGTCTTTGACAGACTGTCCTGTAACTGAGTGGTTTCGTCATAATACACATCTTTCTGCGGAGATATTTGTGCTTGCAGGTGTTTGAGATTTCCGTAGGGAATCATGGTTTACAGTCTGGTTTGCTATCAACAACACTGACTTGTCAAGGGACATATGCTTCTGTGCCTTATTATTCTGCTAAACTGCATGACTTTCAGCAAAAAACTGGAAACAAGAAAGTAGCTTTGGCCATTAGCTGCTGAGAAACAGACAGCTGTCAGAAGGCTTTACTTCCTGCAGAGCAAGATGATTTCAATGAAGCAAACCATGGTAATCCTCACTTTAGCAGAATGTGTTTCTAGCCATGGTTTACTTCATATGGCATTATTCAGTCACAGAAAGTAGCAGGAGTTAGGAGAATCACAGCCTGTTGGCTATCTAGTTTTTACAGCTGTGAGGAGACTATAACAAAATATGCAAGAAAAAAAAAAACCTGTTTCAGTCCCAGCTATGTCAAAACTGGCCCAGAAACTAATTTTATCCATTATGGATGACAAGACCCATCTTTAACAGTGCAAAGTAACCAATATTAATCATTATAAATTTTGAGTAAATGATTCATAATAAGTGCTATTACCTTAGCCTATCACAAGTTATGCTGCCAGGTATACAGTAGCCTGAATGAGTGGTGTGAGAGGTTGTTTTGTGTTGTTGGGTTTTTTTTTTTTCAATGACATTGTGAGAAGCTCACTAATTTCATTGCTTGTTTTTTTTTTCTTTTGTTTATTAAACAGTGATTAGTTAATCAAACATCTGATTTACCAGAATGCATAGTCTAAAGTATGCATATCCTGGTTTTCTATTGTGTTTTTCTCCCAGATATATCAACCTGTTGTTGGCTTGAGGTCATATTTTTGTCTGGTTGATTTTTTTCAGAAGGAGTGTGTGTGGGGGGGTGTTGATTTTTGTTCCCCCAAGTATATTGAATGAACTAAATCCTTTGACAAAATAGTTATATTACATAGACATGGTCCAACAAGCATAAAACAAATCAAGAATTTGTTTTCTGCTTGTGAGTGATACAAATGAGCCATCTTGATCTATGTTCTCACATTTGACTGAGTTTCTGAATGAGAGAACAGTAAAGCAAGAAACAGTTTCAGAGAAAGGCTATTTTCTAGATATTTAAAATGTTTATAAGTAAGCAGTGTAACAAATTTCCACCGCTCAACTTTATTATTTGTTGTTGATGAGCAAAAACCTAATTTAAAGCTCTCTAGTGACTCCGAAGAAGCAATGTTCAACCCCTTTGTGCTTTAAATCAATTTTTATTGAAAGGAATAGATAATTATGCAAATGTCTTATGAACTGGCATTCATTAAAACTGTGGACCAGGCTGATTAACAACAAATTCCAAATTTAGATCAAGTACCACCTTGTGAATAAAAACTAAAAGAAGTATCATTGGGTGCTAGATGACTTCATAGATGGTACCTTTATTCAAATAAATTAATTAACATGTTCCAAAAAAATTATTCAGCTCAAAATAAAGCTATCTACATTTTTTAAAGTAACCAAATAAAAAAAGAGTGATATTGTCTATTTTCTCATTTCATTATGGTAAAATTTTTTATATTCTCATTCATTATGGTAAAAAAATGTTCCATGATTATCAGAACTTCAGTACTTGAATTGTAATTATGTTCATAATGCATGGAAATTAATGTCTGCTACATCTCTGAGGTGAAGTAGTCTGCCCCACTTCCTTGAAGAAAACATCTCAAGTACACTAGAGAGGGGTTTTAATCTCTGAAGCTAGATACTGGGAAACAGACATTAGAAGAATAAATATTTATAAATAGAAAGTCATAAGCTCTCTTGGGTGAAGCATAATACCAAACAAGGCCTGTAAAGAAATTCTGTCCTGATACTGTGTCCAATTTTTCCATCTCCCTTGTCTTGCTGACAATCCATAGATTCCAACTGGCAACAAAGTCTATTCAGTCTCCTTTGTGTACCTTCCAACAGAATTTTTCTCTCGCTCTGCTGGGGCTTTTAAATCCTGCTCCATCCTAATTCTTCTTTCTTTCCAGTCTCCTGCTCTTTTCTAGCCTTGTGGCTTCCTTTTTCATTCTCGCTGCTTACTTTTAATTCTTCTTTCTCCACTCAACTCCAGTAGTTTTTCCCCAGTGTTTTTCTCAATTGCTACAGGGATAGCAACTCTTCCCTGAAGGTTTTCTGGGAGCCATGTGTGGCAGCCAAGACAGAGCAATCAGGCAGAATTCCTCCCTGCTCTCAGCCTTTTATGAAAAGATAAACACATAAAACTGTTGCATATATAAAACTGTGTGAGAATTACCAAAACCTGTAATTTATTACAGAAAAGAACAACATTCTTGACCTTCTAAGTCACTGAAGAATGAAAAAGAAAGTTCTCATCTTGAAGTAGAAAGTGAAAAAATAAGTTTAAAAAATCAAAGTCTAAAGCAAAAAATAGTTTCAAACAATCAAAAGTTTTTCTTTATTTTTTTTTAATTATTCAGCTTGGTTCAATAATTTTCATTGCATTTATTTTACCTAAGGCTCATTGGCAGGAAGAAGTTACTAGAAAGCGTGTTATAATGTGCAATCAAATGCTTTTTGTGTATTAGTTGTCACTGTGCACCCTATGAAAAATGTAACAGATATTGTCACTTGTTTTATAGATTCACTTGTAGTTAGGACTCTCCACACAGGCAATTACCAAAGAACTCTAAAACTTATCAACTCACCCCACAAATGTTTGAGATATGATTTTATAATTTGGGATATTTTTTGCCATATATCTTGAATACAAAAAAATAGGGTAACAAATTAGTGGCTGTAAATGATGTGAACTTTTGCAATCTTTTAATTGAATTAAATCACCAGTGGATACTGTCCTGAAACTGAGATTTTCCAAATATTTTGAAGAGCTTACATTAGACACATGATATTATCGTTGCTCATATCAGGAAAATAATGCACAGTTGAATTTAATAAAAGCACAGAAATTAAATTCTTTACTTGAAAGAGTGTGTATTGATATAAAATAGATTTAACAAATTTAATAGTACAAGTAACAGTGTTTTCACAAGGTTAAAGTCAATGTACACTTGATTATTTACTGTATAGAGGACAGGGTTAGATAAAGCTGTCAAGGAGATTTTTTGTTGATTCAAGAGAGGACCCAATTTGCTTTTTAAGCAAATTAGAAAGGACCCAATTTGCTTTTTAAGCTTCTCAGAAGGGAGTTTAGGTGTAGCTGAACACAGATTTAATCAAGGGTTTCTGCCTAAAGGAGAACATATGCACAATCAATTCTTTATCTCACTTAGCTTTCAAAGTTTAACATGTTAATCACTGACATCTCTTGTTGCAAGGAGTTTCTTGGCCTCAAGGACAGATCTTCAGAGGCATCCTGGCTCAAGGGGAGATCCTGGCATGCAGACTGTGGATGTGCAAGAGAGCTCAATGGGCTCTGGGCTGTCCACTATTGATGGAGAAAAATCATTGACTCGTATTTGCATACTGATTAGAAATGTTACTTTATTCTACACCTGACATGAGATGGACATTGATCAGCACTGTGGTTAGCTTGGATGTTTTGCTCTAATTAACCTTTGGCTAGTCTGTTGTTATCTATCTCCCCCAAATCCACTTTCAGTGACCACATGCATCTGCTAGACAGTGACTGTTGGTTAACACTTGAACAGAGTTACAGGAAATAAAGCTCACAATATTTAAAATTTGCAACAATATGCACATTATTTACCTAATAAAAATAATAAAAAAGAACACCTTCTCAAGACAATAGTCACAAATACGAATTATATATTGTTGAAGGAAAATGTGTTAAGTGTCTCTTAGATTTTTGGCATATTAAGGTCTCTAATTAAACATTTACAATAAGTTGTAGAAATAAACTTCCAGGCTTCATGAATACATCAGGTGACATCTATCTTTCTAAGGGCTTAAGAGGGGTGTAAATTTTCCATGAGATTGTAAAAAGTGACTATAAATCTATATAAAAACAAATTCTATATACTTCTCTTTACTGCTCCTTGCAGACCACAATAATTGAAATTTTGGTTACTAAAGTCACTAAGTGTCCCCTGTGAAAATATTTTACTTCTGGAAGTTTTCAAGGCCAGGTTGGATGTGGCTTTGAGCAACCCCTTCGTAGTGGTGTTTGCAGGGGGTCCCAGGATGAGGGAAGAGAGGAGAATCTTGACTCCATGTTTCAGAAGGCTGATTTATTATTTTATGATATATATTATATTAAAAGAAAATTATATACTAAAAAAATTATATACTAAAAGGATATACTAAAAGAATAGAGAAAGGATTTCACCAGAAGGCTGGCAAGAAATGGAAAGGAATGATAATAAAATCTTGTGACTGACCAGAGAGTCCAAGACAGCTGGACTGTGATTGGGCATTAATTAAAAACAACCACATGAGACCAGTCAAAGATGCACCTGTTGTATTCCACAGCAGTAGATAATTATTTTTTACATTTTGTTTCTGAGGCCTCTCAGCTTCTCAGGAGAAAAATCCTAGCAAAAAGATTTTTCATAAAATATGTCCGTGACACCCCTTCTAGTTGGATGGCATCCCTGCCGACGTTGAGGGATTTGGAGCTAGATGATGTTTAAGTTCTCTTCCAATCCAAGCCTTTCTATGGTTCTGTGATTCTTTAGCTTGAGTATGTAGAGAATATTCTCTGTATGTTTTAAAATCTGTCAGGTCAAGTTATTCCAATTTGTCAGAAACTAGCTTCTGACATATAGAGATAATATTCCTGGCAAGAGTGTCTTTAATTGGGTGATAGGGACATGACATTGCATAAAGTCATGGCAGTAGAAGAGAGTATTCAGCTTTACAGGTGAGAAATATCAGGTGTTTCTCTATGTATATCTGTATGTATGTCAATTTTGTTAGCTACACTGAAGTAATCTCAAGAATAATGATAAAATAAAAAGGAAGCAAAATAATAGGCAAAAGAATTTTTCCTTTATACAATCTTCTCTGTGTAATGACTTCCCTAACATTTTTCAGGAGTGAAACTAGCAGTTGTCAGACAGATAATGCAAGGCTGTAAAACAAGGCTTAGACTTGCAGGGTGATTGACAAATAAGCCAGAGGCATTTGTAACCTATTTAGGAATAAAAAAATACCTTAACACAGGGTCCTGATGAGTTTTATCAGACCATCCAGAGCCTTACCTCAGTCTGTGAATGGCAGGAAGATGCCATCAGTAAAGGACATCATTATCATGTCACCCACACCTGATTTTCATTTTGAATTGGGTTTCTATGCAGGGAGCTGCTCCATCCTGCCTGTGGATAGTTGGTATTTTGTTTGAGCTGGCCAGGAGGCTAGGTTTGTCATCCACAGGAGTTACACTAAAAATTGAAGATATACTATGATTTTATCAATAAGCTCTGAGCACAAGTCAGTAGCAGGGGAGCATTCACAGAAAATTTCCTGTCCACCCTTCTTTCTTCGCGGCAAAGGTTTTGTGGAACGTAACATTAGTTCCTTCCTTCCTTCCTTGATACAGGCACATAGCTCTGCAGTCCTCTTCTATCTACTTCTCAGTCACCTTTGTGGGAAGACAAGTAGATTACACACATAATTTCCTCACCCTTCTTTCTCCTTCCTGTGAAAGATGCTAAAATAGGTATTTATAAGCCTCACTATCTTCCAATAAATAGGAGGGCTCAAAAATTACTTTCAAAAAAGTAAATTATAATAAATTATTTTTTAAAAACTCACTATCTGCTCTAGAAGTTGTCCATTATTTCTGTCCTCCTTTGCTGCAACAAAAAAGCTCAATTTAAACAGAATTGTAATTGCTCATAATTTCAGATTCTTTGTCCAGAATAAAGCAAATGAAGTATTTTGAGTTTTTGCTCCTGGTGTGCATAACAGCTCTTATTTTAGCATGGTCTCATTTTTTAACTTCCAACTGCTAGAAACATTGCTGCAATTTCCATTGATGTTCTGTTTGAGCAACAAAAGTCAGTAATTTAGCCAACAGGGACGGGCTGATTAGATTTGTTGCACACTGATCAATCAAAGGACTATTTTGATCTCACTGGCCTCCAGACACTGCTTTAGAAAGACCAGCCTTAGGAAAAATATTTTGCTTTTCTTTTTCATTCTTTTCTAAATAAGCTCAGCAACTCAGAAAAAATGAAAACCCTCTGCTTAACTCTATGTTTAATATCAGACGGGAATAGACACCTGTCTTGATTAGACCCCACACAAGTAAAGAGAAGCAGAAATACAGACAAATATAAATAAAGCAATGCTTCAACCTAGTAAGATTTATGTTCCAGAAATGCAACTGAATATGAAAAAGACAAAAAGAAGTTGAGCAGGAAGACACAAATATGAGAATAAGCACAAAATGAAAGACAAGAAGAATCATGGAGACTAAAATTAATATCTGAAAGAAAATTGGCTAATAAAATTACAATATTGTATAATTTCCTTTTCTTAGAGTGTTCTTTAAAGAGAAACTCTGGTAAAAATACGATGTGGACACAAAGAATAGTGTACTGTAACAGATAAATATCTTCTATTCGTAACAAAAAATTGATTAAAGAACGGGTGAGCTGACAGAAGAAGAATAGCTAGAATACAAAGTACATTCACATCAAAACACCAATTAAAGATCCAAATAGAACTTAGCTCAACAGTGACTTCAGAGGGCTAGGTAATGATTTTAAAAAACAAGCAAATACACAAACAAAACCCAAAAAAAACAAAACAAAAAACCACAACCACCCCCCAAAAAAATAAAAAAAAATCCCCCATCCAAACCCCACAACTGAAAAGCTCTAAATAAACAAATAATTAGATACCATAGTGCAAGTATGTTCAAGAAAACACTATGCCTGGTAATTAAATGCAATAACTGCTTTTTTGGGAGGGCTGCAAGATTGGTGTGACACAGGCATATTAATAATGTGAGAAGATGCAAGGATATATAGATATAGAAAGATATAGATAGACAGATGATGATATAGATAGATATAGATTGGATATAGATACAGAAAAAAAAATCATGCAATTAATCTTAAAAAAACCTCAAATGGCAAGGAGGCTGCAAATACTAATTTTACTGTTTGGAATGGAATTTCCATAGATTGTCAAGACAGAATAGCATAGAAATTATGAATTTGCTAGCCTATAATACAAATTTCAGAGAAAATCTTATTGCTGATGTCGCCCTATTAGAAAAAAAAAAACAACAAATAAACAAAGAAAGCTACAGTTAGTAATTTTCCCTTTATTATAGAAAATATGAGCTAAAAGAAGGGTTTTTCAGATCACTGTAAAATGTTAAAGAGGAATTGAAAATATTTGTAAAGAAAAAAATATGATTAACAGAAGAGCTGGAAACTATCTTGGCCTTGAAAGAATATGATGTTTTAGATTTTCAAATGTGCCATAAAATGAAAATCAAACTAAGCAATGTACAAGAAAATAAATTAAGCAAACAAATTTATTCTAGCCTATTATTAATAGGCTAGACCAATTTAATTTTTTTTTAAATTTCAATACATCTCAAAAAAATCAAAAGCCTGAAATTATACATATTAAATCTCCCTTTGATGACAAGTGATATACCTGGTCAATGTGTATATTGTTACAGCCTTCACTGTGGCCAAAATAATTTCAATTATTTGGAGTGAGCTGTGCATACAAATAACTAAACTTCTAACATCATTATTCCTGCACCCAAATTTTGGTAAGAAATGGATTAAAAAATATATTATATATGATGGAAGACATGCATATATCTTTTAATCTGTAGTTTTAAAAGAACATCAATGAAACTGAGATTGCCACCTACTGATTTTGAATTTTAGTTAGAGAATATCTGTAACGTCAGACATCATCAGCTTTCTTTATATTCAAAGAGACTGAGTAGGCCAAGCACAGAATGAAATTTTGATGCTGAAAGTAGACTTAAGCTTTGCAGCTGTTAACTGAAAATAATTTCTCAACCTGTTGAAATCTTGCTTTGAGTGCCCAGACATCCTGCTATGTTTGCAGGCAGTGTCTGGTTCCTCTAAATTGAAACCACAGTGGAGAACCTGTCTAGGAAAACAGTGGGAATTCACAGTACTGCTGAGGGGAGGCTGGACATTATCCTCTATTTGGGGCATATATTCAGAACCTCTTTCAGATTTCACTGCGTGAATCAGGTCTTTTTTTTTTTTCATGTAAGTACCGCAGTTAGTGCACTTTACCAAATTGGTATAGATAGAAAGCTCAAAATGAAATGTAATAAAGAGAAATTATATACTGAAAGTAATCAAAACTTTGTCATTAAATGCAACATCAGAAAGATGAAAAGAAACATCAAAGAAAAAATAAGAATGCTGCTGCTGGGTATGAAGAGGATTCTGATACATACTTGGACAGCATATTCAGGTTATTATAGAAATTTGCAATAATTAAAAACTCCATGCCACAGCCATTGGAAAGAAGTGGAGCTTCAGGAGCTGTGTCTTCTTAGAAGGGAGAGTCAATGAAAGTGATCATTTAGAGCACAGTTTGCTTGATTAATGCTTGGATTATATGCATCTATGATCTCTATTGTGATGTATTTGAATAAAAATGAAGCTGAAAATGAAATACAAGCTTTAAAGAAAAAATCTGTTAGGCTTTTTTATGTTAAGAAATTAATGTGAAATCACAGCATTACTAGTAAAGTCTAGGAAAAAAATGTTGTATGGCTTTGTGCATACATCAGAGAACACTAAATTTATAATATTTCTTTGGTATAATTTTTGCAGTATTATTGTGTACCTAGATTTAGCTAGAGGACAGAAGTGATTTTGCACTTCTTTATTATTAAATCCTCTTTTAGTGCTTTGGTTTTGCTTGGGAGAAAGTTAAAATTCTTCATAGAAGCTGGTATAGGGCTATTATTTGATTTTTTTTCCTGAAAATCATGCTGATAGCAGATATTTTAGCTATTGCTGAGCAGTAGCTTTTTCTGCTTCCCCCACCAGTGAAGAGTTGGGAGGGCCCAAGAAGTGTGGAGCTGACCCCAAGTGTCCAAAGAGGTATTCCACTGTATGGAATCACAGTCAGCATATAAAGATGGGGGAAGAAGAAGGAGGGAGAGGAGGCTTGGAGTAATGATGCTCTCTTCCAAAATAACAGTTACTACTGGTGGAACCCTGATCTGGAGATGGCTGAACACCTGCCTGCCCATGGGAAGGGATGAATGAATTCATTTTACTCTGCTGGTGTGAGTGGCTTTTTCTTTACCTATTAAGCTGTCTTTATCTCAGCTCCTGAGTCTTCTCATTTTTACCTTTCCAAATCTGCCCCCCATTCAAGTGTGGTGAAAAGTGAGTAAACAGCTGTATGAGTATTAGCTGCTGGCTGGGATTAAAGCACAACCTTTCCAGGGCATCGCTGCTGCGCCTGGGCTGCTGTACTGACCAGGCTGGAGTTCCACTGTGAACTCAAATTGAAGGAATGTGGCTGTAGGAAAGACATTGCGGCCGATGGAGGGGGCCATGCTGGAAATGGTGCACCTCAGAGCTTCTGTGGCTGTGGATAATTTTATATTTCAGGTGGTATTCCTCTCAGGAGACTGTGGTTCACAGATACTGTCCCACACTAGGCACCCAGAAAGGACTGTCATGGTTTAACCCCAGCCAGGAGCTAAGCACCACACAGGTCTCAAACCATTTAAGAAGCTATTTCCCTCTTTCAGCTAAAAAGTGATGGATAAGAGCCGCTTAGCTATAACTTTTGCATGGTTCTATCTGATCTCACTGTAAATGATTGCTGTATTGGACGATGGTTTTATGCAACAGCTTGAGAATGAGCCCTCTTTATCTTCTGAAGTTTCACTACTGTGGTGTTTGGGGTTCATAGGTCTAGTAGGCAGCAGTCAAAGATTACTGACCCAGCCAATAATCAGGAGCCAAATCTGACATGCTGCTTTCCTGTACAGGAACTTGAGAGACTAGGTAATTTGTGGAAAATGTTAATAACAGTAACTCTTTAATATTTTAAACCCCACAATCCACTTAAATCACATGTTTAGGCTGGAAGAAATGGTCATTGGGCAATATCATCCATATTTAAAGAAATCTAAATTCAGGTGGAAATATTTGAACTACAATAGGCTGAAGATCAGTGCAGTCCTGAATAACAGAACCTGGCCCAGAATTGAACTTGGTGTCCAGAAACCTTTTTGCACTTACATTATCCCAGCCGTGCTGTACTTAGTGCTTTATAAATATACACTAATACTTCCTATTTTATGGCTCATGTTTCTTTTAGGATTATATATAGATTTTTGGGTAAAATTCTAATTTTTAGTTAGCTGTGATTGGGTGGTCTGCTCTTTGCTCCTTGTCTCCTCTGTCTGTCCTTGGACCATAATTTCCCCTAAAAAAGAAATCCGTAAGAAACCTGGGGTTTAGCAATTCAAACATTGACCCATGCAGGAAAGAAGGGAAAATAGTGCATGAGCAGTCGTCAATAGTAACTATCTGGAAAGTAATTTTCTTTGCCTTCAATATTCAAAATAGAGAAACTACTGCCTATTCATTACTGCCCATCTTGAAGGAATAGAAATCAACGTACTTGAAAACCAAGTGTTTAACTGGTAATGATCAGAAGTATCAGTGTAGAAAAAGATAACCCATCTTCCTTTAAATAAACCAAAACAACATAACAAAACCATTGTCAGCAGACATTTAAGCAGTCTGAAAAACAACCCACAATAGGAGATTCTTTCAGAACTGACGATAGCAGTGAACAGAGCAAATCATCAAAACAGCAATTTGTCACCATGTGTTCCAAAACCTGACATGAAACGCCTTTCTTGAAGCCTTTCAGCATAATAAACTTCTTGGGGAATACTCCCAGAGAGGTTCCTACAAGCAAAAAGAGAACTTTGCTTCCAGCAAATTAGTGTCATCCTAGTGCACTTATGACAACTTCAAAAGATGGATTTACAAATTAAGTAAGTGCTGACATTGAGATGCCCTAAAAAACATGGAAGAACAAAAAAGCAGGAGGTAGCAAGGGAGTTTCTTGACCTTTAGTTGTTTTGTTTTTCAGCTGTTACAAGAGAAAAAATAAAGTAAATAATCAGAAAAACTCAGCAAGCCTCTTATATCTGGAGAAACCCAACAAAAATATTCAATGAATTAAAATATAAAACATACTCAAAGTGGGTAGACTTGGTGTATGAGTAGGAAATATGTATGAGTGATACTGTTGCCCATGACAGGTGACATAAAGTACACTTTCTGTAACATAGATTGGACGCATCATATACTGTGAGATATATAAAATGCATCCACTATCTTTTTCCACATCTAATTTCTATAGTTGTGTAGAGAAACACAAAATGTAGGACTTGGGGGGAAACCTTGGATTACAGCCAGACTCTTTCTGTCATGATGATATCACGTGACTATTTTTTAGCTGTATTTAAAAAGAGGTCTTTTTGCCTCCACTAATTTTTAAAGGTTGTTCAATAAATTCAGTTCCATATCAGTCCTTTATTCTCACCTAAATTTCATTTATGGTCTATTCATGCTCATTTCCTTCCAAGGCAATATTCTTTTAAAGCTGAAATAGCTCATCTCCCCATAAAGCAGTTACCTCTCTTATCCTTCTCCTTCAGGCAATACATTTAATAAAAAATCCATGTTTTCTACGCTAATATTTTATTCAGTTTGTCTTTATAAAAGACAAGTCTCTACTTCAAAACCTTGCCTAGACATCAGGAATTACTCACTACTGCCTTTTTTAGTTTGTGCAGAGAAATGGTGGCTATTTTGTAATAATTGTGTATTGACAGGAATTTGATACTTAATTACCACACCTCAATTCTTAAAACATTCTGAAACAGATATCTTGTTTCTCTAATGAGAACGAGCTCATTTCTTGAAGTATTGATGTATTCCTCAAAAAATAGTGGCCTAGACTGCTGGAATATATATAATATGTGAAATAAGGACATAGTCCTATTATGAATGACAGGGCAGACGATTCTTTAGCTAAAATTAGGATTATAGCCTCTACTGACTTAGTTATAAGTCTGTATTTTTAAATAAGATTTGACTTGCTATAGCTGAAAGAAGAAAGTTTGAAATCTTTATGAGAACAAGCTCTGCACGAGTCTGTATTCAACAGTCAGCTCTCCAATTGCACTAAACAGAAATGGTCGATAGACTGTCCAGACATGAAGGAAAAAGCAGCTCACTGCCTGTGACATAATCCTAATTCATTTGAAATTGCTTTGATGTGAAATCAGTTTCCATGCTGGATGCCAAATTTGAGATAAGAGGCTGATGCTGAATGCGAACAGCATTGATTCAGGTATGTTAATTGCACATCCTACAGTGTCTCATCAACCTAAGACTTTAATTATTCTCAGGCAAATTCCTTAGCTACATAATATAATGAATAGTTACAGTGTATTAAATGGTGTTTGTCATGAAGGAGTGGGATAAAGTTCATTGTGGATAATAGTATCTTTTTCAGGAAAGAGTCAATCCATTTCCACTCCTAACATCAAGTTTGACGATAGAGTGAAAAATGAAGATAGCTTGGTCCATAACAGCAATTAAAATTCTTTATGAAAAAAAAGTTTCTTTTCCTGAAATTAAAATAAATAAATAAATATGTTTGGTGCTACAATATCATGAGTTTCCATCACACTTTCTTACATGCTTCTCAGTAATGTTCAAATTAACATATAATGATGATTCATTTGCAATTCTTGCAAGTTTACCTAATCAATTCTGAATCACTGGACTTTTCCTGACGTCAGTGTAGAGTGCATCAACCCCTCTTACTTATTCTACAATGAATGTATTATAAATTTAAGTAAATTAGAGTCTATATAGGATAGCAAACACTTGGTGGAAGAATAAAAATACAATTTGTTTTCTATGACTGACTAGGCAAGTGATGAGTCTGTTTACATAATGAGCTAATAAACCTAGTTACTAACAGAAACAAAAAATGTTTCTATTATGAGGCATTATAGCTGCATATAGATTAGCATTTCAATAAAGATGTTTTTTCATCACAGATTTTTTTTAACACATAATTTCAAATGACTGTGTTTTGCAGTGCCATTCATGACTGAAGGAGTGTTACATATACAGCTATATTAATAAAACAGTGTATGTTCACTACTACTTTCTTATACCAGGGAAATGCTTTCATTAAGTTTAAAGTTTTCAGAAAAGCCACATTAAATATTTTATGACACAACAAAAATTGCAAAAAGTGTTTAGCCGTATTTGGAAAATTAAGTCCTTAAGTTATAACATGATTTTCAGACACTTATATATTCATGGCTGATGCATCATAGAGGGCAGAAATATGACTTAAGGTTCCTCCATTACTGAAAAAAATAAGATCTGATGAGCCAGTAGAGTCTTTCTTAAAGTTGCATAGAAAAATAATTTCATATTGAGAGTTCTCTTTTTTTAGCAGTTTCTTTGATCAGCTAATTGATTAAAAAAACCATATTGTTTCCTCAGCAACCTCTTAAATGTCTAAAACACATAGTCATTGGCTTATTTTCTTTCTTAACATTTCTTGATTGAAACTAAATAGCTTGTATTCATCACTGCAGCTTCTGGAGAAATCTTTTATTTTTTAATATTCCTTGTTGAGCAGCTTTTTTCTTTTTTTTTTTTTTTTTAACTAAAGAAGTAGCATTTTTTCCAGTTGCAACCTTTTTCAGAAAGAAAAGGAAGGGGAAAAAAAAGTATGTACATGATCAAAAGAACTTGAAAGCTGAATCTTTTCAGCATTTGTAGTTTGATCTTATAAGTTGTACCAGATTTGCCTTTTGCCTTACCCTTGTGAGTAATCTCATTGAACTCTGGGACTTTTCTCATGATAAAGCATTTGGAGAACTGGCCCTGAGATAGAACAGGAAATTAAAGATTCATAGAATTGCTCATAGTGGAAGTCATAATGTCCTTTTATCATATCTGTGTGGTAAGTCACTTTGCTGACTGTGTTCTTGGCATTGTAACTTTTATTATGGTTTGGGGTTTTTTTCCATATGGTTGAGATCAGTTATCTGATTTTATGTGGGAGTGAAAAATATTTTCCTACAAATTTGAAGTTAAAAAAAGATAATGTCTAACAATAATTTTTATATACTTTTGGAAACTTATCTCTCCTCACAGACACATAAAAAGAGTCACTATCTAGACTTGAGTAACTCACAGGTCCAGCATTTGATATGAAGGATTTCTCTGCTGTGTAGTTATACAAAAACCTTATACGTTGTCATTTCACAGGGTAGTAGCAATTTTTTTGTTGCTCTTGTAGAGAAGATCACAAATCTGTTTAACATAACTTCCTCAGTCTCATCAAGCAGCATGGGAGCCCTGTTAGTCTTGGAAACCTGACAGCCTAGATGAGTATTCCTGCTGTTTTATGATTGGCATGTACTCTCATTTGGCATCAATCAAAGATTTGACTGTTGCCTGAACTCCTTTTAGAAATGGTACTGCATCTTTCAAATGGGTTTAAACTATATTTCTCTGCCATACACAAATGGTGTTTAACTGACATCTAATTTAACATAAAAGGAAAAATATTTCATTAACTCCTACTCAAAATCCTTCAGTTTGAATTCCTTAAATTCCTAGTCTGACAGTAGATAAACTCTTTTAAGGGAGGCATTTACAAGGAACAGGTTATCTGTATTAACTGTCAGTTATGAAGATGAGATTCTGTTGAGAAAAATCCTGTTTAATTCAGTTCCTTGATTAAAAATTTCCAAATTTTTGACAGTTTTACTTATCTCCAGCACAGTGAGTTTCTTTGTAGTAGAGTGCATTCTAAAAGACCAGTGACTTTAAAAGCAATGGGGAAGTTTTTGGGTCCAGACTCACAATGGCATTCTCCTATTAAAGGACTTGAACACATAACTGCTATTATTCTGAAAGGGAAAAAAATCCATGTACAGATAATATGTGGACAAGAGATACGTGGGTTTACAAAAGCACTTAACAAGGTTATCACACAGAGCTTTTAAGGAAGTCAAAACAGCATGGGATGAAAGCATGGGATAAAAGAATAAGTACTTGGATTGATAAATAATTAATTAGAAGACAGGTAACATGACAAGAGTAAATTATTAGCTTTTGACATGGAGCATTACCCATGACAGAATTCTGTGTGCTCTATGCAATGACTTTTGACATTAAAGGCAGTGACAAGAGATGTGAAAAATAAATTTAAAACATGCTTTTGGAAGAACTGTAGAAGTACATGATAAGACTGAGTGACCAGGAAGAAAAAAAATGCCCAAGAAATTCAGTATAGATAAAAAGTATATACCTGCTAAAAAACAATACAAATTTCACAAATAGAATGACAGACATTGACCTGGTGACTGCCACATAGGACCAGCAAAATGGTATTATTACAGGTAGTTTATGAAACTGTCTCCTTTTGGAAGAAGTTGAAAAACAAATAAACAACCAAAAATTAAAAGCAAAAAAATAAAATAAAATTCTAAAAAAAGAAACCACAACGGTGTTTTCTTGAAAAATCCATGCTTTTTCCACCTTACTGTGTATTGGTCTTTTTTGATTGAGCTTTGAGTTTAATTTTGGTTTGGTTTTTGGGTTTTCTTTGTGTGAGGTTGCCCTGTTGCAAAGTGATGAGATGCATTCCACATGTTGAAAAACTGAGCAGGCTGAAGGTCTTCAGCTTGAAAAAGAGATATGTTGAAATGAATATCATAGACACGTTTCAAATAGTGAGTGACATGAACAGAATGGATAGTGATCAACCCTTCACTGTTACATAACCAGGAATAAGCAGCTCAAATTTATAGAGGAGGGGAAAAATTGGGAGTAAATAAAAGGCTATACCTACATAGAAACAACTCAAGGAACGTCTTGGTTGCCAGCGAGTTTCAAAATTGATGCAAAATTTTGTCCAATTTCAAGAGGGGACAATATAAAACTATTTATAAGAAAGACCAGTTAAGAGCATTTGAATAGACCTCACATATCAGAAATTCCCTGTGCTAAAGACATGAAAACACCCAAGAAGTGCTTATGAACAATGTGTTTGCTTCCTGTTGTAGTAACTTCTAGAGAAAAAAATCTTGACTCTGTTAACCCTTTGTCCTGAAGCAATAAACCACTTTTCCTAATTTGCAGATAATATGAAAAGTTTTAAAATGTGGCTGCTCTGGTTACAGTGCAACTCCACGGTCAATCTCTATAAATACCTAAATATATGCTAGTAGACATGCCAAGACCTGCTTCTAGGCTGATAGTGATAGAGTTAGGAGATGCTTTACTGAGTGGACTGTGAAACTGAATTATTTTTAAGAAAATACTTGAAGAAACACTCTTAGCAAGGTTTTTTGACATGGGTATGAAAAAACAGAAATCTTTATTCACCTCTGCTAAAATTTTCCCCTTTAGATGAAGAATCAAATACCCACTGGGTTAAGGGAAAGACAAAATGTACCAAAAAAAATTTTGTTAAGATAAAAAGTTGTAATACAGACAGAGGGCCACATTGAAAGTTGTAGAGGTGTTTGACGTAAAATGCATAGACTAACATCAGAATAAAGACAAGAACATAAATTTTCCCTTTTTGGAAATAGTTCCTTAGCTCCCGTATGATAAAACTTGCATTCTTCCCTACATAGTGACAGTTTAAGAAGGCAACTAAAAGATTTTTTCATTCAGTTTGGGAAAATATTTTCTCCTGGGATGTGTCAGAAAACATAATGTTGGGTATTCCATTTTGTTATTCCTTTAATCTTCAATAGATCTTCAATAGATGCAATATTAGTAGATATTAAGCTAAATATTTGTCATGTTTTAATTTTCTTTTTGGTCTTTGTTATTTTAAGTAGTCCAAAGGGTAAAGTATCTTCAGTTTTCTTTCTTTTTTTTTTTTGTATTAAGTACTTCTACTAAAACCAATTAAACCAAGGCTGAATTTTGTTTGCCAAGGCAACAAAACAACATAATAACTGCAGGATACTTTGATTTGGCTTTCATGGGTGCATTAACAGATTAGATGAAGTTACCATTTATACTCTCTGCAATAGGTGATGGAAAGATTAAATATGTATTTAAGTGAATGCTGGCTGAAGAATAGTCTCTCATTCCCCAGTAATAGAATTCATACATGCAATGAAGGAATAGGAATGTTACCCTTGTGCTGGATACAGGTGTAAATTTATTGCCAATTTAATAAATTGTATTTTATAATAATATTTTTATTACAGATTAATTCCTTAATGCATTTTTCAAATATGACTTTGATGAAGTACTTTTCTTTCACATTCTTGATACACTGTGGGCTTAAGAGAAGAGATATAATTCTCAGACAGACAGATTGTTACTTTAAAAGATCAGAAAAAAAATTAAAATTATGTTACATTGAGTACAAGAAGTTTAATCCAATCTATGCTGTTAAATTAGATGTATTCTGCTATCAGCATTACCTCTTTTCAATACTTAGAAGTCACAGAAGTAGGTTTTCTAATTCAGGTGCTCGCTGTTTCTGATGGTTGTGGTGCAAACTTAGCAATGTACCAGGCAGTCCAGTAGAATACTTAAAGCTTCCACTGCCATGCATAGCAACAACAAAGAACTCCAGCCAGAACTTCCTATTTAATGACAATTTGACTAATTAATTGATAGATTCAGCAACATAAGGCCTGGATGTTAGAAATTCATTATGCACAAGAATAAGCATGAATCATATAGGCTTTATTCTTTATTGAAAAAAAGTACTCAAGCATCCGTTTCATTGCTACTAGAGACTGATGATTAAAATGAATAACCATTATAAAAGAAATAAATAACAGGCTTTGTGAATCATAATGCTTTAAAGCCATTGAAACAATGAGATCGAGTTATAGTCTAGTGAGCATTTAATCATTTTCATATCCATGAAGTAGATAAATCTATCAGTATTCCACTTATTTTCCTTCTGCTTCAACTGCTTTTCCTGTTGCCTGCCCCTATCCTAGGAGAATACTTCTATGCCACACTCAAAACTGCTTCCTTTCTTACTTTGTGCTTTGTTTTCTATTCCTATTCTATTTAGCTTTATTCTAATCATATGTTGGAGGAGGTATGCTAAAGTTTTTGAAAAAAAGTGAAATGACTTGTAGTTATCATGAGCATGTTCTTCACCCCTGGAGCTTAAGAACTTAATGTATGTCTTCTATTGCTTTAACTTCAAAGCTGATGGAAGTAGGGAAGAGCACCTGAAACAGAATTTAAGAGTAGGCAAAATGAAATTTCTTACAAGATGAAATTTTGCCTATAGGTATTGTCTTTAAGGACTTTTCCAACACAAGCTGCTCTATGATTCTATGGTTATGAAAAAAACAGCAGTAAAATTAACTAAAAAAAAGCAAGAAAAAGCCTCAAAAACTAGCAAAAAATGCACCATGAAACTAAATGTAGATTATTCATAGTATTTTTTGTGATTCCTATGTTCTAATGATGGTTGTGATTTATACCTCTCTAAAGAGAGAAAATTATGGTGGAAATGCTCAAGTGTACAGTTTGTGAACACTTAGACTGAAAACTATTTGTAGTAGCTCTCAGAAAATACCTCATAATTCAGAAATCCTATCTGAAAAGGCACTGAAACTCATAAATGACAGCATTCCTTAAAGTATAATTTGTAAAAAGACTTACCTGTTACAGCTAACCTCTTCTCTGCATATTTACTGCTGTGAAAAATAAAAAAAAATAATTTATTTCACAGTTAAGCACACAGAGCATAAATAAAAATTCCTTACTTGTTGAACAATCTGCACCTGAATACCTCCAATTAATTTTTATGGTTAGAAAATAAGTGTCAAGGGATATGGGAATACTCATTAAAAAAAATAATTGCCATATTTGTAAATACACTGACCCACAGAACACGTGGAGTAGTAAATATTAAAAGAATTACTTAAAGTTTCAATATCCATTTATAGATTATTAAAGTAGCTGTGAAACTCTGAATACTGCAAGAATAGAAATTATCTTTATAAAATATTTTGTAGACTTTTCTTATAGGGATACCTGAACTCTAGTATTGATATGTGAGGAAAGGTAAGACAACTCATCAATTTTGACCCATTAATATTTTAATATTTAAAGTCAGCTGTTCATTCAGAAATATCAGTTCCAATTATGTTTTTTTTCTTTAATAATCACAAAACCCTTAAAACATTTTTTCTTTGATTCAAGTAGCAAAAGTTACTATAAACTTTGTACTAACATTTATCCAAATAGTTTTATATGATGCTGATGGACTGTGTAGACATTTGGTTTGATTTTTTCATGCAGGTTAAGATAGTACACTTGAGAATCATTTTGTGGCAAAAGACCACCATAGCTCCTTTTACCTGTTTAACAGAATAGGAATGGGACAGAAAAGATTGATCATCATTCTGGAGCCTCAAATAAGATGAAAAAAGTTCAAATACTCTTTTGAGGTGGACAAAACATTCGCCAAAGCACTGAACTTTAAACAATCAATTTGTTTTTTTCAATTTCTAGAGCAAGTAACAACATGGCTTTAAGCTGTGACCTCATAAAATTCAGGACTGATACATCTCTTCTTTTAGCTTATTTTCTTCATCAGTAATTATTTGAAATGTCTCTTCTTTTGAATCTAGTCATTCTCAGATTTAGTGAGAAAGGTTCATCGATGAACAATCTGATTAACAAGTTGTCAGCCTTGTAAACAGTATTTAAATACCTTTTTTCAACAGAATTTGGAAATTCTCTTCAGATTTTTGAATAGCTACGCTTCTATTAAGATTTCTCTGCTGACATCATGTACTGTTTTCCAATGTTAAAAGATCAGCTGCCAAAAATTCTCTGAATGCTATAATGTGCATTATCCTCTAAGAAAGACACTCAGATGAAGTAACACATTTTTTCAAGTAAGTAAAAAAAATCCATCTCACATCTCTGCAATGTCTATACTTATATATACACACACACACACACATACAGATATATATAAAATATATGTATGTTGACAAGCAATGTCTGGTGTTTACTAGGTAGAGAAGAGTAAACCAGATTTTGAATCTCAACAGAACTATTTAAAGCTATGTCTAAAATTCTTAAGATATTGTAATTTCATTTTACATTTCATTGATTCTGACAATGATTGCACAGCCACAAGACTGAAGAAATTACTAACAAAAATAAATATAAAATAACAGAGTTCACAACATAATTATGAAGGACAGAATGCAGCTTTTTTTACAAATTATTACCAGCTCAGTAAGCAATCCTTTAGAAACAATCACTTTCTAAAACATTTACTTCATTCAAATTTTTCTTCTATTTAAAGAGGGAACACTGAGTATGGGGAGCCCCCAAAACTCAGTTTTATACTAATTAAAATCTGAAGGAGCTATGTAAAATACATCAAACAGTTATTGTGGGTCCAGTTATAATAATATTAATACTCATATTCAAACTACTGTAGAAAAAAGCTAATTGCTAATACTTTCCTAAAAACTTACAAAAAATGTGGTCATGTATTTGCTCAGGACAATCAAAATAACTTGTGATAAACTAAAGATTTCAGAATAACAGGTTGTTGCTATTTCTGGGATGAGGTAAGCAAGATTTCTGAGGAAAATCTCTATCTTAAAGTGTGAGGGATTCCAGTATACATGGCCAGTTTTTAAAGACTGATTTCTGAAAGCACCAGAACAATCCATAGTGATCTCCAAGAGAATTGCAACTTTGCTGTTTGATTGAACTTGAACACAAGAAGTAGGCGTACAAGAGGTGGAAACAGGGACAAGCTACAAAAAATGCTATAAGTACATGACCTGTGTCTGCAGAAGAATAGCGGGGAAGATTAGAGTATGTCCAGAGTTCTATTGGCTGAGGGAGAGAAGGGAAACAAGAGAGAATTCTACAGCAGAAGGAAAAGCCAGCCAAACAATTCCACCATGTCTTTATAGAATTCTGTTCTATGAAACTTGCCCTTTTTTTTGTTATAAAAGCAACAGAAAATACGGGGCACTAAAGCTGTTTTTTGCTTTAGTCTTCATTGAAATTGATGTTTCCCAAATATCCTAACTTAGGGGTGAACTTTGAGGCAAAAAAACAGTACATAGAGAAGAAAAATATCGACTTCATGGAATTTCAGAATAGTTTGCGCTGGAAGGAATTTTTAAAGTACGTCTCATTCCAGCCTCCCTGACATGGGCCAGGACACTTTCCACTAGATCAAGTTTTGAATGCCTTGTGCAAGCTAGCCTTACACACTTTGAATGATGGAACATCTACCAACTTTCTGGGTAAAATGTTTTAATGTCTCACTACCTTCAAAGTAAAAAAAAAATACCTAAAGAAATCTTCCTTATGTCCAGTCTAAACTTGTGGGGGAATGGATTGTAGGAGAATAGAGATAGTGCAAAAGGCAATCTTGCCCTTGAGAAGTTGCAGCTGTATTAATTACCAAAGAGGAGGAACAGGCCTGCCCTTAATAGGCCACAGCTGTGTTCAATAAGGATGGGTGCTATAAAAGAGTGGGTTAGCAGCTTAAGAGGAGAGTTGGATGGTTCTGCTGTAAGGAGCAGTAAGGGTAAGGTGGTTGTGCAAGGGATGGGTAGGAGTCAGCTGGCTATATGGAAGGAAGAGAGAAGGAGTCAGTGTTGTGAGAAGCTGTCTGTGGGAACTCACAGAGAGAAGGTATACAAGTTTTATACTAAGATGATGAACTGATGGTGGCAGTCAAACTGGTGCCAAGCACCAACTCTGACAATTGGTGGCCCATATGGGGAGGAGTCTCAACATAAGCCTGTACTCTTTCAGTTTAAAGCCGTTATCCTGTGTCTTGCTCTTCTGAAAAAGCCCCTCTTCAGCTTTCTTGTAGGCCCCTTCTAATGATGGAAGGCTGCTATATTTTTCCCCAAGAACTTTTTCTTTAGACTAGAAACCTCAAGTGTCTTAACCTTTCTCTTTGTCACAGAAAGGGTGTCCAGCCCTCTGACCACTTCAGTGTCTCTCCTTTGAATCCAATTCTAAGAGTTCCATGTCTTTCTTGTACTGGATACCCCAGGATGAGGTTTATATTTCAGGTCACTTCTCACGAGAGTGGAATAGAGAAAGAGGAACACCCTGCTCAACATACTGACCATCTTTTTTTTGTAGCCCAGGTTAGGACTGTCTTTCTGAGCTGTAAAATTAGGCTCAGATTGGTTTTTTGGGGCATTCATTGCTGACCCATATACATTTTTTTTTTGGTCTATCAGTATCTCCAAGTCTTTGTTTGCAACTCTTTCTCAATTTACCACCCAGTTTGTGCTGATATTGGGGATTACCTTTACCTACTTACTACTTAAGTTACTAGAGCATCTGAGTAGTATCTTATTCTTTGAGCATTCTGGGAAGTTTTGTTTTGCTAACAGGCCTACTGATGAATGTCAGCACACCTATAGCTGTCTCTGGCATTCTCATCTGACTTCTGCTAGCCAGCAAGAGAGCTTCTCGATTGCTTCCTACTGTGTTTCAGGATGTTTCCAAAGACCTTTTCCAATTTTTAGAGCAGAATCTGTGCTCTCCATCTGATGAAAAGGCATTTATTTATAAAACTCAGCACTTACCATCAGATCTCTATAGAGCAAACTCTTTTTAGTATTAAGCATGGAGCTACACTCTATAGGTTCAGGTTCCTCTGAACAGAAATTGTTAGAAAATAGAATTTAAAAAAATTTAAAATGAATTGTTAGTCACTTAGCATAGCATACAATAATTCAAATTTGAGACATATAACTTTTAATATGCAAGATCAGCTTTGTTTTTAGGAAAAAAAAATTACAAGTTTACTTTGTTTGACTACAAAAATCACCAAATCACTGAATAATCAAGGCTAGAAGATACCTTCAATACCATCTACTGCAAGCATCAATTTAGCACCACCACAACCACCCCTGAACCACATCCACAAAAATATTTCTATGGCATAAATTGCCGCTAGATTACAGCTTTTTTTTATTATGCCATCTACCATAAAAAAATTTTACTTATGCCTCAGTTTCAAAAGTCATGAGATTTTATCAAACTCTGTAATTTAAAATCTAGTGGTTTATATAAAAATATAGTATGATTTAAATGCACAATGATATTTCCCATGAAAACAGAGTTAAAAGACTCAAAGTCTTCAGGATTGTAGTTTAGTTGCTAAATTTTTGATATCTTCGATTTACCATTTCCATAGTGAAAACTATTGAACAAAAGTAAATAGTAAACTGTTTGTTGCATTAAATTGCTTTGTGCAAGTGGACCTGAATTCTCTTATATAATAGATGCAGATATATATCTGGACATAGATGATATGTAGATATATGTATATATGAAGAGATTAGAGTAAAATTTTTCATTTTACTCTATGGCATTAGTTTTTCATCTGAATTTTGTTTTTATACTATAGGTCCATCAGAGGCATGAAGAGAGGGAATTATACCGTAGACAAAAAACCAAAAGTATCTCTCTTGTATGGGCAGCATAAGAATCCATATTGGCTAGGAACCATTTAATAAACCAGGAAGGTTTTAATTGTGGAGGAATTATGTTGGAGGATAATATTGGCAATTTAAATTGTTGAACAGAAATATCTGAGCTGTGTGGTTCACTCAGATAACACTAGTTCTTTACAGTGTTTTCCATAAATTATGTTCCTTTAACCCAAGCAGTTTCATTATACTTACTGTAAAATTAAATTACTACATTAGTATTAGTAGTCAAGTTTGCATATTGCAAAGAAAAAAGTAATGTTGTTTCATTCTAAAAATGTTAAATAGAATTTTCAAAATGAATATTTATTAAGTATTGTGAAGTAGATTTGATGATGATTTTTAATTGTGCTGCTTGTCTTTATAATTGCAGCATTATTCTTATGTAAATTGGTGTATTGAGTAGTTGGAGAAAAGAAACTCTCTGGTTTCCTATCAATGTTAGCATAAGACTAATGAAAACAGTGTTGGGCACACAGACCCTTGCATTCCCACTGGGCCATTGTGAATTCACATATACATGTATTGGCTTTTTGTGGCAAGGTTTTATTAGAGCAGGGCTCCCTTCAGGAGAAGAGACAGAAGGAGTTTCAGGTTTTGGTCTTGCTTTTCTTTACTGTTGTCCCACTCTTTTATTAACTGGCAACAAATATTTTTTCCCACCAGTTGGGGAGAAAATGTGAATAAGAGAAAGCCCAGTAATAGAACCAAAAGAAATGGGCCTAATCTGAAACATAGTGGGTTCCCTTTAAATATCAGAAAACATCTTGTTTTTTTTCACTATGAGGTTGACTAAGCAGTGGTACAGGTTGTCCAGGCAGGTTGTGTAGTCTCTCATCAGAGATGGTAAAAATCATTTTGGACATGTTCCTGATCAATTTACTGTTGATGCTCCTTGAGCAGACAATAGTTGGACCAGATGCCCTCCAGAGGTTCCTCCTAACCTCAACCATTCTGTGAATCTGAGCAAGAGAGTAAAGATATAAGCAAAGACACAAAATATACTTAACTAATACATATAACAAAATCAAATTTAAAGGATAATTATATACTTGAAAATGTAAAAAGTATGTAACTAGTGTGAGATGGATATTGAAGGGGAATTTGAAAAGAGTTTTAAAGCATTTGAAAATCAGCACTTATTTGCTACTAGTGGTAGTGGAGAAATCCACAGACCCAAGCCTTCCAGAACTCCTGTTTGAACAATCCACAAATGCACATTGTAATTAAATCAGGTAGTGATGAGCTACATAAATAACAGCTTAAAATGATAGAATGGAAGTAGATGATAAACCTTGCCGTTGTAAAATGTACATTGGAACAAAATGATGGGATGCAGAGAGAGCAGCAATGATCTGTGTTATCACATGAGGCTCAAACAAGGAAATAAGAAATGTTGAATAACTTTTCTAACAACAGAACATGATGCTTTCAGGCACATCAGGCTTATAAAGTGAATAGAATGAAAGTGCTTTTTCATGCAACAATTAAACCGTGGCACAGTAGTAAACAGTCTTGGCACAGTAATAAATAAATGCTTTTAGCTGTATGGGATAATGCAAGGATTCAAAGATGTATTGTAGCGCAGTAGTTTGATCAGTGGCTGCTAGAGGTTATCTACATGCGTGTTTTATTTCAATAAGAAAGCCCCTTTAGAAAGAAGGGAAAGTCACAGTTTTCTATATTTAATTATTTTTTCCTTGTTAAAGCTTGAGGTTTGCAATCTGTATTCATTTTTTATTAGGCTACATTGAAGGATGAAGTCTGAGAGTGCATCTAATGTGGTGTAAGGGTTAATCCTTATTCAATGCACAGTGCAAAGTTAGACTTAGGCCAGAGGAATCATTCTCCTTCACCAAGCCAAAATAAATGATGTGTTGCCCTCTGGACTGACAGATTCTCTGTCAGATGTTCACTGTTGTGAACATGGTTGTACTAATTTTTACCACAGTCCCTGTGGTCTAGGTTGGATCAGCCCACAGAGTACTCAATCTGGACTTTTTGTCTATCCTTATTTTCTCCCTCAAGTATCTACTTTGTCCTGAGCTGGTTCTAAATATGTTTTAAATGTGGTAACATTTCTGGTGGTCAAGTGACTATTGTTTCACCTGTTCTTTTAGTTCTCTTATCTGCCAGGTAAAATAGTCTTAACTTGAAGAATTTTAATTCAATTCATTGACAGTTCATGCAAACACTCCTAGTTGACTGTGCTATTGTTTTTTGCTATGTGATACATGCAATCCCTCCCAGTTGCCTCAGCAAGGTGACAGGCAGTGCCGAACTCTGAGGTCAGTGCAAAATCTTTTCTCTCTTCTGTACTTTCTTTTGTTTTCCCCTACCACACCATGTTATTTACTCATTTTCTTCTGTTACAGCATGGGTCACCTGTGGGCTGTCGTCCCTCAGGAATGTCCCTGTCCTGCCATGAGTTGCCCACTGACAGTATTTCCTTGGGCTGCCCTGCCCCAGCATGGGCTTCCTGCAGAAGCACATCCTCTTGAATATCGGGTCTTCTGCCAAGACTGCCTCTCTAGCTGTGTCCACAAAAATTACCTTTTCCTTGTTTTCCTCTGCTACTTCCTTTTATCTGTCCGTGTGTCCTTATGGCTACCATTTTCCCTCAAATATGTCTAAGGCAGGCTGCCAGGAGCTTCCTTTCAGTTTTGGTTCTCAGAGGTCATATCAGGGTTAGGGCTGGAGGGATAGACTTTGGAGAAATAGGTGTAATGGTTTTTTTAAAGCAGCTGAAACGTTTTAAATTTCTGATGTGTGTTTTTTGCAAAAAAAATTAACTTAAAGGGAAATATTTAGATTAAGTTTTGTAATTAACTTTCATATACTCTTATTATGCGCTCTAAGAAATAATACTTTATAATACATGTGCTGCACCAATATTTTTCAGACTCACAAACTAGCAATCCTCAACATTTCCCTCTCTTCTAGATAGGTCCTTGGACATTTGCATCAGTTGCAGCTTGTTCCTAGAGAATGTGGAAAAAAATATTTCAACAACTGAGGATGTTTTAGTCCTGATATTCCACTCACATTGCAGCACATGGTTCTTAAAAATTTGAAGTTTTTGTCAAAAGAATGAAATACAATGGAAACATACTTACAGGCATTACTAAAATCCTAAGAAAATTATTTATTAATTTATAATTACACAATCTAATTGAAGAATATGTAGGCAAGATAATTAAAGGAACTTGGGAATTAACTAGAAGCTTTTTACTATTCTATTTCTAGAGAGGACAGGGCTAAGAAAATTTAAATTTTTTCACTTAAAGTATTTTTTGGTAATATAATTTATACATGCGTATTGCATATAGATCTAAAATATGAAAAGCACTTTTGTATACTTTATGTAAAGTCACGTTCTAGAAGTTTTGTGGGTTTATTTCTGTGGCAAGATATTTCAAATTTAATAACGTGTTTACTGTAATTTTCCACTATTAGTCATATTTTGGAGTGTATTTGGTTTGTGGTTTTTTTGTTAGTTGGGTTTTGGTTGGAACAGTAAGCATGCAAAACATAAAAATGTATTTTTATAATACAAATTTAATTAAACTAAATTCACACACACACAAATCTATATTTATTATGGCGATCCAAAATGTAATAATTGGGAGACATAGGGAAAATTTTTTAATGTTAATTCTTGCTAAATTATTTCATTTAGCTTCCAACCTTGTTTCAGAAAAGAAGCTAATTTTGAACCTTTTTTAAAATGTTTACTATCAAACAATTCCAAAAGCAAATATTTTTAGAACTTTAAGAAGTTGAAAGCTATTACAGGGATTTTTGTTGTTTCATTTTCTTTCTTCTTCCTTTGTGCAGCTTCCATAAAAAAGGCAATATACTGCACAAGCAACTCGTCAGATAAATACATTTGCAGTGCTATCCAAGACTGAATTCAATTCCGAGTTTAACCATGCCTGCCAATTATTTCCAGCTATTTGATAGACCAGTTCTATTCAATTTAAATTCCATTCTCAACAAAAATATACAACAAAACGATGCACTCGGAAAATGATACTTTGTAAGAGACAGAAGCAATAAACAGTTTTGTTTTCTTTACTGTTACTTTTGTGGAAGTAAAAAGAGGAATAACAAGAATCTGCAAGATATGGCATATTATAGTACTAGCACTGTGTATATTCTAAGCTGTTTTCAAAGAAAGATGCATGAGTGTGTCAGGGACCAAAAAAATCTCCTAAATTCATGTTTAAAAAAAAAAAAAACCCAACAAAAAGCCCCCCCAAACCTGCCTACTTTCAAATATATTCTAAAAATTAATACTTACATTTCACAGCTAAAAACATTACTTCAGGTTTTCAACCAAGTATAGAATGATGCTAGTTTTTAAACCCATATCTTATACACCATATAGGCAAGAATTTGTTTCAATTCTGTTGAGTGCAATAAAAATTCTGCAGAGGGTAAGAAAAATGTGTGCTTCTAAAATATGAGAAAATTACTTATGCTTCTTTACAGAGCTGAGGTCGTTCTAATAAAGGGAGGAAAAGAGAAAGGTCACAGAGAATTATTTTTACCTCTTACACATTTCCCTTCTTCACATATTCTCAGCCTAATGAATTTCTATAAAGTATTCCACAGATTACTGGATCTTCAGTATACCCGATTGCTTTCCTCAAGTGAGGCATAAAAATTTTTTTCTATCCATAACCTTTACTGACTTTGACTGGCATAACATACAAAGAAAAAAAATAAAAATGTTGTTGTCATTATAACTGCATAATAATTTTGCAATTATTTTAATATCTTCTACCAGAACAATTAGGTAACATTTTAATCTATGTCTGTATTATTTGACCTGTAACTGTATGGGAAATTGTTGTTTTTTCATGTAAGCTAGTCACAGTCTATATGCAAATATATATGAATCAAAATTAGTTTTTTAGGGACAAAATCCATTTATCTGTCTATAGCCTATATAATATGATATAATATGCATCTTTAAGCATGGGTGCATGAACAAAGAGATTAACAATGTAATTTTTCACTATTTTATTTGTAACTATTTTACTAACAACTTCTGGGGAAAAAGTGCTCATTGGTGTATAACTCTTGTGAATTCTTATTAGAATAAACTTTGTAAACTTTGTTCAATCATCCTAATTTCAATGATTATCTTGACAGATACTTACATTTTATAAAGCAATTTCATGCACAGATTGTGAAAATTCATGCACACTCTTGAAGATAACCACAAGTAAAGGAACACATTTTTTTCAGCTCTTTGTTGTAAAGAAAATGGTGGTTTGTTTTTTAGATAAAGCAAAATTTCACTAACTTGCTTGGCATTTTGCAAGAAATAATGTTAACAAGTTAATAGTATTTTGTATTGTAGGATTGAATCAAATTTTGGGAATACGTTTTTAAGAAATATTAAATAGACTATATTGCATCTTGCAGGAAACAGAAAACCAAATTTTGTTGCCTGTACTAGTATTTTTTAAGTATTTTAAGTGTTTAAGTATTTAAGGTATAAGTATTCTCTTTCTGGGGAATTCAGTCCATCTCTTTTTAGGAACAGTGAATTCCAGTAAAAAAAAAAAGGCAAAAGAAATAGAACTAATGTGCTCAATGTTGGAAACTTCTCAGGTGCATGTTTTACAGAGTTGAAATGCTTGCAAAGAATTTCAAGGCCAAGCTTTAATTTTCAGCCTGTCTGAACTCTTTGCTAAGCTTTTTCGCACCTCTAGACTGCTACACGAGGAAATGAGAGAATAGTTTACAGCACAATACCATTATTCATAAAACAAAATAACTTTTCCTTAGACAGTTCTTAAAATTGATTACATATTGTACTTCTTGTGTATGAACTGCTTTTTCAGTGGGCCTACTGGTGAAGAATTTTTCACTTTTTTTTTTTGTCATGTAAACAAAAAAGGATATTTTTACAACTTACAAAGCTCAACTTTTTAGAAATTTATTATTTGCAGTGAAAAGGTTCTGGTTTTCTTCCATATTTCCCTTCTATTAATAATTTATCAGGTTTGGTTTACTTCTAATGAGCAGTGGAACTGAATATCCACTGTCAAGACTGGTTTTTTATTTTGCCAGGCTGAATATATTGCTGATTTAAAATCATACAGTACAGGTTGGGAAATATTAATTATACTGATTTTCAGTGTCACAACAGCCCAATAGAGTAGATATTTTCTTGATTTCTTTTTCCCTATTAATCAGGATTATTATAACTACAAAAGCTTTCTGAAAATAATGTAAATCAAAGATTGTGTAACTTTCTTAGCAGGTAATACATTTTTAGGCTGTGGAATTTCTATAATTTTTAAAAATTTACACCCAATAATCCATGAATAACTCAGTGATCATACCTGATGCACCATTATTTGACTTCAAGTCCTAAGAAATTTATTTGTTCCCTGCATCTCATTGCTCAGACATGATACAAAGCCTATGAAGTAATGGATCATGGTATGGATAAAAAGGAGTTCCATCTATAATGTAGAACTAAAAACATGGAAAAGTTCAGTAACTCTAGGAAATATTATGCTGCTCAGTAGATGATCTGTATTTCAATTAGCATCCTAGAATAATTTTTTTCAAGGATCACTACTCCAACCATCAATATTTCCCATCACTAACACCAGATACTGTGAATGCTTTTGGCTTTAATTAAATTCAGAGTAATTATTGTCACTTTTTTTTTATTGTGAGAGTGAGACATAGAAATTGGAGGAAGGTATCTGACACCTGTCAGTAAGATCATGCTCAGATTTTCTTAAAAAGTGTACAGCTTGCAGTCTTATGGCTTATTTTTTTTCTTTACAAAATTCTTCAGGTGCAGATCTCTGAGTGTTAACAGAACCATTTCAAGGGCTATTTTGACATCCTGGGATACTCCTGAACCTGGAGAATTCCTGTCATCCTACCCTTACCCTGTTGGAAGGCAAAGCCTCTAACTTCTTATAGGTCTCCACTGCCTCCTTCTTTAGAATCTTTTTCAGTAAGCAGCTGCAGTGACCCTCTGTACACTCAACATTTCTCCTCCCACGAACAGTTTTAGCCCAGCAAAAAGCATTATTTACCTGGACATAGCAATTACTGCTCTTGCACTAAATGAAAGACAAAAACTGATGTCTGTCTCCATGAAGTAGAACAGACTGTCTCATAATCACACAATTTACAGCTACTCCCTTCTGTAATAAATTTGTTTGAGAGAGATTTGGAGCAGAGTAGAACAGAGGGAGCATGTGAGCTAACAGCATGGGGCTCCACTGTTAGAACTGGTTCTTCATTCTCTTTTATTGATGTACTGCTCTGTAACAGGACACAGGTACTTCCTATATCATTGCTCCTACTGATCTGAGCAAGATCTGCAGCACCCTCCACATCCATTACTGTCTTCAGAGCACTCAACTATTACTTCACACAGCCCTCTCAAAAATAGATGTGAATAAAGAGCAATTTTTCATAGGCTGTGTGGAATATCTTAAATCTGTAAGGGTGTGTTGAAGGAGATTATCTTCTTCTCTAAGGGCACCTGATCAAAGGTGTCATAAATCAGAGCATATGAGGACAGACCTGACCAAAACAATTATAAGAAAGGTTTTTAAAAAGAACAAACTTTGACGCTGTCCCGATGAGTATGAGGGGTGTGAAAATGTTTTTTTGGTTGCCTTTTTTTTTTTTTTTTTTCCAGTTGAGTGGTTAAATAATGAGACATAGAAACCAGATGGTCTTAAAACCTGCCCAGGTAATGTTTATAAAGACAGTAAGCAGAAATGGTGAGTCAGTCACACTGGTTGATGAAGTACCAAGAAACTCTGGCAAACTGGCACTTCATGATTCAGATGGATGTTAACCTGAGTTTGAGGATGTTGGAAGGGGTTGCCATGAACATGCAATGTGCAGAGGAAGGGGGAGAAGGGAAAAACAAAGGAAGACCAGACAGAAAAATATTAAAATGGGGCTGATGACACATTAATCAGAGATGGCTGCACTTATCTGACCATGCTCTGCACTTGATCATTGGTTTGTCCTGCCTTCTCATATTTTCTTGTTGAATCTGAACCCCATGCCTGCATGCTATCACTATCCACACCATGTGTATGTGAATACTACAGGGACTTGGTGCCAGCTGCTGAGGGGACCAGCTCCTGGAGTCAGACTGGATTCCTCACCTGTGGCATCAGCTACTGGAGCCAGTTGGGTTCTTGGAGTTGACTGGGGTGGGAAGAACAGCATCTGTTCCCAAAACCATTGTCCTGGTTTTGGCTCGGATGGACTTAATTTTCTTCTTAGCATCTGGTACACTGGTGAAATAGAGAAAATTTACTTTATCCTAGCCACAACCAGTAAAAGACACTGGAGGAACCAGGGAGCGTGAGGCAAGTGATGGGCTTTGCAGCCGTGGCTGAAGTGGGACTACAGGTCATGGTCTGCATGCCTTGTTTTGGATGATGGGAGTGTTTGTGCCTTCCTCAAGCCAGATGCATGATCTGCTATGGGATTCACTGGCAAACTCCAGGCTGGACTAGTCAGCAAGTAGGGCGCCCAGGTTCGGGAAGGGATAGGGAGGTGGGAAGGACCTCTGCTGGTATTTGGTGGAGACCTATGAGTGTGTTAGTGCTGTGTTTGCAGTGAGCAGCCAGCTGCACCTGCTGGTGAGTAGGAAGAGGAAATGGGATCCAGGAAGGGGTGCTGGGCAGTAAGAACAGATATCGCAGTGCTCAGGGCATCCATCAATGAGCTTCTGAAACTGGAGAGTTCACATATGCGCTGCACTCGTAACCTCTTGCTTCTGTCAGCCCAAGAGGAAGGGACACGTCTGTCTGAGCTTATGCCTGGTGCGAGTCATGAAAATGTGCTGCTGTTAAAGGCAACCCCCAGCCTGTGGCTGTCTGTGTGACAGGCTGTGCCTGTGTCCTGTGTGTGATTGTGCGTCTCTCTGGGGAATGTGCTCAGCTTTGCTGCTGGCTCAACCTGCAAAGAGGAAAGCAGCAGCCCCTCCTTCAGCCTGGGCACAGACCAGGTGCTTGGGCAGTGATATGGGCCCAGTGGCCGCACAGGACAGGCCTCAGGCCGGAGCAGCTGCAGGACCTAGCCCTGCTCTTATAATTTGCTATCGGAATCAGCTTCCAAAACTGCTTCTTTTGCAACAAAGGGTATGAAGAAAGCCTGAAAGGATTCACCCAGTTTTGGATTATTAACTCTTGCACACCTGATATCCAAAATAACTAATCTACTGTAGAAAGTCCCACACACAGAAAGGTAATTTTTTTTCCAATATCAGTATGTGTCTCAGGGTTAATCTGTATCTGTTAGGTATAAATAGGTGGAGATATGTAGCAAGAATATAAGGTAAAATAGAAACACATACTGAAACCAGAGTTATCCTCAATATACCATTCAAACTGCATTTGCTTTTATTAACCTCTAGTGTATGTAAACACTCTCTCATAGGTAAAGATGTTGCCACCTATTAACATTTTTTGACTATGGCTACAGATATAAAACTGTTTTTATTTTTTCCCAGAGGCCCTATGGCAAAGACCATTTATAAAGGCAGCAAGATGGATTGGACACACTTCTTGATAAAGTAGGCACATTCAGTACTGACTAGATGAAACTTGAAGTAAACATCAAATTGGGGCAAAAGAGTGAAGGAATTTTATATCATTCACTTATTTGGTATTATTGAGGATTACTTAAAGTTTTCTCTTCCCCTAAAATGGTCTCAGCACTATAAGAATGGAGATGTGCAGAATGCTGACATGATTCAGTCTTACATTTTTATGTTAATGGTGAAGTTACTTGTTTATCACCACTTTGTAAATTTGTGGTTAATCCAGAATTCTATCAATTGCATTAATAGAACTTCAGTGTCTGTGTTTTTGATGGAAGACAGTAGCCTAGACATAGATGGGCTTCATAACTGAATGGCTATATATTATGACATCCATAACATTAACATTACAGGGGTTTCCTGTCCCAGAAGAGGTCTTCTACTTTATATTACAAAGTATCATTTTGCAGACCTGGCTTTATTATTCAGTCCAAGAGATCTGAAAACACAGCATGCTCTTCAATGTGACAGTGTTTTACATTTCTTATTCCCATCTCTCTCTCTCTAGCACTCTCTGCTCTCGAGCTTAGGCCTTTTCTTATCTATGCTTAAACTCCTGCTGTCTAGCACATTAATCTACTTCCAGTATTTTCCCCAAAGTGCCCATTAAACCAATACATTTCAACTGTTTAAACAGCTACTGTAATCTAAAATGATCCCAATGGAAAATGAAATAAAACCAGGCATGCCATATGGATGAGATTTATATAAACAAATATAGCTGTTCACATGGAAATGCGTAAATTTGGAATGGCCCAGGTTCCCTTCAGTGGTTCATCTCATGTGTAATCAGATTAAATGAACCATGACCTATAAGTATCTATGCAAACATGAAGGTATGAAATATATGTTAAAAAAAAAGAAAAGAAAAAATATAGGTAGAATTATATAAAGTTTATGATGATTAAACATTAATCTTACCAATAATGATCTGTCACTGAAATAATTCTTGCATTTAATCTTGGTTTAGAGCTTAGCCAATTGAAGTCAATGCAAAAAATTCTTCATGAGGTTAGTGGTTCTTTCATTAGAATCCTGTGAATGAAAAAGTGGAATTAGGTAATGGATAAAAAAGTAAAAAACAACATTAATTAAGTCCCATATTCTGTTTTTATAGCTGAAATATTGCTAAAACTCATCAGTTGCACTAGATATAGTGTAAGTTGTGTATTTTAAAAGTCGCAGAAGTAACAAAATAAATGTAGCTGAGTATAGTGTTTCTTTACTAACTACAGTCTGTTTGTGGTTTTTTACTTATTAAATGCCAGAATACTGTCCAATAAAAAGCCCTAACAAAGGGAAATAATTTCTTTATTTCTAATTTCTTAACCAAAACTGAAGATAGATCTTACTCAGCAAAAATTTTACTTAATTCATTGTCAAATTACCTGCTGTCTCTAGGTTTTCTTTACTAAATGTATGTGTTAAGCATTAAAGTATTAAAATTTAGCCATTAAATATTCCTGCTATTGGAAGATAAGGATAAGGATAGTCTCCTCTCAATTTCAGCCCCCCCTGAAGCTGGTGGTTTGGGCAGCAGGATGTGAAGGAAAGATTGATAAACTTTCTCTTCCAGGCAGAGTCTGCTAAAAGACAGTCTACTGGTACTGATGGAGCAACTATCCCTAGGTTGTTGGATTCTTTGTCCTTTATGGAGCTTCAGAAGGAGGATGCATCTCTGCAAGGCTCAAACTCATCCTCTCTGCACGGATGCATCTCAGCAAAAGGCTCAGGCCTTTTGCTGAGCTGGGGCAGATCCTCTTCTAGCCTGCAAAAGGTGTGTGATTCTTAAGGAGGCGTGCTGGCAAGCAAAGGAACTCCTGAGGGAAATCAGTAGACTGCAGCACCAGAGAGATCAGACTGTGCAGATTGTCTTTGAGGCTTCAAGAGCCAAAATCTTTGCAGGCTACAGTTACAATGGTTGGAGACCCTGCTGTGAAAAAATGATGGCCCCCATCTGTTGGCCTGTAGAGAGGTCTACTGCATGCCAGTGTCTCCATTTGGAACATTATGAGAAGTTTATTAAGGGTTATCCTCAGCTCTTGAATTTTACTCTCTGTTTATCTTCTATTTGGGCTGTATCAGGAAGAAGCTGTTTCTTTCAGACTGAAGAAGGTGGTAATTTACTTGACTACATCTGGAATGATGTGTTGAGTTCTGGCCTCCCTAGTACTTCACAGAACTGAATAGAGTGACTGCAGCAAAGGTGATGAAGGGACTGCAGTGTCCTTCATTTGTGGGATGACAGGGATGGGACACAGCAGATTTTGTCGATATGTATGACCAAATGGGAGATAATGAAGATGAGGCAACCAGATTTTTCCCACTGCTGCCCGCTGATAGGATAAGAGAAAATGGTAAAAATGTAATAATTAATCTAATTTAAAGAGAACTTTTTGCAATTAGTGTTCTCATACATGGGAAGATGCTGCCCAGGGATTGTGGATTCTCCATGTGGGGAGACAGTCAAAAACCAGACTGGGCACTTTTCTTTTGTAGCAAAATTCTTCAACATGTCTGGATGATCTCAATTGGTCCCTTCCTATATGATCTCAACAGGTCCCTTCCAATCTCAAACTTTGTAGTTCAATGTATTTTCCTTTTTGTCCAAACTTTTTAAAAAGGAAATGCTGTTTCCTAGGTTTCCCTGGCATCTCATATCAATTAAAAATTGGCTTATGGGAACATATTTCTGAAATTAACATTACACTTGTTCTAAGATGATTTATTGGCATTAACAATCTAAAATTACTTGAGTGTGGGGACTGTTAATTTAAACATTTTATACATATGGATGAAAATACAGAGAAGGCAAGAGAATCCATGGTTATTTGAAGAATTTGTTTTTTTCAGTAATGCAGTAATGTAGTTACAATTTCAGGTTTCCGAGCTGACTACTAGTAGTCACATTATATCCTAGGCCCTGTTGTTTTAGTGAGAACTGAGGCTGGATGCTTCACAAGAAATAATGAACGTCTTGATTTCACAGTAGTGTAGATACATTCTCATTATATTTTTAGCATCAAACCTTTCTATTTTGAGGAAATGTCTGGCGACAGTTTTGAGTTCCTGTTAGTTGAGAAACCTCACTTGTTGATATCTTAACATTGCCTCTGTGAGGATCTCCTCCATGATGTTTACAGGCAAATAGGTAAGGCTCACCAGTTCCATGGGTTTCCTTTCTCCCCTTTTTAAAAATAAGAGTGATTTTTCCTTTTTTCTCAGTCACAAGGGACTTCTCAATATATACTTCAAATATACTTCCTGAAAATGCGTATGTAGAATGAATATGCACACTGGATTTCTTTTTGCTCCTCTTTAACATCTTTTTGAATGACTAGGAGATGACACAGTTTGCTGTCATTAGGTTCTCAGATGACACCAAACTGGTGGGATCAAGTTGAAAGGCCAGAAGGCAGTAATGCCACTCAGATAGTGCCATCCTAATTGTCAGGAGAAATGTACCAGATGGAACTTCATGAAATGCAGAAATCACAGATTCAGAGTTCTCCCTTTAGAAATGAAGACACAAACCTTCTCCCTGGACCTGGGAATGGCATTGGCTAGATTAGGGCAGAGCCAACAGTTTGGTTAGGGCCAGAACACTTCGTCTGTGAGGAGAGGTGGGGGGACAGGAGTTTTTAAACTTAGACATCCATGTCTGATACAACCATTTTTGGTTCACCATTAATTTGAGAGAAATTTTCAACTTCAGATGGCAATATATTAGACAAAAGATAACCTGATGAAAGGATGACGAAGCAGGAATTTTCTCCTAAGAAATATGTTTTAAAAGTACCAATTTATCTCTATTTAATAGAAGGAAAGTGTGTCATATTCAGATATCTATATTTCAGAAAAGATCATTGTAAATCCTCCTGGTGAAGTCTCTAGACACTGATGATTTGTTGTAACTGCTCCTCTATCTTCATCAGGAAAAATGAAGGCTCAGAATCAGGACGAACTGAAAAAATGAAGTGAGGAGGGGATCATAACACCAGCTTGTACATACTGGAAAGTGCATAACCATTTTAACTACTGCAAGCATTTTTTTCAGTATGTTTTTTTTTTTCTCTGTAACAACTAGATTTACAATAAAAATAATTCTTTGGTTAGACTGTTTAAATTTATATTACATTAAAAATTAATTTTTAGTATTGCAAATAATGTATATTTTGCTGTTCATTTTAAGAATTTGAGGATAGGGAGAAATAGTGGAAAAGGGTAATTGAGTGTCTTTGTAGTTGACACCATGGGAAAAAAAGTTTCCCAAGAAAAAGGCAAGCATATGTAAAATTTCATTACATATTTGTTTTTCAAAAAAGGATTAAAAGAGTTTCAGTGTACTTGAATGGGCCAAAAGAGTAAGAGTGCGAGTTTTAAATGGAGTTTTTATATCTGGCTCTGGTACCATTTAAGATTTCACGTACATGAGCAAGTCCTCAGGGAAACTTGCTCTCAAAGCAGATTCCATTTAAAAAGAATAATGAGAACACTTTGCCATTGTGGGTATAAAATAACTGTAATTTTAATTTGTTTCATAACTTGAAAACAAATATTTCTGCAAATTTCCTAGAAATAAGTTGATATTTTTGCCAGCTGAGGCTAAATATCACAGATACATTGCCATTCACCTTTATAGACTTAATGATTTCATCTTTCTGAATTGCTGTTATATTTTCTGTAAAAGGATCAATTTTCTCATACTGGGAAAAATGAGTATAACTACGGTCAATTTTTTCTCAGATTGTGTAAACTGAAATATTTGCCTTTTCGTTTAAGAGAATCAAATCTTGTTAAATTTCCTGTTATGTGCTATGATTAGAAGCTTTGAATATAAAAGGATGCAAAGAAGGGAGTGAAGGAAGACAAAGAGACTATTTCCACACTTTTGAATATTAAAGTGCTCAAAGAAAAAGCTTTATTTTGTCTTCAATAGGCTACTACCTAGTGGCTTTCTTTCAACAGGGTAAATAAAGTGCACCAAGCACCTTTATTCACTAGAACATGTTGTTGTTGCTGTTGTGCCAAAGACTTGCATGGCCACTTTACCCAGATAGTCCAAACATTTGGTTATCATCATCTGCTGTCAAGGCAGCATGGTCCTCTCCTCTGCTTTCTCCATGCCGTGCTGACTATTTCCCTCATCCATGAGAACAGTGGTCCATATGGTGTAATGGGAAAAGGCAATGGTTAAACTGAGCAACTCAGTCTCCCCTCTGCTTGAAATACCTTAGCTCTTGGGACTAGACCACTAATGTGCCTTCCATCCAACTCTCTTGTAAACTCTCCTTTTTCTTTCAAGAACATCCACAAGTCTCAGTGTGCAGAAGGGACATGGAGAATTCCCATTCCTTCCTGACACTTTCCTTGAGATGTGATCATACTAGTGGATTGCTGATGCTGCACTTCTCTGTGATGCTAGTCTTACACCAATCTTCAGGCATGAAGTATCTACCAGAGGTGCTGGTTCATTATGATTCCAGTAAGAAAGGCACTTAGACCAAAATATCTCTGAAAATGTAATTCACTAGAGCCGACCATATGAAGAAAGTGGGGATAGCGCAGACAATACTACTTTCCTTTGGATTCTGGGGACCGTAATTTCTGCATCAGCAAACAAATCTCCAATAAACATGCAGCATGAGATGCAGATCACTTCAGGAGGCTTATGCTATTTTGCTCCTCTGAGCTCTGACTGGATTTTCTTACAAGAAAAGCAATTCTATTCATGTCTACTGTTGACACCTATATAACATAAAATTGCCATATTTGATTATAGCCTGAAAGTTACTTCAGTCAAAGATGCTTATAGGGATAATCTATTTTCTAGTACTCTTCTTTTTAAGTGTATTTATTTTGTCTATACAATTTATCTTTTAAAACTCTGATTATGTATTAAACATATGTATAGTTATTTAGAGTATCTACTGAGTGTGTCTATGCTGAAATTCTTCTCTATTTTTTCCTAGAAAGCTGTTCTTCATTCTGTTCTACTTAAATGTTATCATTATGTTTCTAACTCTTGAGATAAATGAACTCAAATGAAGTAGAGGTAGGAAATTCTTCCTTTAAAAGATTATAACTGCAAATTTGTGTTATGCCCCAATTCAGCTATACTATTCATTAGTTAATTCTTCCTAGAGAAATCTGAATTTACATACTTTTTCTGTTTTGGAAAAAACCCAAATCTTTCCTAAGATTTCCCTAAAGTAGTGCTTCCAATTTGAAATTGAAAATCTGCACAGTAATTTAATTTCAATTAAGCTGTAGAAGTATTGTACTATTTGTTTATTATTATTATTTATATTAGCTGACATAGTGACAATCAAATGATTGTTTGAAAGTGCATTTTGTAGCATAGCTGATCACTGGAAACCCTATAAACTTTAACATTGTAAAGGTCAATGGATTTACAAGTGATAACGTATAATTTAACAAGATGGCCCCTAATGCAGAACGAAAGAAGGCAATATAATAACTTGTGAAGAAAATTTCACTTGAAGAGTCGGGAGGTGATGTCAACTAGCAGAGATTTATTAGCACTTTAAAATCCTATGACCTAAGGAACTTTAAGCAAGAGAGACATAGGTTTTATGAGTTTACTTGAGGACATATCCCTAATTAAGTGCCATAAAAAATATGCTGTAGAAACGCAATGGTTCTTTAGCGATCAGCTCTTCTAACATTAAATGACACCCTAAAAATTTAATGGTTTTCCATTAGTTGAAATAATGCTGTTTAACAGCTTAATGGCTAGAGCAGAATGCTGTAAATTAGATAATCTATGTCCTCATCGCTATTTTGACACTTGCTTTGGTGAGGTTGAAAAGTCAACATCTCCCTGCAACTCCTATCTTTTCCAAAATTGTAAATCAAATGTTATATCATTTTCTAGGTTTACTGCAATATTGACCTTTTCTAACTCTACAAGCATGATATCACTCAGTGCTCTTTCACATGTTTCTTTCCTAGAGTAAAACTCCCATTTTCTTAGTGGTTTCAATTGCAATTCCTTCATTTCAACTGAGATAACCTTGGGTTATTTGGCTTCTGGCAATATAAGAAAATTAAAGACCTTCATGTAAAGTAGTAAATGTCATTTGCAAAAATCTCTAAAAGTTATTGATGGTTAAGAACTAACTCTACTTGTCCAACAGCCTTCTATTTATGGATGATGATACATGTACACTCACTACATGTTCTCCTCTCCCAAGCTCTTTTTCACTGGCTGTTCTTTCCATTTATCTAAATTATCTCTCAGGCTCTCAGAAAAGTTCCTGGACTGCTATTCTGAGATTTGCTTTAAAACTGTTATTAGGAAAGTAATATTTAAATTGTCGTGGAAATGATAATATAAATGCTCAGTAAGAACACTGTTATGGGATTTGTTTGTTTCTTTTCCCCAGGAATTCTGCTGTAGGTTTTATTCTTAGGAGTTGAAAAGATTATCACATTATTAACTGCTCACAAAAGCTCATTCTTCATGCAACTTAGATCTGATTTTTTTTTTTAATTGCATGATTGTGGTGAGGATTACTTAATAAAATGCTGAGAAGACACTGTAAATGAGTTACTAACTGGTTGAATGCCACCCTGTAGGAAAGGTAGCTCAGTTATTTCTGTAGACATAGTGTTGTGTGTTCTTTTCCTGTATACATTTATACAATACTTGCTTCGATAGGAATCTCTTGCGTGTTAATACTAATAGTTACGATAGTTAAAACTAGTAGTTACTTTTGAAGTGTACCATGCTTGAAATGAGAAATCCTACTTTGTGATGAGTCTGGCTGGGATGAAGCCAATTTTTTTCATAGTAGTATGGATTGGTGACTAATTTAATATTCATAATACACAGGGTTTTAGCTGTTATGAAACAGTGGTTGCACAGCATCAAGGTTCTTTCTTGCTCATTCTGCTCCCACTCTTTCCCCTCAGTGGTTTGCTGAAGGTACACAAGAAGATGCTAATGGACACAGCTGAAATAGCTGACCAGCACTGACCTAAGCATTATTCCATAACATCAGATGTGCTCAGCAATACAAGCTCATGAAAAGGAGGAGGGAGGGCAATGACCAAGATTGCGATGTTTGACTTCTTAAGTAATTATTATTCATGTTTTCCTGGAAGTGGCTGAACATCTGCATGCTGATAGGAAGTAGTGAATGAATTCCTTATTTAGCTTTGCTTGAATGCATAGCTTTTCCCCCACCTATTTGACATCTAAATGTCTGAAGTTTCCTCCTAGTTTCTCCATGACCCATGGGAGAGGGAAGTGAGTAAACAGCTTTGTGCTGCTTGACTATTGGTCAAGATCAACCTGCTACAAAGTCATATGCTTGCTTTTACTGTTAAGTGCTAAGATAATCAAATCATACCCACTTTAAAATAAAAGTGAAATACTTAATCAGAAAAGTAAAATTAGGAGGAAAACTATTTTTCAGATAAAAGCTTAAGAAAGCCACATTATTTGTATCACTGGAGGGAATAATTATGCTTTAATTTTCTTAATTAAATTTGATACTATAACTGAACAACTGTATCCAACAAATCAGAAATTACTCATAATTTGACTTGGATTTTGTTTCACTAGAATAAATACACTCCAGGTCAAGTGGGGTTTTACTTTAAAAATTTATATTCATTTATGAAGAACATCATTGAATATCTCTGACTCTTTAGAAAGTTGCATAAATTGTTATATTTAGTATAGAGAATAAATGAAAGAAAAGACATAGGAAACTAAAATGTAAATATTCATAATGTTCAAACTGTCATGCTATCTCCAGGTAAAATTGCATGCTTATATTGAAAAACAAGGCTGGCTGACTTGAACTTTTCAATTTCTTGAATTCAATCTGCTTGTAAAGATTGCAGTCTGAATGGTTACTCTCTGTACTTAGGCATCTTGGGTTAGACATTATAGGCAACAGAATAGTCAGGGTATTTTTCACTCCTGAAGCTAAATTTCACTTAGCTATGCTCATAAATTTGGGTTTATTTGAATGTAAATTTTGGAAGAATAACAACTCTCTCACAGCTCCTTTTCATTTTTACCTCTTTTAAAGCCCACTGCAAGCAGACAATACATTCGGATTTTTCAGTAGTATGGGTGGTGTACTATTTACCAAGAGAATAAAATACCTGCCCAGTTAAGACTATTTTTTTAGAGAAATTTATTTCATAATTTATGGCCATAATTATTTGCAATAGTGTTTTTAAATGTGATATTATTAAGTAAATTGAGCTTATCAGACCTACTGTCAAAAATAATATTATAATGGTTTAGTCCCAGCTGACAACTAAGCTCAATAAAGCTGCTTGCTCACTCACACAGCAGGATGGGGGAGAGAAACAGAATAGCCAGAGTGGGAAGACTCATGGGTTGTGAAAAAAACAAAGCAAAAGCCATGCAAGCAAAGTGATGCAAGGAATTTATTCACTACTTCCCATCTGCATGACCACGATTCTGTGTTCCCTTTTGTGCAACTTCTTGTGCACCCCCAAGCCTCCTTGTTGATGGGGTGAAATGAGAGCCAGAAAAGGCCTTGATGCTGTGGAAACCCTGTTCAGCAATAACATAAACATCCCCTGTTACTGACACTGTTTCCAGAACAAATCCAAAACACAGCCTTATACTAATCACTATGCAGAAAACTAACTTCATTCCAATGAAGACCAACACAGATACTGATAGCAATTGAATCTGCAGGTATCTATGTCTTTGTATCACATGCTTTGAGTAGAAGGCAAATAGACCACATCATACGATATGAAGAGTAAAAATTTCCTCCCATCCCATCACAAAAGTAGTGAAACAGAAATGGACAAAACTTCTCAGGTTTTTTGATTTTTTTTCTACTTTAATTTCCTATTCAAGGCTTCTAAATTCATCACTGTTTCAGGAGATGGTCTCTGGCACTTTTTATACCACTTTAAAAAATAAAAATTCCAGTGTAAATAGACCACATACTTCCACATCACAGAAGAAAATTTACTACTAGTCCTCCAGTGACTTATTTTAATGAACATCAGAATTAAACATAATGTGAAACACCTTCCAAATATGTCTAAGATCCAAACTCTTCAATAGGGTTTTTGGTGCGAGCAGTAGGAGTCTAACTATGCTTCTGTAACCTTAGACTATTACAGTAAACACTGATCTTTGTGACAGCGGTCACAGGGGTTCTTGGATGAGGGGAGAGATGAAAATGTTGACTCCATGTTCAGAAGTCTTGATTTATTATTTTATGATATATATATATATATATTACATTATAACTAACTAAAAAGAATAAAATGAAAGGTTTCCTCTCAGAAGGCTAGCTAAGAATAGAATGGAATGAATAGCAAAGGTCTGTGGCTCGGACAGAGAGTCCAAGCTATCTGGTCTGTGGTTGGCCATTATTTGGAAACATTCAAGATGGCCCAATCACAGACACACCTGATGCATTCCACAGCAGCAGATAACCATTGTTTACATTTTGTTGCTGTAGCTTCTCAGCTTCTCAGCAGGAGAAATCCTAAGAAAAGGATTTTCACAAAAGATGTCTGTGACAGATCATTAGTAAAATGCCCTAAAAAAAACCCTAAAAAGTTCTTGGTCTGGAAGGACTGGAAGAAACGGAATAATTGGTAAATGTTTCAGATCACCTTCATAATTTATTATGTAATATTTTTAAGTTTCTTGCAAATTTCTTTCATTATGGTGGTAGCTGACATAATTTTCATGAAGATATTAACTGTTGAGTTCTCTATTGGGTACTTGTTACAAGCAAATAAAAATATAAAAGTACCATGTTAATTTGTGTTTGAAATATATTGAGAGAGACTTGGGGTTTTTTTTTGTTTGTTTGTTTTTTTCCTTTCTAATTCTCCATAGGTTTTCTGAACATCTGTTAAGAGATGTTTTATTGCAGCTTTTATATGTTTTATTTAAACTTCATTGTTCAGTACTGTTTTCTGCTCTGCTTACCAGGTACATACACTTACTGCCTTCTGCTGCTTAAATTCAGTCTTCCAAAATTATTTTAAACCTCCTGTTGTTTTTAAATTCCCTGGATCTATCCTTCTGTCCTAGTTTAGTAGTGGTAAATTTCTCCCGACTAGGTAATATGGATTTAGGACAAGAAAAATGTCAATAACATGCTGATATTTGAGTCATTGCTAAGCAGTGCTTACACTAAATCAAGGATTTCTCAGGTTCCCTTGCTCTGACAGTGACCACATGCACAAGAAGCTGTGAGGAAGCACAACCAGGATGGCTGACCCAAATTGACCAAAGGGATATTCCATATCACAGAACTTCATATGCAGTGTATAAACTGAAGGGACCTGGCCAGGATAGACTGATTGCTGCTCAGAGTTGGATTGGGCATCAGTCAGCAAGAGGTGAGCAATTGTAGTGTGCTTCACCATTCTTCTTTCCCTTGGATATTCTATCTTTCTCTTTTCATTATAATAAATATTATTAGCATCATATTTTACTTTATTTCACTTATTAAACTGTTCTTATCTTAACCCATGGGTTTTGCCTTTTTCTGTTTCTCTTTCCCTGGGGAGGCAAGTGAGCACATGACTGTGTTGTTCATAGTCGTTGTCTGGGGTTAAACCATAACATCTTTTTTTACTGGATTCACTGGTCTCTTGCATGCTTAAATGTAACTTAAGTATATAAGAATTCTGACAGTGCATGTGTGTGATTACACTTATACATCTATGCATATGTCTGGCTGGAGCACATTTACTTACTTAAAGTGGATTATATTTCAGAAATAATTGTCTCAAAGTGCCAATTATGGAATTTGCAGTTTTGATCACATCACATGTTATAAAGCTGTACCTTCTGTTTCTATCATATTTCTGTATCCTATCATACTTTTATATTTCTATATTTCTTAAATTCTGATTTACTTGTACTGAAATAAATACATGTGCATCCACTGATGATGCAGTTCAAGGACTAGAACTAAGAAAACAACACTTCATAGGACACAGAAAAAATCCCCAATAGCTGGCCAACATATAATTTTGCCTTATTTACATTTAGTTTGCTTTTGAATTAGTTCTCTAAACTGGCTTAGTGTTTGACAGCTTGAAAGGCAGTTACTACTCTCAGCACACATGACTGAAGACAGAGGGTCAGGCAAAAAGGATAATCTCAAATTAGAGTGGCTTCAACTGGCATGGCACCAAACTCTAAGAAGTATGTGAGGATTTTGGCTTAACCTAATGGATGTTAATAGCACATATGATTATTCTTTGTAAATGCAAGGAGAAAATGTTAAGATAAAAGCAACAATTTCAAATACTAATAGGCATAAATCAATATAAACTGGTCATGTGTAAATTTATGTTTGACCTTAAATGGGGTCTTTAAGGTGCAGTTGTTCACAATAGCAGGGGATTAAACATGGATGATTGACAAAGTTGCTTTAAGAGCCATGTTCCTTGAAAAGTAGAAAGGAGACAAAGCCATAAGAAAGTGAGGATTTTAGGAGAGGCATTTTCTGAAAGTGAGCAGTGGATCTGTATATCATTAAAAATAATGTATATGTAGACTATCAATCTGCAACAGGGAGTTATACATAAAGACATCTTGGAAGATTTGAAGCTTAAAGTAATACAGTTATGAAACTAAAGTAGACAGTTTCTTTAAAGTAATAACGTTGTTTTTCATTCGCTGAGATATCTGTTACAGAATTTTGAGCTGTGTCTGACGCATTGGTGAATCTTGGGACACAAAATGCAGCTGTTAGTGGTGGCTAGAATACACAGACTAATAGAATATTTTGGGTTGGCAGGAAATGTTAAAGGTCATCTAGCCCAAAACCCCTGCAATAAACAAGGACATCTTTAACTTGATCATGTTCCTCAGTGACTCATCCAACCTGACCCTAAATTGTGAATGTCCAATAATAGGACATTCACAACTTCCCTGAGCAGCCTCACCCAGTGTTTCACCATAACTGTCCCTGTATCTTTCACTGCCTGTGCATTTCTTTCTTGTCCTTTATTTTGACTCACAGGCCTTTACTCATCTACGCTGATCTTTTGCCTTGGTTTATTGGTTTCTTACACCCGGGGATTGAGAGATCTTTCACTCAATGAAAAATATCTTCAAAGATCTGCGGCTCTTTTGTTCTCCCTTGTCCCTGAGGGCAGTTTCCTGGGGGGCCTAACTACCACATGACCTCTGGAAGCCTAGGAAATCTAGGAAATCCATTCTCAACCTTTCATCACCTACTAGACTCTTTTTCTCTTAATTATTGGTTTGGGGTTTTTTTTCTCATTCTATTAACACAGATAGTTGCAGTGATTGGAAAGGGTTATAATGTGCATTATTCATTTGGATATCAGCATGAGCCTACATGAACCATTATTTGCATTTTGCACACTCTTCTCCTTAAGTACTAAATTGATCCAAAAACTAAATAATTTAAAAACATTACCAAGGCTGAAATCTAAGTGCTCAGAAGTAGGAATACCACAGTGAATACTGCCTGTGGATATTTAATTTGATCCCCCTGTGTGTAAAGGTGCTGAAGTGTAAAGTGAAGATTGCGGAAACAGTTTATCTGTGCAATAAATTGTTAGGCACCTACATTAAATCAGAACTCAGACAGATGGATGCAATTAAAGACTGGCTTGCTCCCAAGCTGAGAAAGTAGACACAGCCCTTTATAGGAATGATTTCTTTTTCACTTTGACTCCATGTCTTCACCTATGACCAAACCATGCAGGAAGGGAAGGCTAGAAAATAAAGTTTGCACTGATTATTTAAGGACTATTTATAGACTAAAGAAAACCAGAAGCTGATGGAGGTGTTGACAATATTCTTGAGTTTTCCAGGTATGCTTTTAAATTCTAGAGAGAGAACAAGTGAAAAAGAGAGTGTAACACATCCTTACTTATTCTTAAAAAAAAAGTGTTTATATTGATATAGTTGAAATGTCAATAGATGTGATATTAAAATAGGAGAAATTTTACTTTTGAATAAAGCAAAGTGTTTGAAGCACAGAAAATGATGTAAAGAAGTGTAAGAAAAACCCCTATATGGGTGACTATTAATTTACTATAAACTGTAATTTTTAATGCCAACTTTTTCACTGGCAGACCAGAAATCAAGAGGATTTACATTTGGGAATTTAGCTGATCTCTTACAGTATCAGTTTGACAATAATTAAAAAACAAAACAAAACAAAACAAAAAAAAAAAAAAACCCACAAAGAAATTTTACAAAAGCACCTAGTAAAGCTTCAGTTTGTGGATTTCATAGCTATTTGAGCTATGTCAGATATAAAACTCTGTGAAAGGTTTTTCTTTCTTATTTTTTTAAATTACATATGAAATGATGGTATGGGAAAAAATTATGGGTAGAGCAAATCTAGCCTAAAGTTGGTCTTATCAGAAGGAAGTTCTGTATTCAGAAAATAAAACAAAAAAATAATGTTAATATATTTTCAGAGCTAGATAATTTTACTGATTTATACTGTTAGCGGGCTGAGGTTTTTTATCCATCCTGGCCCCCCACTGTCTTTTACTATTAATACCTTTCCTTCTCACTTTCCTGTTTTGTTTTGTTTGTTGGGGGGTTTTTACTGTAAAATATTTTATTAAATGCATTCTTCCTTGCTATGAAGATTTTGGCAATTTTATTAAGGGAGATGAAACGTTAATAAAAACTAAGATATTTAGGAAGTTTTGAACACAATAACATTTAATTTAGTAATTGAAACTTGAAACTGTCCCCTTACTTACTTGCCATAATCTAAAATAATTTTTTTAAGCTAGGTAGTGCAGGGAGCTGTGTTGCCACAAAGAACTATATGGGGTGGTTGGGAGAAGCCCATAAACTTAGAATAAATAGCCTGATTATTTAATTTGTCTTTTTATATTCTTCTGTTTAACTCTGAATGCCCTGGATTGTACAGCTCTAATCACTGGGGACATTATGGCTGAATACATTTTTCTTTTTTAAGGCATAAGATATTGGGTAAATTTTAAAACTTTTCTTCTGTTTTGATTAACTTTGCCAAAACAGGGCAAAAAAATCTTTTGCACTTTAGAAAAGATGTGTAGGAATCTTGTGGCTATTAATTTCAAAATACACAGTACTTAATTATTCTTAAGGTGCATACTAAGCCTTAACTGAATCAAGCTGCGCCCAAACCCATCAGTATCATGATACCAAAATATCCACTTCATACTAAAGTCAGTGTATATTTCTTGAAAACCAATTAGCTAAAGGTGAGATCCTCAATTTAAACTCTTGCATAAAGTTGCCTGTAGAATTGTTAGACCTGTACGTTTCAACTTGACTTTAATACCCACTGTTAGCTAATTACTGACTGCCAATATTATCAGATCAGGTGATATTAAGCACCAACCTTTTCCAAAATTGGTCTAATTTAGCCCTTTCATTAAGTTTAGCCCTTTGTTTTCTGTATTGTTAATACCCTTAGTCTTATCAGCCATCAAAGGGACTGATGATGATGTGATTTTCAGTTAAATAAAGTGGAAAAAATAGCTGCTGACTATAGATTAGGTGACCTGATGGAGTGGCTGCTAATTAATTCAGGGAAAGTCTTCAGATTTGTTTTCCTACTGAGGCACTAGGACACTACAGGTTCACAGATTGTAGATGGTTTCTCTAATCAATTAACACAAGCCTCAAGTATCTTGATTTGCATTCAAATTGGAACAATTGTACACCCAAAGTACGTGGTATCCTTAGTGAAAATTGACTTGGCAATCTCCTATTGGGTTGGTCATTCTCAAGTAGTGTTTTTTTTTTGTTTTTTTTTTTGTTTTGTTTTTTTTTTCTTAAATTAAAGCACTTATAGTCTTTTTGGAGGAAAAGACATACATATTTACAGAGCAATTTAAAATTTTACAATAAATTGTGAGGGCTGTAAAAGACAATTTTATGTACACATACATATGCATACTTTGTGGAATTACTGAGGGAAATTTTGCATTTAGGTACAGCAGTTTACCCACTCATATTGCTACCAATATCTGTTCCAGAAACAGATTTGCATGTATGCAATGAGGGCTGTCATTTATACCTTGTTAGGTTTAACTACTGTTGCAGTTTAGCCCAGGTAGGCATCTAAGACCCACAGAGCTTCTCTGCTTGCTTCCCCTCAGTTGGATGGGGGCGACAACTGGAAAGGTAAAAGTGAGAAATCCCTTAGGTTGGATTAAGGGCAGCTCAAAAGGTAAAACAAAAGCTGTGCACACAAGCAAAGCCAAACAAACAATTCATTCACCACTTCCCATGGGTGGCATGTGCTCAGCCATCTCCTGGAAAGCAGGGCCCCATCCCACAGAACAGTGACTTGGGAAGACCAATACCCTAAATCCGAATGTCTCCCCTTCTTCTTCCTCCAGCTCTATAAGCTGAGTGTGACACGTGTTGTGGAATATCCCGTGGTTAGTTGGGTGCAGCTGTTCTGGCTGTGTCTTCTCCCTGCTCCTGTGCACCTCCAGCCTCCTCACTACTGGTGGGGAGGAGCAGACGAGCAAGACAAGCAGAAAAGGCCATGGCTCTGTTACTGCTGAGCAACAGGCAACACACCCCTCTCTTATCAACACTTTTGCTCATAAACCAAAAATCATATAAGCTGCTGTGAAGAAAATTAACTTTCACCCAGCCAGAACCAGTACTATATGCAATTTAATAGATTAGAATGCTACGTCTGCAACTGAAATCATAATGCATCAGTGAGAAAAATCTGAGAGTATTTTTGAATAACCCCACTCTCCACAATAGATTCATTCTCTCAGGACAAGTCAAAGATCATGCCCACCAGCAAGTACATAAAAAATAGGACAAATAGCCTTATTTTTGCCAATTTTATGGTATCTTTGTACCAGCAGAGCTCTGTCTGCTTACAATATGGAGGTTTTGTATTTCCTATCAGAACAGTTTTAAGTCCATTTCATAGAGAAAGCAAGTTAAAAAAAAGGACATTTATAACAAGTTTGCCTATGATTTACAAATACAAAGACCTTAGGCTTAAATATAAGTTGGAAAAGGTAATAAGGTAATATAAGGTGGAAAACTAGAGGGAAGGAGAAATAAGGAACAAAGAAGAAATGAAAAAAGAGTTTTTTTTTTCCTGGCCTCATGCGAGTCACTATAAAATTTACAAAGGAAATAGTGCTATTTGTGTCCTTACTTTAAATCTTCTGTAAAAAAATGTGATTTAATGCATCAGTCAAAGGGTATTATGGTGAATTTTTTATAGACATTCTAATATAAGCCTATTATAATACCAGCTTGCTGCAATGCATAATTGTGCAGGATTAAATGCAGATTCCGTATAGATTAAAACGTTTTGCTTCTTGGGACTGTCTTAAAAAAGTAGTTTTTCTAATAAACTGATATAATTTAAGTGAAATGATTTCAACTTTTTTCGCACTTTTCCAGTTGATAAAGAAAACCAAAATAAAATATTATTTCCATCTACTTAATTTTTTCCTTGCTGGAGAACTTCAGTCAGATTTAGAAAAACTCTTTGGTAGCTAAAACTGAAATCGACTGGTTTGGAGCTAGACAATTAAAATATAACAATTCAAACATCACACTCCAGTGGCTGCCTAGACATGCTTTATTTAATCTGAAAGTCATTTGAATACTCCCAAGACCCTTAGCTGCTATCAAAGCACCCAAGGCACATACAAATACTACATCTTCACAAAATGGAATAACAGTTGTTTTCTTATTTAAAAATTAAAAAAATGTTATTGTTTATACAGCATTGTTACTAAAACTACTTTCCCCAAGAAATAAAAATATTTAATACACCCACTCAAGATTAAGCAATGGGAAACCATATTTTCCCTGCAGAATGTACAACCAATCAGCTCGAGTTTGGGCTGCATGTTGGACAGACATAGTGACAAAAGAAAGAAAGTTATTTAAAAGGATTTCAGTTCAGGCTGAACCCACTCCCAAGTTAAGAGTTTCAAGGGTGAAATTTAGGTGCCTACGTTTAGATATCTACTTCTATTTGAACCATCAAGTATCTGAGATAGCTCCAGTATCCTGGCAGACCAGACACAGGAGCTTAAGAAGGCCCACAATCTGCTTGGTGTGCAGGCAAGTTATAATTGTGTCTAAAATGACATTAGGAAAATGCTTAAACATTCAAATCATGCTCCAATTGGACAGAACATTTGAATCCTATGAATTTTTTGGTGTTTTTTTTGCCAGAACTCCATCATTATGTAGAAGAGAATTTTGATCTTTTTAAACATTAGGATTTTCATTCTTTGAGGTCTCTATAAGTCTTTACATGAAATTAAATAAACATTTTCCAAAAACTTTTCATTTTCATTTCAGATAGTTTACAGCATGTTATAAAGAAGTGTAATTCATAAATTATTAATGATTATAATGCATAAATAATGAATACTACATTATTTTGAACCTAAATCAGCATTGTTGCATTATTAAAAGGTCATCAAAAAGGCATAATATAAAACACATTTTATTGTCATTTAATTTATTTGTTCATTAAGCATCTTATACAATGGATTATAGCCCAAAGAAGTTGTAAAACACAGGAAAATATCTCAAAGATTGTCAAATGTGTCCCAGCAAGGTGTGTGACTCAATTTTACATGAAGATATTTAAATCTAGGTTTGATACCTTTACAGATAAACCAAATGTAGATAAGTTTGTACTGCTAAACAGGTGGAAGCCAGGGATTTGGACAGTCAGCTTGCCCATCTGTTTTAGACAGAGCTAGTTGGAGGAGTTCAATCAGGGCCAGTTCAAACCAAAATGACACCAGAATGGAGATGCATGCACAATAAGGAGCCCTGGGTTTATGTCCCACTTCCTAACATGTTTTTAGCCTTATAGATAAATCATGTGATGACTGACTGTCTTAAAAAGTTAGTACCAGCAGTTTATTAATGTGTTTTAAAATGCAGTAAATTATGTTAATATTCCATGTTTTGAGCCATAACCTAGTCAATAAGTTGCTGGGAGGAGTCTCACTGTCACTAGCCCTTGTTCTCATGGGAGACTTCATTTTCCAAGATGTCTGCTGGAAATAGAATACAGAGGAGAGAAAATAGACAGGATGATTCCTGGGGTGTGTGGAAGATAAATTCCTAAAACAGCTGTGACTGAACCAGCTAGGGTAGATGCTCTACTGAACCTGTCTGTGAGCACAGAAGGGCTTGTGAGTGATGTGATATGATGGCTGGGGCCTTTCTTGGGCACAGCAATCGTGAAATTACACAGTTTTCAATTCTTGAAGGGGTGCCAGCAGAACTTCCTTTGACTTCTGGTGGGCAGGCTTTGGTGGGCTTAGGGGGCTAGTTGAAAGGGTTCCTTGGGAGACAGTTCTAAAGGGCAAGGGAAATTGAAAGCCTAAATATTAGTCAAGAAGGAAATTCCAAAGGTGCAGACACATGGCCTCAAGTGATATTGCACAGGGTTCAGTGTGGAGGCCAGTTCTGTTCAATAATTTTATCAATGATCTGGATGAGGGGATAGAGTGCACCCTCAGTAATTTCGCAGATGAAACTAAGCTGGGCAGGAGCATGGATCTGTCGAAGAGTAGAGAGATCTGGACAGCTGGATGGGCCAAGGCTAACTGTACGAGGTTGCATGAGGTGAAGAACCTGCCTTTGTGTCACAACAGCCCCCTGCATCACTACAGGTTGGGGGAAAAGTGCTGAGGAGAAAAAGACCTGAGCGTGCTGGTCAACAGTGGTTGAACATGAAGCAGCAGAGTCCCCATGAGCCAGAGGAGGCCCCAGGTAGCCAATAAGGCCAATGGCAACCTGGCCTGTATCAGAAATAGTTTGGCTAGCAGGTTTAAGATAGAGATTTGCACCCTGTACTTGGCACTGGTGAGGCCACACCTTGAATCCTGTGTCCAGCTGTGAGCCTCACACCGTAAGGCAGATATTGAGGGGCCAGAGTGTGTCCAGAGAAGAGCGATGGAACTGGTGAAGGGCCTGGAATACAAGTCTTATGAGGAGCAATGGAAGGAGCTGGTCCCTCATCTGCAGAAAAAGGGACACAAGATAGAACATTTTTCTCTTTATAATTACCTGAAAGGAGGTTGCAGAGAAAAAAGGATTGGTCTCTTCTCCCAGGTTACAAGTAACAGAACAAGAGGAAACAATCTCAAGTTGTGCAAGAGAGATTTAGGACATTTGGAAAAAGTTCTGCATGGAAAGGATTACCAAGCATTGAAACAGGCTGCCCAGGGAAGAAGTTTAGTACACTCAACTCCCTGGAAGTGATAGTGGGGCTTGGAAAAATATTAAAATAGACTCTGAAATGTTAGGCTTTGTGCTTTCCCAGCTCACTGCACCTGCGTAGGCAGCATGATAAATGATATAATTGTTAGATGTGATGATTGTTTAGTAATTAAATATAATTATTATATAACCATAAGAAGAATAATGAAAAACTATGTTGGAAATTCAAAGGGGGGCTATGCTTAGCTGAAATCTATGTATACAATAGAACAATATAAGTTTAATAATTAACATGAAAGTTATATAACTATAGAATATAAAAACACGTTCATCTCGGCTGTAGGGTGGGAGTCAGATTTGGGTTCATACCCCTGGCACCCAGAGCTCTTCAATAAAAGCACCCACATAATCATTTCTCCTGGTTATGTGTTTCTGAACGCTAACAGAAGTATTTAAAATATATGTAGATATTGCACACAGAGAGATGCTTTAGTGTTGGACATATCAGTGTAAGATTAAGGATTGAATTAGATGATCTTAAAGGTCTTTTCCAGCCTAAGTGTTTCTATGATTCTATGGCATGATGATTATTAGCAGTATAATCAGAGTATTGTTACAATATAGTAAAAGGATCTCTGTTTCACAGGTAATATTACAGAAATGTGGGGTTTTGAAGCTTTTTAAAAGAATCCCTACCAATTTTTATACCAATTACTTCTCCTTTTTTCCTGTGTAGTTACTTGTTTATTCTTATTAAACATATTTTGCCTTCTTATACAGAATGTATATATCTTCTGTAGCTTAAGTTTGACTGTTTGACAGTTTTGTTTAAAGGGGAGAGTGTTTGTGTCCAAGAGATTTTGAGTATTTAAAGCTGTCCTAAAAAGCATCACAAACAGTGACTAGCCTTTTAGTCTCTAAATCTGATAGGAACATTTATTATCTTGAAACTCTAAGATTTTTTAGATTACAGGGAAAAAAGGATAATTTAATGCATCTGACAAAAAAAAAAAAAAAAAAAAAGATTCAGAAGACAATCCTGAAGTACCAGATTTAATCCTTGGGTAAGTTCAGCTACTACTTCCCATGCATTTTAAATCAGTTCATTTTCAAAATTGTTAAAGGTTTTACTGCTAATCTCTGTTAACCAACTGCTTAACAAATGATCAATATTGCATGAATTGAAGTGAGTTTTTGATCCTAGAAGTTTCCATAGTTTAACTTTGCATGAACCTCCTAGCTGACCTGCAGAACACAGCAAGTCATGTTCTATTTAATTTAGAGGGTAACATTCTGAAAACAGATTGCTTGTACAGTTTAATTCACATTTATGTACTTAATAACAAACAAATTATTCTATGAAATTACAAACATCTCTTAGGAAGTGGTTTGTACCTTTGTTTCTCATTAATCCAATTTTATCTGTTAGTTTAAGGTTAGATGGAACACAAGAATATGCATCCTACTTTCTAGGAGAAATGGATGAGCAGTTTCATGATTCATTAATATTAGCTAATAACATAACATTCTGGACACCGACTACTTTTATGCCTTTCAGCAGAAGCTAAAATATATACCAATGGAAGAATTTTTGGTTCAAAAAATGCAAGTGTCTTGGTTTTGGCCAGGACAGGGTTAATTTTTTTGCTGAGAGGGGCAGCGACTGAGAGGTTGTGCCTAGGCCCCAGATGTTGTTCAATACATCAGATAATTCCTGGGGTTGGGGGAAGATACTGCCTTCTAAGGATAAGGGTGTTCCTTGTGGTGGAGAAACTTGGTGGGTGGATTGGCCCCTTATTGTTTATTGTTGGGTTTATTTCTGTGTAAAGTGTTTATTTGTCTTACACCTTTTTTTATTAATACTGTTGTTGTTACTGATTGTTTTCTTATCTCATTGCTGTTTCCAGAAAATTATTCTTATCTCAACCTGTGATCTTTGCCTTTTGTGCTTCCAATTAGAGTGGGAGAGGAAGTGAGTGGTGATGTGGTTTTAGCAGGAGTATTAAATTAGAGAATAACATTCCTAAACCAGGACATCAGGAAAGGGAGTTACATCACTCAGATGATTCTTTTTAGAGTGTTTTCTTAATTAAAATATTAGAATGAAAAATCTCTCTTGTTTTAATCTTTTATATATCATCCTGTGCATTATGCTGAAATAAAAGCTTTTTAACACTGTGCAACTTACCTCTAGGTTACTAAATTAGTCACCTAATTTAGATGTTCCTGTGCCTACAAAATATGTGCATTGATTGTATAGGCAGCACGCAGTGTTAGGGGCTTCTGATGACCCCCTGAGGACAATTGAGAATGTGAGGATTTTTCTAGTCATTGGATAGGAAAATGAGACATTTCAGAGGAAAGTGTAAATGCTTGTACACATTTAGTGGGAAACCAAATAAAAATGGCCTGGGGGAATATCTGACTGTGAGTATGTTCTATGAGTCACATCTGATTATACAGTCAGCTAGGGTTTTAGATTTCAGAACATTTGCAAATAAGGTCTAATACATTTTTCCCCTGCTTGTCAAATCAGTTCCCACATGTATAAAATTTGGACTAAAAGTTCCCTTCTACCAGAGGGTGTATGAATTCATTCCTCTTTCTTTTACAACAGTTCTTCAAATATTAGGCTATATAACACCCTAGGACAACAATCTTTGGCCTTAAATTCAAGCTAAGCTACAAAGGAGAGAGTGTAACTTCAAAGTTTCAGAACTAAAGTAAGCAATGTAGAAGGTTGTCTTGTCTAAACAGGAATATTCATCTAGAACTTAGGTGGAAAACAAAAGTGTATGCACTTTGGAAACAATGACAGGCAACACTGAAAGACTACAGAGATGCTGTTTGCACTGTAGGGAGAAGATTTGTTCAGCCCAACTGTGAGTCTTTAAAATATGTTCCTTATTTGATAGGAGAAGGATATTTCATTTTTTATTTTCAGCCAAGTGGTTTAGTACACTTTACGAATATATTTACATAAAGAAATATTTACTGTCCTTAAAATGAATTGGTGTAGTTCAACTAGCAACCTAGGTTAGATAACATTGCACAGTAATTCCTGAGATGTTTTTAGTAGTTAGTTAGCATTGATGACCTCCTGCCAGTGGTTGTCCCAAGCTGTAACCTTGCTAAATTTATTACAATGCCTGTGCTCTATTTAGTCTGTTTCATCTTACCATTGCAATCCTTAAATAAAATATTTTCCTTTTCCATAAGGTTTTTAGACTTCTGGGGTGCAGTTTTGGTTTTTTTTGCTTGTGCTTTGTTTGCTATCCTGTTACCTCCTAAGATCATTAACTTTTTCCCTTATCTTCAAGGTATGTTTCACAAATGAAAATTTTTGTTAACTACCTCAACTTTAAGATTGTAAAGGTATAAGGACTTAAAGAATGCGCTTGCCTATCCCAAAACACTGTCAAGGCCACAGAAGGAACTCACCATAAGCTAAATCACTGAAGTGGTAACTTGAGGTAAGCACAAAAGGGAAAAATTTGTGAGAGAAAAGTTTTAATTCCAGGCCTGGTGAGACAGATCTGGATATCCTCCTAGTTAATGCATCCAAACAAATATTCCCACTGTGAAAATCTGTGGGAAAGGAAACAACTGCTTATACATATACCATCACAAGTTATGGCAATGGCATCTACGCTCCACGCATACCCAAAACCTGGACTGTATAAAGGTGATATCTCCAGAAGAATGGCTCTGAGACACCCACCACTGAGAAGAGCAGGGTGAAGAAGGATCTCTGCAGGACACTGCAGGATCTATGCAGTTGTGGTGACTATTTTCTGGTTTATTTTCCTTTCTCTCTCTCTCTCTCTCTCCCTCCTGCTTCATTCCTATTTCTCTCTCTTCTCTCTTTTACTGTTAAATAAAATCTGCATTATTGACTTCAGCATATGGTCTCACCTGGTTTTGGGCAGAGGCATTTCTTAATAATCATAAGAAAAAGCTGAAAAGAATTGAGCTTTTGTTTTTCTAGTACATATCAAAATTAAGAGAAGCAATAGAGACCTTTTCTTCAGAAAAAGTACAAAAAATACAAGAGTACATGTATAACTTTGACAATAATAGTACAATCAGACTTTTACTGGAGAAATAACTTCTACAAACTTCTGCACAACTTCACAGATTCATTCTACTTTCTTTGCACTTTTCATCAAATAGTAATCATGGAGAATCAGGAAAAGAGTAATCTCAATTACTATAAAATGAAAATGCAGATGTCTATCAGCTTTATCTGCTAAATGCAAAAGCAGATATTTATATACATTAATTTATATGTATTTATAAATAAAAAAGTTCTGGCACACACTTATAATTGATAGAAACACTTGTACACTTTGCTAGAAACACCGGCACACTTGTATTTGATAGAAAAGGTAAAATTTGTTCTGATTCTTTGTTGTGTAATATTTTCTTTGTTGTGTAATATTTTCTTTGTTGTGTAATATTTTGAAATAAGATAATATGCTCAAGGATTAGAAAACAACCCCTTATAATTAATAATATTTTAAAAGGAGCAACAGAAAGTCCTCACAGTCCCATAATTAATGTGTTATATAAGCTTAGTTACACAGTGTGTCAAATAGAATACTGCATTCTGAAATTTGCATATGGTTGCTTTCTCTTCAGATTTTTAAAAAGTGATTTGAAAGAATTTGTTCTGTAAGCAGTGACATGGAGTAAAGCTGTATTTTGATGTAATGACAATTACAAAACAATGTACATGTTGATCAATGGAGTATCTGACCTGATTTTAGCTGGTTATTCTCAATTGCTAATTACTTGTATACTAAAAGTTAAACATTTATTTTCTGGTTTTTTCGCATTAAAAACAAGAAGGATGTTTGAAAATACTGTTGCCTTCATGGAATTACAGGTATCATCTTTGTATAATCAGTTAAAAAAATTTAAAAATTTTAGAACTCTTCTCATTGAAAATATGAAGTCATTTATCACTATTATCTGGGAGTTGTCCTCAGCTACTTTCTTATTTATCTGCAGAAACTTTAAAAAGCTTTAATGGTTCTTATAACTAAGTGAATTCATCCAAGAAATTATAGGCATTAAAAGTAAGATAAAAGAATCTTATTCAGTTCAGTAAAATTCCATTTAGGCTAAAAGAAGAATAGTTTGCATTTCATGACTAGATTTGCACTTGCTATTTGGAGATCTATGGTTAAAGAGGGACTTAAGGAAAAGTTATAGACCCTCAAACAATTTAGTGAAGCTAATTATCTTTTTCTATAAAAATAACTTGGTAATATAGATTCACATCAAATATGATGTAAACAGGAGCATTCTTAGCATATATTATTCATAGAAATTGTTTGAATACTTTACATTAACAGCCATCATTACATCTCTAAATATATCTGAAGTAAGTCTTTAATAATGTAACTTTTAACTTCCTCATTTTTTTACTGCATTTAAATAGACATTCTTAGAAGTATTTTTGGCACTTATTATTTTTAATTTTTTTTTTAGTTGATTACTACTGGTAACATTACTGAACATTACTATTTATTGTTGTTTTAAGTAATATTAGTACTCTTCTGTTCTGCAAAAGTTTTTTTTTCCCTCTACATTCAAGGTGCATCTACACACCTGGAAGCAGTCTAGCTGTCTGGTTTTGTGCTGGGGAGTCTGGCAGGATGATGAGACCCCACAGGGTGCATGTTCCATCATACCTTTTCTGGAAGGCATTCCTTGAGTAAGCCTTCCTTGGTATTTTTCTTAGAAACATTAAGCTGAAGCCACATACAGAGTCAAGGTACAAAATAACAGCTCTACTTTCTCTGTGCTGATGGATGGTGAGCTCTCCCACTAGACCAAGCTTTGCTATTGCCAGGAAAAATGCTGGTTAGCCCATGCAAAATCATGTCAGGGAGCATGACCTGGGCCAGTATCTGAGCCTATCCTGTGGACTGGTTTCATTGCAATCTTCCTGCAGAGATTCAGACCTATATTGGAAACAAAGAAATGTTATGTATACACTTAGGAAAAGGAAAAAAATACTGCAATATTGCCTAAATATCTATGACTCTTATCTTGTCTTCTTCCCTCAAATCCCATAGAATGAGAGGCAGGCATCCCAGCTCTTACTGTAGCATAATTCTAGCATTTCTTCAAGAACAGTCTTATTTGCTTCAAGGTAATTGCTATATTTGAAGAAAGAAAACTTAGATATCCACCTGAGGTTGTTTTAAAAATCAAACTTCTGCACATAGCTAAAATGTTGCTGTAATGATTGAGAATATTGTCCTTTTGTTTTCTAATAATAAAGGTTATTTAAAACTTTTAAGAACATTTAGTTGGCAGAAATTTTTAAGGAGTTGAAAAAGCCTTGTTAGAATATGGCAGTTTTCTCTTGTGTAGGTAAAAGCAGATTTTTATGGAGCAATGTTTTCTTATTGTTTTAAGACACTTTCCTTGCCTGGAGTGTTAAGCTTTTCAGAACCATCCACTAGTCCATATCTAATTATAGCAGACTCTTACAAAATACATGCAGCAAGAAAATAAGAGGCAGCTGAAACAAGCTTTGAAGAGATAAGCAATATTTGTAACCATTTTTTCAGACTATGTCTGAAAACAAGCAAACGTTCAGCAAACAAGCAAATGAACATAAAAGGCTAAAACATATTTAGACTCAGAAGAATTCCCTATAATAAAGCCTAACTGGATTTTCCAGAATTATTTTTGAGGAGCAGATCCATGCTTTGAATTCTGGAACTCTTACATATGCAGAGAATAAAATTCACTATGAATACTGAAATAACAGAAAATTCATGAATGACATTACCACATCAAGCCTTCAAAAGGTATTTTTGGGAATTTTTAGAATTAAAAAAGTCCCTGAAAATTGATTGCTTTTACATATGTTGTTTAGTTGTATAGTCACAGTGGTTGTTACTATGCAATAAAAGCAACCTGGAAATTCCTCAGTAATGTTTCCTTGTCTAACAATTTTCAGTTAAAAAATTAAGCCAGGCTCATTTCCTGAACACTGTGAATCCATTTTACAAATAATTCAATTTGGAAGGTACCTCAGGGGGTTTCTTGTCCACTCTCCTGTTTAAAGCAGGGACAGGTCTGAGATAAGACCAAGTTGCTCAGTGTTTTGTCCAGTTGGATCTTGAAAGTGACCACCTTTCTTGGGAAAGCCTGCTGCACTGAGTGACTGTTTTCAAGGTGAAATAATGTTTTCATTCATTGCCTCTCATCTTCCCATTAAGAATCGGTGTGAACTGCCAGGCCTGGCTCATCTTTAATGTTAGGAAATACTAAATTTACAGATACATTTTAAGAATATTTTACATTGGCTCAAGCTATGATTAAAACTGTAGATTCAATTCTCTTGGAATTCCCAGTTATTCCCAATAAGCCTTTGAGCTTCTGACTCAAAATATTTTAATCTAAGTGTATAAATAACTTTGAAGATAAAAACAGTTTTCTGAAACTGTTAATGAAATCGTATTAAATATCTTTCATTCATAAAGCCAAGATTTCATTTTTTTCCCCTCCAGCTTCATATATAGAGAATAATAGTTTGAGTTAGAAGAGATCAAAGATCTAGTTTCAAAGCCTCCTGTCATGGGCAGGGTGCCACCCACTAAATCAGGGCCCCATCCAGCTTGGCCTTGACATCAATCCTGACTAGTTTAGAAAAAGATTTTGGTTTTAATATATAAAATTATTTTTTAATAATTACTTTATCTTTTTAACTTCAGATCAAAAGATAAAGTATGTATGCAGTGAGTTTAAATTTTTTTAATATCAAGGGTACTTGACATCAAATATGGTTAAAACTGTGTGATTTTAACAGGACTAAGAACTAGTATAGTACTTTGTTTTTTTTCTAATCTCCGTCTTCTTACCTATATATTGAGTTAAAAATATCTAACAATTAAGACCTTCATGGGTAAATATTGCTTCTTCCTGGTTAATTTCAGTATTAATGTTAAAAATATGCTGAAAAGGTCCGCAGGCTTTTATTGTGTCTTATAGAAAACATGCTAAATTGTATTATTAACATATAACAGAAATTAAAGGAATATGTTGGGACCCTGGGCATCAGGGGGTTTGCAGCATCTCTAAGGTCCCTTTCAACCCAAGCCTCTCTGTGATTCTATGATGACTTTACATTAGAAATTATAGCTTTTTTCACTGGATAGACTTACAGCTTTTGGAACAACTTACAGCTTAAACACAAATTAAACCCAGACAGTCTCAGTCTTTTGTGGTATTCAAGTGAACCAATATATCATGTTTATTGAGTCTGGCTGGGATGGAGCTCATTTTCCCTTAGCAGTCCTCCCAGTGCTGAGCTTTGCACTGGTAGCAGGAAAGGTGCTGATAGCACCCCAGTGTTTTGACTACACTGAGCAGTGCTGGCACCACATCAGGGCTGGCTCTCAACATTGCCCCCATCAGGGGCTGGGTGTGGGCAAAATCCTGGGAAGGGACACAACCGGACCAGCTGACCCAAATTAACCAAAGGGATATTCCACACCATATGATGTCAACTCAGATATGAAATCTAAGGGAGGGAAGAAGGATCACATGCATTCTTTCATTCTACAGCGTTTTCCTTCCTGACATCCACTATGTGTGCTGAAGCCCTGCTTCCTGGGAAGTGGCTGAACATCATTCTCTGATGGGAAGTAGAGATTAATTTTTTCCCTTTGCTTATGCCAACTTACATTTTTTTTTCTTTTTTTCTTTTTTTTTCTTTAATAAACTGCCTTATCACAACCTTCAAGTTGTTTTCCATCTTATATTTACAAATATCCCAACATCTGCCATGCATCAACTACTTAAAAATTTTTTTCTCCCATGTCTCACTGGGAAGTGATAGAGCAGCTTGGTGGATTCCTGGTGCCCAGGCAAGGTCAACCCTCAGCACATTTATATTTTCTTTCTCTTCTGAAAGAAAGAAATGTGCGCTGGCTACCTTAGTACAGGGGATGTTACTGTCTTGCCATCTGAACTCTTCCAAAGACAAAAAATAGTAATTGTTTCTTTATAACTTTTCTAAAATCTCTAGGTCATTTTAGAGAGTGAGATGGATCATTCTGTTCAAATATCAGTGTTAATATGTTGAGGTATAAAAGAAAATTATTCCACAGGCATTCCCTTGTTAATTCAGGCAGGTCATTATTTTCCATTTCTATTTCTGTTACTAGATGAGCTTCTGTGAAGGCTCTGTGGCTGCAGTGAATGTGCTCTGTGAATATCAATGTCTGCTTGATCTTGAAGGCTGTTACTGGGTACAATTAATGTCAGGAATGTTTTACATATAGCTCCATGTCAGCCATTCTGCTTAAATAGACTCCTATTTCACAGTTGTTATCTTTACTTGTATATGCCTTTGTTTTGAAATAATAGATCATGTAATTATGTTCTTTGTTTAATAAATTACAGCACAAACACTGTGACTCAATAAGTAGAAAGCAGTATCCTCTCGGTTAACTGATTTGTTTTTATAAGAGTTTTGTTTTGTTATTTCATACCCATGCACAAAAGGGATGTAAAATTCTGACTTTTTTCTGGAATTGGTCACACAAACAGATACCTATATTTGAAATAATTATCATAGACTCCTATTATTCTCAGGGGAGAGGAAATAAGCATATCTAGGGAGAAATTCTTCTCATCTGTTACAAATATCTAGATTACAGGGAAAATGTTATCATGCTCTTTTAAAGCTCATCATTTAGGGGTGTGGACTGATGATGATGATGTAGTGTAAATGTCTCCAGAGAGAGTATCTACTCATGGCCAGATGAAAACTGAAAAGTCTGAAATAGCGGCACAGTGCTGCTGAATTCTTTTCTTGGAAGTAAAGCTAAAATTCATTTAGCATGATTAAAAAAGAACAATTCTGTTTTCCTGCTTTTGCTTGTTTAACCCTAAATTAAAGGGAAAAATGTAAAATGCATAAATTGAATTAAAAGGGAATTAAAGAAAGCTTGGCACATGGGATGACATCTGAATGCTCCATAGTGGTTTTCTTCCTTACACACTCAAGTAGTAGAAAATAACTTGACTCCATATTCAGGTTATTTTCAGAGGATAAAACATAGGAGAACAAACAAAAAAAAATGTACTGCCTGAATTAATAGATGTGTGTGACTGCAATAGAAGTTGAAGCCCATTTAAATATACCTTTGCCTGTGTGTAGACTTGTCTTGTGCTACCTTTAAGGATCTCCTTCATGGTCAAATCTGCTGATAGTCACACTGTAATCTGCCATGCTGAACAGGAGACTGAGCAGGTGAACTGCCTGCTGTGTTTTGAAGGGTTTTAAAGTGTAGACAGGCTTCGATGTTCTGTGACTGACCAAGTCAAATCCATTGGTATCATTCAGTTTGGTAACACATCATGAACTCATAGGGAGACACAAGATATTTCTACTGATGTCACTCACATTTAGAGCAGGTGAAATGTGTAAATAACTCCATGAAACGTCTCCTAGAAAAACAATATAGATTTGTGCAGCCAAGTGCTTTTAGCTGACAACACTTCAGATTTTTGTTAAGATGGGTCAGTAAAATTATGAAAGTAGGATATGTCAGGTTACTTTATTGGTAGAATCGTACCATATATAAAAAAATATAAAAAATATATTAATAAGACTTTATTTTTGGGGATGACAAGATTTTGCAGTTTGTTGGAAAAATGAAACATCTCTTTGAAAACAAAGAAAAAGAAAAAAATCCTAAATCAGTTCCATAAGCTATTAACAATGGTGTGTGAGAGGAAATATGAAAGATATAGGGATAGGACTCAAATATTTAATCTGTTAGGTATATTAAAAATAGTTTTTTCACTTCTTCATTATATTTTAAAATGTCTGCATATAATTTCTGTAAAGAAAAAGTCAGTTATCTACACACATCATAAGGAGCAAATTAGAGATTATGTCAAATGTTGATGTTGGAATACACAGCATTTAAAGAGAATTAAACATTCTTTTGAAACTATTATGAGGTAACAAGACCATTTGCAGTTGTTAAGGAACTAGTCTGTCATTCTTTTGTGAACTCATAAAAATAATTGGTGGGAGTTGTTAAATGAAGATGAGTCCATAGACTAAATCAATGGCCTCAAAGTTTTTCTAACTCCCTACAGGCTTATCTCATTTGTTTATATACAAATATCCCAACATCTAACATGCACCAGCTACTTAAAATATAGAAAATACGCACTTGAGAGGGATGAAGGCTCACTTCTAGTTTGCCAGTGACACTGCCATTATTTGAAGCCCTCGGTGTTATATCTTCCTTTATATGATACTGCTAGTTGCTTCAAGTGTGTTTGAGCTATGCTTAGTCATATTTCCTATCTGCTTGTATTCCTGAAACAAATGTCCTTAGAATTAACAGGACCTCATGTCATGGTTTTAAGCCCAGCTGAAAATGAAACACCACAAAGCCACTTGCTCAGCAATCTCTCCTCTCCACCCACAGTGGAATTTAGAGGAGAATCAGAGTAAAACTTGTATGTCAAGATAAGAATATTTTAATAATTGAAAAGTGAAAATGAAGTACAATATAGTAATAATGGTAAATTATGATGATAATAATAATGATAATAAAACAGAAACAAGCAAGCAATGCATGATGCAATTGCTGACCACCCGCTGACTGACCCCAGACACCCCTTCCTGAACCCAGACCAGGTCCTCTTCCAGGTAACTCCCCCCAGTTTATATACCAGGCTTGATGCTCTGTGGTGTGAAATATCCCTTTGGACAATTTGGATGACCTCCCCCTACTGTGCTCCCTCCCAGTTTCCTTTGCGTAGCTCCTCACTGGCAGAGCAGAGACGAGGAAGGACAAAGAGTCCTTGGCTTAGGAGAAACATGACTTAGCAAAACCCAGGACACCAGTGTGTTGTCAGCACCATTCCCATTCCAAATCCAAAACACAGTCCTGTAACAGCTACTGAGAATAAATTATCTCTATCCCAGGTTAAACCAGGACACATGGTAACAGGAGCAAACACACAAGGAAAACACATCCAAAAGTCTTTTGAGAAATTAATGCAATAGACTGAAGGTATAGAGATAAAAAGAGATCAGTTTTGATAGAAAACTGTCAAAAACTATCAGTATCTAGTAAAAATATTTTAAAACATAAAAAACTATAGAAAGCTATTGACCAAAGAAAGTGCAAAAGGTATGAAAAAAAGAGGCAACTTGAGCTTTTATTTGGATGATACAACTAGGAAAAGTTACTATTTTTAATCTATGACATCCAAGCAGATGTGCATTACAAATCCAGATAAAAGTTGAAAACAAACACATAGCTGATTGTCCTTAGGCAAGGTCTTCTAGCTAAGTTATACTGGATCAGTTTCTGGATTTTTTTTAAAGTACTAGTGTTGAAAATAAATATTAATCTTCAAAATCACTCACATATTTCTGAAAGTTCACTTGGGAACTATTAGTTCTCTCTAGAAAAGATGGGGGGTATTACTACCATATACCAGCTGCTAATAAACATAAAAGAATTTGAGATGATGTTCTAAAACAGTGTTTGAACTGTTTTATAGGACTGCTTTTAGCAACATGCATGCTGCTGTTACTTTCAGCATGTGGTAATAGCTATTTGGCATGCATGGAAGTCTGATGATGTCCCTTTGTTCAAAACATATGTTTACTTGCTCATGGCACAAAGCTTTCTGTGCTTTAATTGGCTTTGTCATGAAGCTGGTCAGAGTAGACAAAGGAGGGAGTGGAATTTGTTCAATATATGAGTGCTCCTTTGGCCAAAATTGACTATTTTTTGATTTGGTTTTATTTTTTTCTGGTAGGTTGGCTGAGTTTTTCTGTTTGAAATCAGACTAGTATCCTGATTCTCTTCTCAACTTCACTTTTTATCAATATTATGCTTCTGGTAGATTTATTCCTGTACTGTGTTTCACTTTAAGGGTTAAATAGGCTTAGAAAATAGCCTAATGTAAAAAAAAAAAAAAAAAAAAAAAAAAAGAGGAGAAAAAAGAAAATTGAATTATACCTCCTTTTGGGGTGAAACTTACTGTGCCTGTTTTCCTGGTTCTGTGTCACTATCTAATGGTGAGGAGATGATTACCTATACTTCTTTTTCCCTCAGTTCAGGATGGATATTTGTCCTAGGTGGTGTGGCATGAGTACAGAAAATGCCTTCTCTTTACACATTTGCACAGAGTGAGCTGCCCAGATGTCAGGAACAGAAAATAGATATGAAACAGAGCTCAAAGAGGTTAGCTATTTTGTGAAAAAATGCAGAATGTGAATTCCTTTTTCTTTTACCTTTATATACAAGAATCCATTAGTGATAAGATTTTTAAAATTTGTATTTCATACACAGGTTGGAATATGCTACCATACTAATGCTCCCATATTTAACATCACAGTATTTTACGCACAGTGTATGCAAAATATACATAGCCTTACATTCATACTTGAATATTAGATCTGTATTAATTTTACTGTGTATATTTTGTATTTAGCTTTGTGCTTCTCTAAATCAATATCTTTTCTAAGTATTTTTATGGCAAATGGTAAATTTTACATGAATGTACGCCATTTTCAACTCCTCATATACAACTGCAAGAACCAGGCTTTTGTAAGTTATTGATAAGCTGAATTTTGAGTAAATAATTACAGTAGGTGAAAAAGCAAGTAAGATGTGTTTGCTGACAGAAAGATATATTTTGCAGCATGGGAAAAAAATCTGCTAGTCTGGTGACAGAAATTTTTGTAAGAGCACAAACTATATCTGACTGTGAAAAGAAAAATATGTGGTGGCATTCTTTTTTTCCCCACCCTCAGGAAGCAACGTGGGAAGATGATACAGGAAGCCTATGAAGCAATCAATTTTATATGTCAAAAAAGCCAAATAGTACCTGTCTTTCAAGTACTAGAGACACAAAAGTAGTTGTCCTCATGATGCTGGAAAATCCCATTTAGTGCTGTGGGAAAAAAAAAAAAAGAAAAAAATTGAAGACTGTGATGGGGAGCAAAGGAATTAACACAGAAGCTATTACATGAGATTCAGTAAAAGACAGCTTTTGTATAAACCCTTCAGCACACTGAAAAATATGTGGCAGCATAAAGGATAGAAACAAACCATTTTCCAAATATTGTTGCAGAACATGGACTTAAGCAAAAAAATCTAAACCACAGTGCTTAGGTGTTTAGGATGTCAGAGCAAATAAGAGCAGCACTGACATTTTTTTTCCTACATGATTTCACAACAGATAAAATCCACTTAATTTGGTATGATAAAGGTAATGAATGTCTTCCTTATGACAAGAAATTACATAGACTGGCACTACAATTCATAAAATATAATGCTGAGCATGATAATGGTTCCATGTGGTAACCCTTATGCATGAAACTACTGAAGTCTTGGCTGTTTGAAGTTAGTTCAAAATTTGTGTCTTATCACTTATTGGCAGCAGCTAAATTAAGCATATAAACATAGTTAGAAAAGACTCTGATAGTCATCATTCTAATTAGGAAGCTGCTTAAAAAAAGCTTAGATAACTTTGAAGAAAAGCTTCTGCTTTTAAAGAAAATTATGTATGCAACACTAACATTTTATAACATGAAAGCTTCCATTTTAAATATCTCTTGGAATTTTCTCCTCTGCCCATCAAACCCAGACAAAATGAAAAGGGTAGTCCCACCTTTTTACTTAGATTCCTAGACCACCAATGCACTCTGGGCAGAACTAACCAGTGAATGATACATGCTGCTAAAATATTAAAATGTTGTCTTATGTATTCTCTGTATATGTATTTCAGGTGCAATTGAAAATACCTTCATTTCATGTGTGATTACTTTTTTATGGCAGCAAATTTATAATTCATTTAATACAAGAATGTAGCCTGATTGCTCATGCAACATGACAACCCATAAATGATGAAATATTTACATTTTTAGTGATTTGGTATTCAAATTCTTTGCCATGCACTTAGAAATTAAGAAACAGAAAAAGAGCTTTAGTTAGACACTAACAGAAAAACTAACTGCAAAGATTATTTGAGTGCAAAACAAATGAATCTGCAGTTGAAGCCTAATCAGACTCTTTAAATCCTTCTAGACTGAAATTTTCTACTTTCTAAGGCCCCAAGTAGACCAAGAAACTCCAAATTTTTATGAGTATTCTCCTCTGTACTCCTACATTTGTACTACAAATGTACAATGTACGACATTTCCTTTGTACTCCTACATTTCCAGCTCCACCTTCAGCTTTAGTCACCTGTGTTTAGGGTGTGCTCTGACTTGGTTCAACTGTGCAACTTTACCTTACTTGGTGTGTTCAGCCTGGAAGAGCCTAATGGAAGACCTCTGGTTAAATACAGGTCGCTTGAAAGTAGCTTATTCTAAGAAATAAAAAAATATGCTTCTCTGCTTTACATGCTTCAAAATATTTCTAGTTTTATGGTTTTCAAAACCTCTGAAGTAGGAAAAAAATATTATACCTGTTTCTTTCCTGCAAAAAGGCTCAAGTTGAATGGATCAACATTTTTCAATGTAAGTTTCAAGTGTGTTCTGATTTTGCTGTAGAAACAAAGAAAAACAATGTCTTCTTCAAAGGATGGCTTCATGCATACCTTATGTGAACAATCAATCATGTGCTCTTTCTTCCAGGGTGACAAAGCCTGGGGAAAAGAGTGTCTTCTGCCAGCTCTTGTTGAAGGTGTCCTGCCTCTTAGTGGTATATAATGCCCTCAATTGGACGTAATGCCTAAAATGAGATAAATTAATGCTGCCTTATATTTTACTGAACACCAATGGAATGCTACTGCCACTTAGCAGCTGGGCAAGTCAAAGAAGGGAATTCCTCTGGTACACTTACTGCTGGTAGAGAAAGAAAATCTCTACAATGATGGCAAACAGCTACTCCCTCGTACCATGCCCCTTTTAAAACATTAATCACTTGTCTGTCAAGAAATACAGGAAAGATTAACCATGTCTACAGAAAATAAATGTGTTTATTATACCTGCTTTTCAGATATTTGATTCAATCTTACCTCCCTGATTACTGAGGTTATGCTGCTCCCCTGTTTTTTCCCAGGCTCCACTTCACTCCTTCATATTCAAATGCCTCTACTGCCTTCCACTATTCTCAAGCAGTGCACAGGGATGGGGAAATGAGGGTGTGAGGTCAGTTCATAACAGCTGCCCTCAGTTATTCCTTACTTCTCATACTTTTCCCTTGATATGAGCTGTTCCCATTGCTGTAATAGTTCAGGATACACTTCCTCCAGCAGGAGTTCTCCATGGGCTGCAGCTGCCTTCAGGGAATATCCACTGCTTCTATTATGTGCTGCAGCATGCATATCTTCTCTGTCATGGTGTTCTCCACATGACATGCTTCACTATGGTCTCTACATGGTTTGCAAGGAAATCTCAGCTCATTGTCTGGAGCATTTCCTTTTCCTCCTCCTTCTTCCCTGCCCCCAGTGTCTGTGGGAGTTTCTTTTTACCACAGACTTTTTATTACCACAGCTCCTCAGCATTTTTACCCTTAACTATATTTTTCACAGAGGCTGTTTGAGTTGACTTTGGCCAGCGGTAGGGCTGTTGCTGAAGCAGAAACATTTGTTTCCTGCCGTAGGAAACCCCTGGCCTCTTCTCACAGAGGTCACCCCTCCTGCCCCCCAAAATTTTGACATGTACACCTAATATTGTGAGGAACTTTATCACATCTCCTGCAGCTAGTTGACCCTCACTACACATTTCTTCCTATTTGTAGTGGTCTTCAAACTTCCTTCATCAGTACCTACATCATTACTGAGCCGGGTTAAATGCAAACTGAGTCTGCAACGTACTCTTTTTTACAGAATCAGTTTTTTCTCAGTTTCTTGCTTGCTACCATACCTGTACATCTATGTTTTGGGACCTACTATAGCAACAGCACAAAAGAACCTCCCACTTATTTAATACATTGTTTGTTCTTTGTGATGAGTTGAAAAATTAATATCTGGAAAAGACCTAGTTTCATCATCATTATCATGGTCATGAGCTTTTTAATCATCATGTACCTATTAATATGAAATCTAACTCCAGATGGCAAATATTCAAGTTATTATTATTTGCATCATTCCACAGAGTAGGGCTGTTATTTTAGCCCTTATGTTATGAATATGTTATATGAGTAACCTATATCATGCCAAGAAAAGCAAATTCTGAATTTATTTTCTTTTATGTTTTCTGCAGAATATAATTTTTTTCCTAGAACATTTCAGGAAAAAACTGTCTTTCAGGATTTTAGCTAAGTAACATGAAAGTTTTCTCTTTAGAATTGAATTGTAACAACAGCAAAGTTTTTACCTTTTGAGATTTCCAGTTGGAGGTCTTTCAGGCTGTTCAGAAAAAGATGCATATACTTTAAGTGTATTTGAAACTGCAGCATTAAAGTATTTGGGAACTGGCAGACCAAATTTTTTCACTTTTAGGTTCTTATGTTTTAATTTGCATTCTTGATCACATCTTCAGGATTATCATTCTTCTGCAATTCTCAAAAATATTATTTCTTATATTAATAGACTTTTAAAAATTAGCTCAAATGTTCTTTCTTCTCCTGTCAATAAGCTCTGTAAAAAGCATTTTGAAAAATAAAAATAAAATAATTCCTTAATGTAGACTACATATTTTATTTTTAAATTCTAATCAGAGATTATGCTCAAGAATGAACATCCACTTTACAATGCATTACATCCCATAGAGAAAAAAAAAATAGCACAAAGACAACAGTTCTCAGTGGCTGCCACTGAATAGTCTTTCCCCCTTAAAATGTTTTATTGTTACTGTTTTTTTAAAATATATTACTACTTAAAGCTTAAACTCAACAGTTGTATTTTACCTTTTTTTGGATTTACTTTCATTTTGTTGCCCCATAATAACACTAATTTCTGTGCTGAATCTAATTCCAGTGATATCCCAAAACTATGAATTACCTTACTATCAGATTTTCTTTAGTCCCAGATAAAGACTATAATTTCCCAAGGAAGGATAACAGCTTAGAATGTTTATACTAGGTATTAAAACAAATGCTAGAGAAGAAATGATAATGCTTCATTAATTTTATGTAAATGATTAGACTGAGCTATTTGTTCTTCAAAAATTATTTATTTATGATTTCAATTTCTTTTGTTTTACTATCCCTAGTTACAAACTACTAACACCAAATCTATTGCTCTAATATATTTTTTCTTTAAAGCACCTCTTTTTTTTCTTGAAAAATAATGCTTGCTGCACACTGAAGCTTATTAAGTGTCAAAATCACTCTAATGAGAAACTGCAGCTTGCTCAAAATGTTTAAATATGTTATGCTCTTACTCTTAAATTAATTTTAATAAAAAAAAGCTAAACATAAAATATTTCTAAATGTAAATATTCCATTGAAAGAAAGTGGAAATTAGATTTGGAGACAAGTATTGAAATTACTTGTACCCATTACTGTAGCTATTTCAAAAGATCTCAAAGGATGAGAGCATTAAGCCAATTAAATAATAGATTTTTAAGTGCAAATTGATCTATATGGGATAGTGTAAAAACATTTAGCTATTTTATGTGTGGAATATCCCTTCAGAGACATTTGACAGTTGAATGGATTAACTGACTATATCACAGAAGAATGGATCATCTGGTTGTATAATCATGTCTTCCAAAGTCAGCAAACAGTCAAGAGGGGTGTGAATATGTGGCATATAATACACAATTACAGAAAAAATTACACAATCAAGAAAATAATTTCAGACAGGGCAACAGGCTTGAGTTGGCTTCAACCCACATCCTCCTTCATGGTGACTTGGGACACCCAGTGCCATAGAGTCATACAAATATTTAGCTTGGAAAAGACCTTAAGATCATCGAGTCCAACTGTAAACCCAGTACTGCCAAGTCCACCATTAAACAGTGTCCCTCAGTGCCACATCTACTGTCTTTTACTCCCTCCTACAGTTGGTGACTCAATCATTCCATGGACAGCCTCTTCCAAGGCTTGACAGCCCTTTCAGAGATCTTTTTCCGAATGTCTAATCCAAACCCAAAAACCTAAAACATAAAACTCAGGTCCCATTGCTTGTTACATGGGAAATGAGACTGACTCCCACCTCCCTGCAACCTCCTTTCAAGTACTGTATTGCAATTTTCTACATGTGCATCACGCCTTCAGTGGAATCTTTATTACTCTGTCAAATAAGAATTCTGATGCAACATCAACTACTTCCCTGTAAGCAAATTTGGTACTAAACTTTACATATTCCATATCAGCCATTTCTTGAGACCATGGCCAGAGAGTATGAGACATTGGCATCTAGTCACCTCCTTTCCATGATAGGTGGTTGCCCACCCTATGTTTTTGCTTTCTTAATGTATGCCATTTTTGTATAAAATACACAGATTCCATTGTTTGCAAGTGGACAAAAAGTAAAACAATAGAGCTCTATTTTTTTAGTGCAAACGGCTCACCTGAAAACTGTGAATATGGGAAATATTCCATATATACAGCATTGATTCTTTCCTTCCCTATAAATCAGTAGACACACAAACCACAAAGCTCAGTTTCTGCTTCATGCTTGACAGAAGCTTCACAATGCTTGACTAGGTGGATCAAAGTTCTGTTTGGCAATCAGTTGCCATATGTTTTAGATGAATAAATTATTTTATATTCCATTTTTCTTTCAGTCTATTTGGGACCATTATAGGAAACACACAGAACTCTTAAATTTCATGTGGTACACAGTCCCTGGTGTGATTTATAGAACTGTATTGTGCTATTCATGCAAAAACTCATGGCAAGTGTCTGTGTGTGTGTTTATATGTGCATACAATTTTTTCAGGGATAATAAACTGAAACTCTCTATTCCTAATCTGATTATTTCCAGCTCAGGTGATGCAGGGCATTTTTGAATATTTTTAAGCCAGTCTTCTCTGTGAAAGGGCTTTAGCATGAGAATAAACAGACTTGCACTGGACACAAATAAAAGGAAATAACCTGGGAATGATAATTAAAATTCCTTAAAATAAATATATAAATAAATATAATTTCACTACCTTAATTCTCGCCCGTACCTTTTGAAGCTCCCTTAAGAGTGGATTGGTGAATCTACTGTACGATAGGATACCTCATCAGTGTTCAGACAATCCTCTCCATATCCTAGTAAAGACTTTGTTCATATAAATGATCAAGAGAGGAAAACCAAAAACAACAACGACAACAGCAAAAAAAAAAAAAAAAAAAAAAAAAAAAAAAAATCAAATAACCCAAACAAAAAAGCAACCAAATCAAAACATTAATGTATACATTTTCTCTTTTGTTATATCTATCACGGCAAGCCTTGAGTACTTGGTTAGAGGTATCTTTTAGTTACTGTACCATCCTTTCTCTTCTCAGCAATACTACTAGACACTGTAAATGAGTACTCCAACACATTTTAAGGGGCTGGCAGCCATTCCACAGGCTAACCTTTATGATGGCATAGTGTATCAAGACAGCTTTGCCTCTCCTAAGATGTTTGATATAATTTCTCTCAAACATGGGAAAAATCTAAAGCAGCAAAACAAATGTACAAGAGAAAAAAATCTGGATCAAAGGTACTTATGATAGCTTTTAGCTGATAATTAAAACCCAACCTCCCTCATCAGATGTTCTTTTTCCTTTTAAACAAACAAAGAAAATAATAATTCACTTTAAAAAAATAAGATTTGCACAACAGAACTACTGGGATTGCATCTCTGTTCTATTACAGAAAGAGAAATTGTGTGACAGGGGTGAATGCAGGAATCGTTGTGAAAGCTGCACTGTCATGGGATAAGAGGTGAATATAATGTTCTTTTCTAAGTATTACTGCACTTTGAATAATGCCTTATAGCTGTAGATACCTTATTACAAGCTTTATGTCTATGCTTGATAACATAGTGATGAAAAACAATACAGAGTAATTTTGTTTGTAAGCATGAGGCTTACTTTGCTTGTATAGTAATGGAATTTCCATTCACAAATCAGTTGAGAAATAGTTCATGGTAAGAAAAGAAAAGCCAGGAAGTTATTTTATCTTTGTCTAAATCTCCTTGAGGCTGTTGATTGATATCCAGAAAATTGAAACTACTAAAAGCAGCTGCAGAGGGAATACAAGCTCTGGAAAAGCTCAGGTGTCTGAATGGCTCTGCAAGAAATATTCACACTTTGCTATTTTGTGCTGTGTACTAGAGGCTGCTTGCTTTGTCCCTCATGAATAGTTTTCAGTGTTTTAGTGGTTGGACTGTAATAGGTCTCATGTTATGGTGGACCTCATTCAACTCTGAATCACTAGAGAAGCTGTATTTATGAGTAGTTGTGCCAAAAGGGATCTCTCTTGCAGTTCATTTCCCTTTTAGTGAATGGAGGAAGTGAAAAATACTTTCACAGCAAAGTTTCTGGCCATGAGATTTAATCTAGCATAAGAGAGTATTGTATACATGAAAATTCTGGTGCAAGCCATTATTTCATTTGATTATGTATTATACATTTCATTACTTGTTTTTCTGATTAAAAATGTTTTGATAGAGATTAAAAACATCTTATCAAATAACTTGCAGAATTTAACTGAACATTAAGATATCCTTTTTTATCTTTTTATTGTTGGTTATTGCTTTTTGCTATTATATGTTTTGTTATTATTTTTTGTTGGTTTCTTTGTAAGATTCTTCCTTTTTCTATTAAGGTCTATTAATGAGTATTTCACAAACAGATAACACCACAAATAAGACAATTCATTAGTATTTTACATTTAAATATTTTAAGAATGTTAATAGGCTGTAAAAGGATAAAATGTAAATGTTGTTGCTATTTAGTTCTTCTAAATTACACAAGCAATATAAAAGTAATTGAACTGCTATTAATAGACTGTAATGGAAAGTGTACTAAAGCATTATATTAGTGCTTAGCAAGATAATTTGATCAAGTAAATTAGATACTAACAAAGTTAGCAAAAAACAGTATTTAAAGACTGATACCATATTTATTTACTTACAATTAGTATTACCAATGTTAATTAAAGGCTTAATTATCAGATATAATGCATACAAATGTACCACTGGGCAGAATCATGAGTAAACAGATAATGTAATTCTCAATGGAAGAATCCTGTCTGGGATTTCTGTCTCATATTGTTATATTTTAGGGTTCTAAAGCTACCAGAACTTTGAGTTCTAAATTATATATTCGCTAGTAACCCTTTTGAGTCAAACTAGTCATAGCCATAAATGTCTTAGTTTTTACAAGTAGAAGTCTGGCTACCCCTTTGTGTATTATGTGCACCTGACTGAGACACAAATAATTGGATAAATTCAGATGTTCCAAGGAGCTTCACCTAGGAATATCTAAAAATGACTACAGGATAAAAGAGCTATTATTCACCATGATTTTTAACATAACTTTTACAAGAGAAATATAGTAAAACAAACAAAATATTGTGAATGACCCAAATTTGCCGCAATGAGAAGCAGTTAGGAACATCAAAATAGATTTGCATCTATATATTATTTATAAACATTAATAAAACCCCTTCTCACTCAGATGTTGCGAGTGAAATCCCTCTCACCTTAGAGAAACATCCTATTCTTCTCTTGCAATGTCCACTCTTCTCTATTACACCTTATTGTATTGTTCCATTGTCAGTCTTTTGTCTTTACAATTAGCTGTTAACACTGCATTTGGGGAAAAGGCTTTTCTGTTAATTTTTGTTTGAAAAGTACTTCAGAGAAGAAATTTTGCACTGTTAGCATGTTCTAAGGCATGACCTAAATAAACATGATTGGGGTAATAAAGCATAAACTGTGTTCTATTTTTACTGAACTTTTCTAAAGCATATTAACCCATAATAAGAAGTTTAGTCCTTCATGGGGTTTCCAAGATACAAAATAAATTTTCTGTTACCAGTATTACCAACATTCTTCTCCCTAAATTGGAGATAAACAGTTTTGATGGATGGACTATTGAATGGATTAAGAGTTGCCTGAATGGCCCTTCCCAAATAGTTACAGTAAATGTCCCAGTAGAAACCAGTAATGAGTGGTGTCTCTCAAGGGTCTTCACTGTTCGATATCTCCTTGGAAAGTTTATTGCAGCCTTTAAGGAGGGCATGTTAGAAAGATGGAGAGAGACTTTTTACCAGGAGCTGTAGTGACAGGACAAGGGGCTAAGGTTTTAAACTCAAAAAGAGTAGGTTTAGATTGAACATAAAGAAGAAATTACTGTGAGCACGGCGAGACACTGAAAGAGGCAGCCTATGGATGCCCTGTCCTTAGAAGTGTTCAAGTCAGGCTGCACAGGGCTTTGAAAAACTTGATCTAGTGGATGGCATCACTTTGCATAGAAAGAGGGTTGGACTAGAGGATATTTAAGGGTCCATTCCAATCTAAACCATTCTATGATTCTATGATTCCATACCTGTGAAAGACTAACATACCTGACATTAAAATATTCATTCAATCCATAGATTCAATCCATTGCCCATTCCATATGTGTTTTTCTTCAAGTAAAGAATGGCATATAGCTTCAGTAACTTTTAAAACAAACAAGAGTAATTAATTCTTCAGGCCTATAAACTTTTTATTTTTGAAAAGAAATGTTTGCCTTAAGTCATAAAATCTGATTAAATTTTTTTTAGTAGCACTTCTTGTTTGTTGGAGTAAGAAAATTAATGCTTGAAATCAATCTATATTCAAGGTTATATTAAGTAACTGCACTTCACTAGTATTTCTTTCTCATTCCCCATTACCAAGAGTAGTAGACTTGTGAATATTGAGACTAGCTTTTACAATTGAAAAGAAGGTGTTCAACAAAATGCAAACTAATTGCTGCCTTAATAATATACGTGATGACATATCTTACTCTTTCTTTCCAGTTATCAGATATTATGAAATATCACCATGCAGTTCAGTTTTTCAAATAGTCTATCTTTATTCTCTTCCTTGAATAAGAAATAGGCTATCATCATATGTGGGATTGAATCAGTTCTTTTCAAGAAAAGTCAGCTTTCTGACCCTAGAAGTGTATGTATTAGTGACTGTGGCACATATTTCACTGGGCTCATTTAAATTCACTGCACATTTTTAATGCACATAGCAAAACTTGAGCATATTAATATATGTCTGGAAAATGTGCAGTTTTTCCATAGTTGACTTGAGGGGCTGATTACTTTTGTAACAGTGAAGCCATCTGTGCGTTACAGTTTCATTCCATCATCTACACAGCTATAAGATTTCCTTCAGGCTGACTTATGGTTATACCTTAGAGTAACTCATTGGCTTTTAAATTAAAGTGTGCAGAAGTCTAAGAAGCTGTCTGAAGGGAAGGCTAAGAAGATGTCTGAGGGTTTCTTTCCATATTTTGTTTGACTTTGGACTTTGAGCAATTCAGTCTACATATTTGCTAATGGGACACAAAAAAAAAAAAAGAAAATAAAATCTGAGGGCTTCTTTAATTGACAAAGATTCTGACATCTCAGAAAACTAAAACCGCAGCGATACTTTGTTTTAGAGCTTCAATAAATCTGCTTCCTTTCTCAACCACATAAATTTGTTTTTAAATATTAGGTTTTAAAACTAAGAAATTAATAAATTCATTTTAGAAAATCAGCTTTTTTAATTAATAAAAAAAGCCTTGGAAATAATTGTCTTTAAAATATATATTTCAGTGAAACAGATACCTGAGTCCATCTTTTATTAATCCAGTTACATTTTGCATTAATGAACAACTCTACTAGTGTGCTATTCAGATAAAAGAAGTATGATTTATAGACAAGAATAAACTGTAATATAGACTTGAAATATAAGAACTGCAATATAGACTCAGAACTGCTCTGATTTTGCTTGTGGTTTCAGTGTCCTTGGTAGGATCTAAAAGATTCTGTCCTTTTGCTGTAAAGGTAGGCTGGACCATCTAGCAGCAATGCTTGCAGTTGAGTGAGATAAATGCCCAGTTTCTTTCACCTTCAGAATCATTTATATCCTTTAGTTGTTCAGCCCTGTCTACATGAAATGCACCCCTTTGGAGCTCAGCTAATCAATATGACATTCAACACTGCTTTTCAAAGGAAAATGTTGAGGCCGATTCAGAAACTATCTTAAGTCTCGTGTTCATTACTGCATTTTGTGTCCATAAGGTACATAACTATTTTCTATTCATGTCTACACACACCAAAAAAAAAAAAAAAAAAGTGTGCATGCATATCTACAAGTATATACATATACATGTTCTTTAATCTTTTTACAAATGTTCTAGATGCAGAAATTGGATGTACACTAAGTTTGCCCACGATCCTTAACTAGAAGGAGCTGTGAACTTCCTCCGAGGTAGATGTAGATATCTAGAGAGCTGGACAATCACCAACCATATGAAATTTAACAAATCAAGTGCCAAATTTGCCACCTGGGATGGGATAATTGTGGTTACATGTCAGCGTGATCACAAGGGGTTTCAGGGTGAAGGAAAGACGAAAATGTTGACTCTATGATCAGAAGGCTTGATTTATTATTTTATGATATATGTTATATTAAAACTATACTAAAAAGACATAGAAAGAGAAAAGGTTTCTCAGACAGCTGAGCTAAGAATAGAATAAAAAAGAATGAATAAAAAAACATCTGTCTCAGGCAGAGAGCGAGAGCTAACCCTGCCATGAGTGGTCTGCAAATCCAAACCTCCACACCAGACCAATCAGGGATTCACCTGTTACATTCCATAGCAGCAGATAACTGTTTATTTTTGCTTCTGAGGCCTCAGCTCCTCAGAAGGGAGAAAAAATCCCAAGAAGGATTTTTAATTAAAAAGGATGTCTGTGACAGTTACACATGCAAAATGGAGAATGAAAGGATGGGGAGGAGCCTTGCAGAGAGGGTTCTGGGAAACTGGCTTAATGGCAAGATGAATATAATTTAGATTTAATCTTGTGAGGAGTATGGAGTGGGGCTCAATGATCTTTATATGTACCTTCCAACTTGAGATATTCTTTGAATCTTTTCTACATACACTCATGGATGAAAGTACAGCACAGAAGTTAAAGATAACTGTACATGGTCCGAAGAATATTAGATTTTAATTCCTGGTAGGTTTTGGGGTTTTTTTGGTCGTCCCCCCCCCCCCCCCGCTACGAGCTAGTTATGGAGTGGCTCTATTTCAACTTAGAGTAAAAAGGAAAAAAAAAATGTTGTGCAACAAAGTGTGAGGCAAATAAGATAATTAGAAATTGCAGTTCTAATCCCAAATGACTGACAAATACAGTCTAGGGAAGTTACTGTTTTGATTTCATATGTCCAACAGCTTCAATCTCACTGTCCCACATACCTAACAGGCCATTTAGAGAATAAAAACCAAAACAAGATAAAACAAAAAACAACCAAACAACAACAAACCAAACAAAAAAAACCCAAACAAAAACCCCACAAAAATAAAACTCAAACACAAATATTCAGGCTTCTGTAGAGCTGCTTTTTCCAGTCTAAGATCACAATAGGCTTTCCTCATGGAGTCAAAAGTAGCACCCATTTTTCAAACCTTAATTTAGGTCATTCATCAGATTCCATAAAGCATTTCATTACCACTTTCTTTTCATCAGGTTCATTGAATGACAAAACTCTCAGTCTAACACTACTCTTTTCAACCTCACTTATCACAACAACAACAGAAAAATGATCAAATGTAAGATTTTAGCTTAGTGTTTAGTACTTTTTACATGACAGAATCAGGAAAATTTGATGTACTGTATGTGGAACAGGTGAAGACATTACATTGTGTTTCTCAGAACATTTAAAATTTCTTTGTTGCTATTGATTGGATGATATTAAAAAATCTGTATGGATTTCTTCAATATTTAGAGGACATTTACAATACAGCTGTCTTAATTTGTATGATATTATTCAAATCCACTATATACTATAGGTATTCTTATTATACTCTACTAATTCGAACTTTTGATGGATTCTTTTTCCCATTTTATAATTTACCATGCCTATAGAGTATCAGAAATTAAATGCCTCTCTTCTTGTGGATAATTAACTGTACAGATGAATCTACTTTTTAGAACTCAGCTACTCCATCTTTTCTTGTGAGTGGTGCCATTGTTATTTACTCTGTTTTTTCTGACAGAGCTTCAACACAGTTTCAGGAAAATCCAGAAGCAATTAAAATGAAATATGATTTCATTAAAATTGGGTCATGAAATAGAAAGAAATAAAGTGCAGACAAAACCATGAGTAAAAAATATTGACACAGGATTTATTTGTTAAAATTTCACACAAGTTGCAAGGACAAGAATATGATTTAACAATGACAAAAATCAGATGCTCTATGCAAATTTCATGTCTGTGTTCTTGACAAAAATAGCATAATATTGAATTTATTACTCAATCAAATAATCTTTTCTAAAGCTTTTTGTCACTGTGTCTTGCATGAGTCCATGCTTTATATAATGCATATTATTCTTATCCTGCTTCAGAAAGAGAAGTTCCTCCTGCTTGTACATATGGTGTCACTATGACACTATGACAGTATGCATATGCTTCAGAATTTATTTTCAAACTTTGTAAATAGAGGAATTTTGTCACTCCCATTTTACAAAGAAATAATTTTAAAATAAATAAATAATAATAGATTAAAATATGAGAGATTAATATAAATTTTTTTAATTAACCTTGAGTGTCAGTGCAACAAGTGTTTCAGTCTACTTAGTTAGTTATATGCAGCATTTCTATTGCCCTTTATTCATTTTACTCCCCAAGCTTCCAAATTTGGATTACCTTTCACACTTCTTCTACATCCTCAGTACTTCTCTCCACACCTTCTAATTTTTTTAATTAGTTTTCTCATTGATCAGTATATAAAGCCAGATTGTGAACAGCATGAAATTAATTCAGTCTAATTTTTGGCCCTTACTAGTTCGATATCTAATCAGAGTCATAATTAATGAAGAGAGATACACCTCACCAGAGGGAGATTCAAGCTGTTTCTCTTAAACATTTCTGTTAAAGAAATGTGAATTATGCAGTTATGCTCTAGAAGTGCCTTGGACCTGAAAGAGAGCCTGGAGCTTGCTTATATTACCCTTAAACACAGTAAGCAAGCACTATCGTTACCTGGGAAAAGTTTCATTACAAGCCTTATACAGTGTCTGTGCAATTTGGACTACTTAGAAACAGAGTAAAGATAAACTCAAAAGCATCACTTAGAGAATTATTAGAAATTCTGGAAATTTTCAGATTTACTACATTTAAAAATATTCAGTTTTATGTTTGTGTGCCCATTGTCTTTCAGGACAATTAGGTAAAATTTCATAGACATTAATCTTGCCCTGCTTATGTCCATTTCACATCTAATGACTGCAGGTTCATGAATAGGGCACTATTGATTCCAAGCAAATGAAAAACAAACCTTGTTCTTAGTTTTATCTGCTCGGGTCAGTGTTGCAGGTCAACTAAATCTTGTAGTACTTTGATTAAAAGTCAGTATTTCAGGAGGAAAATTTGTTTGCTTGTCTTCTACCATAGCATAATGAAGAAAACATATTCCATCATACATTTTAGAAAACAAATATGCTATTTGTAATGAAGAACTGTATGTTTGCAAGTTTTATTAGCAAAATGTTTTCCCATTTCATATAACTTGCTTTAAAAAAGGAAAAACACACACCAAAATAATTAACATATTATAGTTATTGTCATAACAAAACAATTATTTTGAAAATATAATTCCATTGAGTTCTTATTACTTTTTCTGTTGTATATAAGAATAAACTACACGAGCTCTAAAAACATAAATGAGATAAAATATCTGCAGTATTTCTTCCTAATGGGATAGAGAAATATGTCAATAACACAGAAAAAAGTGTGAGACAACATGATCTTTACATTTAAAATATTGGCTTAAACATTTAAAATGTATGCAACCCCAGGGGAAAATACAGCTAAATTTCCAAGACAAAAGAACCAAAATGGGTGAAAAAGGAAGGACTCATAGTAATAATCAAGAAATACATTGGAAATTACAAGATATAAAAATAAACAGCAATCTACTCTTTTTTAATAAAAAAGTTTCATGGCAAAATTAAAGTTCTTTGCCTTTAATGTGTTTTAAACATAGGAATAGATTTTGAAAGAAAGAAAAAGAAAAGAAAAATAACTAGAAAGGTAAGTATGGCTTAATGTGCTATTTCTCACATTCTGTATCATCACAACAGATTTGATTTCCTTTTTAATAAGAATTTCCTACATTTAGATTTTTTTATTCTGATAGTACTAACAATACTTGTTTTATTAAGTACCTATGAAATGAAGTGCCAGACTATAATAATTAGTTTGAGTACTTTTACACATTTACATTGTTGTTTTGCTATTACTTTGGCATAACAATATTCTAGTAATATAAAAGCTGTCTCTATATTATTGTTTTTGTCTGCATTGAAGCTTAATTAATGAAAAATTAATTTCCTTTCCATTTGACTTTGGTTGCTACTCACAGCCTTCCAAAAATGAACATACCTTCTAATAGTGTCATGCTCTTCTGCTTCAGGAGTTATGGCTTAACCAATACATGTAAATCAAACTTGCCCAGCTTAGGAATTGAATCTGACTATTTTATAAATTTGCACTATTTAACACAGACATAATGAAATTTTAGATTGTAGTTGTGGCCCAGCATTTAAACTGGGCTAGAATCCAAGTCTTAGGTTTTGGCTCTCAGAGTTTTATGTACAGGGATTTTTGCAATTCAAGGTGCCATGTAAGCAACCTGACATACTGACATAGCTTTTCTTATTCAGGTTTTGTTGTTGTGTTTTAAAGTGAGAAAAAATAGTTTAATAATTCAGTGACCTTTGTCATTTTGGAAAGCAAATATTTGCCAGATCCTGGTTTTGTCCCCTCGCATTCTATAGTTCTTCCTTTTCACTGAGCTGAAATATATAATATGTGCCAAAGAGAAAATAAAAAATCTGATTACTTGTTTTCCTCCATAGTATTAAACCTTCAGAAATATTGAACATATATTCAGGAAAAAAATTAACCATTATTCCTCTTGGAAAACCTAATGACTATTTTATAACTCTATATTTTAAAAAGTCATATTTAAATCACAGAAAAGTAAAATGTATGTCTAGTCTGTGCAAGAATAGATTGCCAAGACAATAATAATAATATAACTTCATTATACATTTACAATTCCTACAGCTATGGGATTTGAACAAGAGTATGTTTTTACAGTGAGAATAAAGAATATTTTCAGCTATTTTCGTACAAATGTTCTCAGAATGCAATAAAAAAAAAAATGGTCCAGGGTCCTTCAAACGCTTTTTAGGTATTACTAAACAGAAGTTTATCACATGACTCCCTGTTCTTACCTGGCCCTTCTTCATCATAAATTCCTGTTTACCCACACTTTTCTCTGTTTTAGTTGCTCCTTTTGCTGAGCACGAATCTCATCTGAAGATCTGAGGACGCTATGCCTCTATTCAGTTTGCTCTTTTAAAGTGGAGAATTTTTTTGCTATTCTGGAGCAGAAGGCTCAGCTCCTCGTAAAGCCAGCCAGGCTCCCTCTGCAGTGAAGCACCTGCCCTGGTGCCCTGGGGGAGAGCACACACCGCGGGCACCGCCCTCCTTCCAGCAGGGATCACCTGGCACTGACACCTCAGGGTGTCTGTGCTTGATAAAAGCCTGACCCTCTCACTCAGCGTTATGCAGTTAAATATAACTCCAAAGAGAAAGCAATTTTTAGGGTATTATTAACTGAGTTTTAATATTGCTTAGAGAATTTTTAGTACTGCACTGCTATTAATTATGATGGAAAAAATTTAATTCCATCTTGAGCTTGCCAATATATTTCAGGGCACTGTATCTTTATAAAAAAAAATTCTTTATCCATGTGATCTCTATAAGAGGCTGTTTTTTGGGGTTTCTCTTGCTGTCAATACACTTTTTCAACTAACTTGACAAGTAGAAGGATGTAATAAGAATATGAAAGTAGTTTAAAAATTGTTGGGTAGTTTTTTCTTTACTCTTGCCTTCAATAAAATTTGCAAGTGTGTGTGGGGGGAGGTTGTTTGGGGAGGGGCTTTTTTAGGTTTTCTTTTTTTTTTCCTTTTTTTTTTTAGATGTTTGGGGGTTTTTGTATGGCTTTTTTTCTCTAATCTTATTCTTGGAATTATTGGAGTTGTTGCTTGCTCAGGGTGGTTATGATATTATCAAAAATTTGGACAAAGAGTTCAAGAAAGATTGTTTTTTCCACCTACAATAATGAGCACCTGTTTGTTTTTCCTGATCTGCTGGAATGACACTTTTCCTCTTAGAGATGGGAAGTGTATTGTTTTGAAGTGTATGAAACATGGCAGTTTTATAATTGTGTATTGTCCATCCTGGGAATGGAGATATGTTGAGAAGCCTTTAGGAAGCGCTGTTTTCCTTGTGCCTGTTGCAGACCTGCCAGTGTCTGGCTGCTCAGCAGGTCTGCACTGGTGCTTCACTGGCTGGCTAGAGCCCTCAGGAGCAGAGAATCTCACCAGAGCAATGACTTTATGTGAGGTGTATATTTTAGCAGAATTGCTGATTTGTTTTGCTGGGAAAATCAATGCAACAATGGAGAAATCTATTGCCTCATTATTGCATACAATGTATAATTAATTATTGGCCTAATATTGCGTACAAAATACAATTTTGCGTGAGCATATGCACAAGTGCATTGATTGCTATTAGGAAAAGGAGTGTTCATGCACTTCACTCTTCAGGTGCTTTTCTTATCAATGAACTTAAGCACTGGACATTGACAAGTTGGTGCAAGCAACAGAAATGCTCCTAAATATTTGAGGATACAGCTAAGAAAAGTGCTAATGACGCTTGAACTAGCACACAATAATGAGTTCAGGGAAGTGTGGATATTTTATATGCAGATAAAATTGACATCTTTACATCCTTGCCTTTCCCTTGATAATTGCAGATGCCCAAAGCCAAGCTGTATCTACCGCAGAAGGGGGCCCAGAGCAGGAAGCAGAAAAATTTGCAGAGTCTCACTTCAAAGATGATCTACATGACAGGGTCTGGAGTCAGACAGATGTGTCCAGTGAGAGTCCAAGACCAAGCTTGCATGGAAAATTCATGCTGTCTAGGAAAGGAAAAAGTGTGTGCAGCATGGGAAGATCTCAGAGAGAGGCCCACATTTTCAAAAAAAAAAAGTCCTTTTTATATCATAGAAAAATAAGAGGGCTTAGGGCATCAGCACTTTGAAAAGCCAACAGATGTTCTTCATGTGTATTTTTCACCTGTAAAAGTCCACAGATGGATGAAGTTTTCTTTTCTTTTAGTGATTTTTGTTTCTCCAGACTGCTTCCAGTTTTTCAGATGATAAGCTGCTCTTCCATTTATGTGTAATGGTGTCTCAGGATGTATGTAGTTTCTAGGTACCCAACTGTACTTCAAAGGTGCCAGCTGCATTTTTCAGGGATGTTTCTGGTTCCCAGCTCCTGTTCCCAAGCTCACAGCTCCCTGGCTGGCAGGCAATTTCTCCATCAGTATTTTCAGCAGACATTTTATTCTGTTCAGTATTTTTCCCCTTCAAACCAGATCGCTTTTGTGGCTGCTCACATCAGTGGGCAGAACTGAATCTGGTAGAAATTATGTCTGTCTGCTTCTGCTTGTAGATCAGAGTATACCCACACACAAGACAGGACAGGGAGCAGTGATCAGGCACAGGGCTCAGTCCAGACAGACCAGTGACTTGTTTATACAAAACCAGCCTTTTTATTCCTTTCACACCATGCTGGCTCTTCCTATATAAACCTTGACACTTCCTTTTTTTTTTTGTCTTTGTCTCCACGTGGTAAAAATATCCAGAATTTATATAGTCTTAGACCTTTAACTGGGACATATATGTTCCTTGAATGGTATCACTTGTGTGGTTACTGAGTCACTGATGCTCCTTCAAAGGTGATCGATGCCTCCTTTCTTCAGTCTGTAACATTTGGCCATTTTTCACAAATCCCCATTAGCTGTCTCTGAGATCCACCCATCCCTCATGGAGACAGCTGCAACTTTTTTTAGCTTCTTCCTGTGCTATGCATCATGTAGCAGATTTTTTTCATGTTGAGTCAAGAAATTCCTCATGAGAGATTCAGTCGGTTAAACTTCGGGCCAAAGTGTAGTCATCTGCCTTCACACGTCAACACTGGTATTCAAAGAAAGTGGTACAAAATCCGCTGTACATAAATAAAATATCATAATTCACAATAATCCAGTAATATTCCACAAAATTCACTGATTTATATAATATGAATACTGTGTTCAGGACATTCTATTTCACTTTCAGCATGACCATAGTTTCCAAATTTTAATTTTCTGTGGTAGAAATACTGAAAGATTTTACAGATAATTTAAGGGAAGATTTATTAACAAGTTAAGTGTACTTAGTAGTTCAAAAATCAGTGTTGCAAAAATCAACTACATTTTTTTTCAATTTGAGAAATATAGGAAAGACTATATTTGGCTCCAGACCAAGCAGCTATATAACTCAATATCCTGAACTTCACAATGGTTGTGAGCAGATACTTGCAGAAGGCTATTAACAGAAGAGCCATTTATGACCTTTTCATATTTCCAGCAGTTTGGGGCTCTGAGAATTTCCTAACCCTGGTATGTTTTTTTCCATTTTAGTAGTCTTCAACTGTTTTTTCGCCCTCTGAACTTTTACTGTGGAGAGCGTAATGAACAATACAAGACATGACAGTTCACATCTTAACTTATCAAAAGGTTTATATGAGCCAAAGTTTTCAGCCAAGTAGGATATGATTCCCAGCCACCCTCACTCACTGATGCATGCAGCACAGAAACTCTTTGACAGCCCTGCCCAAGCCACAGCCCCTTCAGAGTCCCTGCAAGCTCACCCTCTGAGCCAGCAGCGTCAGGGGGGACTGTGCACTGAGATTCCTCCAGGGCCCTCCTTGCAGTGAGACACAGATATTGTCTGGCCATGCAGGTCAGAGCTCTTGAGATGTGCAGGGTCTGCATCTCTCGAGGCTGGCCCCTCCTGGTGGCAGGATTTGCTACCTTTTTCAAAAAGAGAAATTTCATTCTTTCTGGGTTTGAACCTGCGGGCCTTTTGATGGCCCCTAGTTCTTGTCTATGACTTTGTACTTTCTTCAAGATACAACCCTGTACTCAAGTTTTTATAGAAGTCCAGTATATATCCTTCCCCAGACCAATATCATTTTTAGAGTGAAGAGTACAAGGATATTGAGTTTTTTCTATAAGGTAGTCACAAGACTTTTTTTTTTTCTTCTGCTCTTCATTCTACATTTCATCCTCTCAAGGTATTATTTGAGAGAGAAATTAGTTAAACCTTCAAAATGAGTGTAAACTATAGATTTTACTGCTTTTTAAATCCTGAAAAATCTTGTTCATTGTGAGATAAATCTTATTTTTTACTGGACTTGAAAAAACAACTTGATCAGTCAAACCTAGTTTTGAACCAGAACTATCTCATTTACCATCTGATATATACAGCATTAATTCCTGTTTCTGACTAGTTTCCTTTATGTGGGTAGTGAATGCAAGAAAGGCTTCAACCATCTGCAGTTTTTTCCCAGAGAAAAATATGTTCATCAGATAACAGGCAGTTCCAGAAGTCTTTTGAACTTGACCATTTTTATTTTTGTATACAAACTGATAGAGATGCAAGATACGGCATACTTACAACAAGTTATGATTGAAAGATAATTATTCCATATTGAAATTGAATTACTGTCTTAGGTATAATTTCACAACATTCCATTAGATCTGCTGGGGTCATTTTCAGAAAGAGGAAGCTGACTTTTGGCTAACTTATTGACCCCTTTATTTTTTAATTGATTGCATGAAACAAGGAAGAAAATATACATTAAAGATAAAAATATTTCAATTTTTATATAATTCCTAGTTTTAGGGGCTCACATACTGAGACAATCAATGTTATAATACTTCAGATTATGTGCATTATATGTAAACTAAATTTTAAAAATAACCTGGTTTTAATTTGAAGATGGATTTTTCCTATTTTTTTAAAGGAAATAATGGATGTTGTGCTGAAATTAATTTTTATATTTTCCTGCAAAAGTTATCTGCCAACAATTTTTTATTTCTGACTGATAGATTTTTTAAATTTTTTTTTTTCCTGCAAACCTGATAGGATATTTCAACCTAATTTTGCTACAGTCATATGTCAAAGGACTTACTAATTTGTCAGCAAAGGCGGCAAGCTTATTTCTGAAGAAAAATTTGTTTTGACAATAATAACAGCAAAAAAAGAGAATATTATTTCTCAGAAAAGGATTTTAGAATATATCCTATTAGCTCAGGAAGATCCATCAAGTAGGGACAGAAATAGATTCTCTATGTATCTGAACTATTAAGATACTATACTTCTCCCAGTGAAAAATCAGAAGATTAATTATAATCTTATTAATAGTAAAAAACCCAAAACAACAACATTTTTTTTCTCTTTCTCAGCTTGAGCAATACCTTATTTAATTCCAAATTAATTTAAGAATTCTCTACTGGCAGAAAAAAAAAGAGTTATTAAATTCTGGAGGAGATGAATAAAGGTTAATCAGTGAAAAAAAGTTTCATTTTGCTTTACAATAACTGTCATGGCTCAAACTCTAGTGAAGGAAATGAGGAACTTTAAAAGTTCTAATGCACTGTTTTTTTTTTTTTTTCCAGAGTTTATTTGAGGGAAATGGTAATATTCACAGCATACTGATTACCAGAAACCATATTTATTTTGCTGAATGCTCATAACAAGTATGCCATATTTCATATTTTTTCAACTTTGCTGTTTTCAGAACTTAAATGCTTCTCCAGCATGTTCTTTAAAGAAGTTTTAAAATGTCAGATTGCTGAGGACAAGCCCAAAGAGTACAGCAAACATTTTTTCTTTCTCCAGGAGTATTTGTCAACCCCAGACTGTGAAGCAATGAACCCTGACAGTCTGACAGTGAACTTTGCAGAGTATTGTAAAAGCTAGCAGAGAATACTTCTAACAGATTATATATAGTGAAAGGGATTTTATTGAGAAGACCACATAGAAAGCTTTTACTAGAATTGTCATATATCAGTGAAACATAACACTGGCAAATAATTGTACTTTTCACTGGTTTTAGGCAGCAGCTGAATTCTGGGCTGCCTTTCCATTCCTTTGTCAGTACAGAGTAAGATGACTTAAGAACAAGTCAGGCTTCTTTAAAAGCATATGCTTTGAGATCTAGCATTCTTGTCACTGACTAAAAGTTCTGTGGGATGTGGCCTATAGAGACTTCATTATTAAGAATTTTTTGTTCTTTTCTACAACAAACATATGATCACATTACAGAATTTTTTTCTTGATGCAACTAAGTCGTAGTTATTATCACTTGAATTCTTTGATAACACAGAGACCTATGTGTGTCTTGGATATATCAGAAAATACCAGATTCCTTTTCTGATGCCCAAGTCTCCACTCAAACCCTAAATCATTGCAGAAAACTCAAACCAAAATCAAGACCATAGAGCTTCAGCTCTTTTACAGCTGAATTCAATGTCCATGCAGTCATCATTCAAATTCATTGAAAACAATCTACTTGAACTGATGGTAAATTCAAAATATCACAGGCATTAATATTGAAGTGAATTTCATTGGGCTTTTGATGTCTTGAATACAGAAATCTATATTTTAAATTTAGTTGTCCCTTGATACAAAATGTAGAACAACAGGTGTCTTTAGGAAAATATTACATAGGCCCCTGTAAATAAGTAAAAAATATATGTTTTTTCCTCCAAATTTATTATGAACAGAGTTCAGAAAATTTAGGTTTTTATACTTATTAGGCAAGATTAATAGATATATAAAAATCTGTACAGATCTGAAGGTTTATGTTTAGGCTGTTAATTTAATATGATTTTTATGATTCATGCTCACATTATTAAGAATCAAACAGTTTTGAAATTTTAAAAACATCAACAGGGAAGCAACGGGTGCAGAAGTGTGCATGACAATTTACCAGCACTGTTTAGGCACCTAAATGTTCTGGGAATGAGGTTTGTCAAAGAACATCACTGTGCCCAGTGCTGCAAGTGGGTAAGGATAGTTACAGGAGGCTCCCAGCTTCCAGCAAACTACAGAAACGTGTAAGAAGTTCTGTCGCTTATTTCAGATGAAATGGTTCTTTGAGCTTTTGTGCCACCTAAACAAAGGAGGGGCAGTGCCCTTTTAGCAGGTTCTGCAGAGAGGCTGGTGCTACTGCCAGTCAACAAAAGCAGTGATTTTCACAGAATAATGCCTAAGGCCTCTTGCTGAGATTGGGGAAGGGGTGTCCTTGCTTCCAAATGTTTGCTGGGGGAAAATTGGCATTGCCAAGTAGCTGCTGGAGGAGCTTAGTGGACCTTACAACATTGAAGATATTGTGAAGGAGGTTGTTTGGATTTTCCTTACAATACTGAGCTGCAATAGCCTAAATGCTCAGCTGTACTGAAGAAGGCAGAGGCAGAGTCTGTGTTCTCTGAGCTGGGAAATGGAGACTCCCATAATGGAAAAGTCTGGGAGCTTTTAACTTCTGTCACAAGTAAAAAGACCACCTAAATTAATTCTGGTAGGAGCTACTAACTCTTGTGAAGCTACACAAGAGTTTCAGTGTCCTGGTAACACATGAGGGGCTGGAAGGATGCACCCAAGCAGGCTGGATCTGAACTGTATGGCAGCACCAAGAGGTAAGAGAATGAGTGACTGCAGTGAGAGACTCCCTACTCCCAAGAATGGAGGCTTGTATTTTTCTTTTGTATTTTTCTTCTGTATTCCCATACTTGTCCCACTGAGATTATGCCTACATCCTTTTTATTTTTTTTTCCTATTTTACAATTTATGTTCCTCAGCTGAAAATGGACAAGATGATAAATCCTAAAAGCTAGCAAATTAAGTAGGGTCAATTCTGAATAAATCTACTGTTTTGTTGTGTAACAAAAGATGTGTTTGGGTCTGGCTTTCTACAATACTCTTAGAAACTTATGGTTTTGTCAACAGTTTACTATGTTCTTATATCCCTAAGTCAATCATCTCTCTTCCCCAGTTCATATATAATAATTTGGCTATAAAACAAAGCAGAGCAGTTTCTTTTCTCTTTTTCCTGACATTTTTCTGACTGAAAGACCTAATACTTTGCTGTTGTTTTCTTCCCCATATTCTGTATTGGAGACAGTTAGCATCCATAACAAAGTTTGAGTCCAGAATCTTGGTTAATTTTGAACTGCAAGATGGAAACAGAGAAACTTTCATGGAACCCAGTAACTTGCCTCCCAAAGATGATGTCGTGATCAGAGAAGAGGTTTTATTTCTTTTTTTTCCTGGAATTGGAAATTGGAAATTTCTGGCAAAGCCTCCATTGTTCTGTGATAAGTACAAAATAACACAGAACTGTAACATATATAAACAAGAAACACGAGTACCAAAAAAAACCACCAACCATCAGAACCAAGGAACAACTTCACCTATTAAACTTCTGTCCTGTAACATTTCTCATTTCCTCTTGTAATCATGCTGAAGTGCACTTTTAGTTATCATTGCTTAATTACAGAATAGGTGTTAATTTTCCAGTTAGAAGCAAATATTTAATTGCATCATGCACTTAATTTTGCTGAAGAACTTTCACAAGTTTTTGCACTATAAAACTTATGGCTAAAATACAGTCCAGGGATACAAATTAATTCAGGCTTTTTTTTTTTTTTAACTCTTGCTTTTATGAGAAATCAGAAACATCACACATATATCTCCACATGCTCTCCAGTTGCATGGCATCTACTGAGAGTTGGATAAAAATCTCATATATCTACTTAAGATTCTGAGCATAATGTGAATACACACATTAATGAACACTAGAGATCTTAAGAATGAAAAATGCCTTGGTTTTAGAACATTCTTCAGCAAGAGCCTACAAGCTCTCATCACCTGCAGGTCCCAGTCGTTCCAAGGCACAGCTATGGGAAACCAGGCTTCACTCCATTTCTGTGTACATATCATGGGCTGTTAAATATCAACACAATTCTGGTAACTTCCTTGTAATGAAACTAAATTATTTTTACCTTCCTGCAAAGCTGTTGTTGATTTCTGGATGCTCACATTCATATCAGAATATACTTTTATTTTTTTAGTAACTTTCAATGTACCATTTAACACCATATCTAAATTATTCTTTTGTCTTTTTGCTAACTTAATAACATTCTTTCTGGTCACATGTAAATCTCCAGGAGCATTCTATTGTCATTGTCTACTGTCACTGTATTTTTTAACAAAGTATTTATCTCCCTTTATATATTACTCTATTTTCACTTTCACAACCTAAATCTCACAAACCTAGCACTCAGATAAAACCCCAAACTTCCCATAATTATTAACATTTAACATTGTGTACCCAGAAGCACTTTGATTATTAAAATAGCAATAAAAGCTCAAAGAAAAATATTCCTGCTGCTAAAAGCTTTAGATAGCAATGTCTTGTCAATGTCTTGTGCAATTCTGATACCAAACTTGTCAGTCTAATGTCCATCCTAAAATTTGAAACTGTCTCATTTTATTTTCATAGCATTAAGTTTTACAGATATTAAATGGGTGGCAGACACCTGCTATATATAATAATTTTTATTTACTTTAAATAAGATTTTGGCAAGGACTGGGAGGCAGATCTCATTCCAGCTTACTCTTCTGTCTGATATTTGAAAGAAAAAAGCATAATCTAATCTGTCATGTTTTTCATATCAGATTTATTTGTATGTATTAGACTCTCACCTCCATGAAACTTCTGTCACCCCTGTGGTGTTGTAGATAATAGCTTTGTGTGGAATGATTTTAACATTTGGCCAATGCATTTTAATCAATAAAATAGACCTATAGTTATCATTATTAGTACTACTTTAATTGCACAATGTAAGCTATTCATCCTCAGTGCTGTGTGCTGTTTAGACATTGCAACTATTGCTTATTTCTTAGAGACTTTGAAGAGATTGTGTCACCAGTTTGGAGAATGAATAATGTAAAGTAAATAATGAGTTTAATTGATTAAGGAAACTCAGCATCCTCCATACTAAGGGTGGAACTCATCTGCATAACTATAAACACCTAGTGTGCTTTAATATTCCCTAAGTTATGCTATTTAACCATGTATTGGTCTTCTAGATGACCATGTCTCTGTAGGTCCTTCATCATATTTGACAGCCTTTGTAGTTGTCTCTCATATCTTAAAGCACCCTGGTGAAGCAGTGACAATGTCTGGAGAACTTGATTGTAGCTCAAGCTACACACTATTTGACAGATATGCTGGATATTTTATTTTGCATGCACCACTCAGATTTAAAATCTGTGTTAGTAGGAATTTAGAAGAATAATTAGATGATAAACCATTTGTTAATGTCCAACACTGGAAGAACGAGTAATAAAAGAAAAAGAATGAATAGAAATAAATCTAAAAAAAAGGCCAATGTCTTAAAGCAGGTTTGTGGTACATGCTAGTTTCAATCTCTAAAGGAAATATTTCCAGATTAATTTGCCCTTATTATGCATAGCAGCTTCTTTCTCTTTGAACAGAATAAAAACAAACTCATAAGTTCTTATAGTAAATTTCTGTAAAACATTTGAATGAAAGAATTTTGTTTTTGAGAAAAAATTCTGAATGTTCTCTTCCAGGAAGTCTGGGATAAAACCAGTTAATCCAGTAATGTTATACAAAGAGAATATCTGGAACTCTAAGAAGGAAAAGAACCTGTAGCCCCTACCAAAGGACGAAATCAAGACTCTGAGGGCCAGAAGAACTCTGTGCTAATTTTCAAGTATTCAAGATTATTTAACAGTCCACGAGCATGTGTGAACTGAATGATGAAACATATGATTGAAACCTATGATTGTATTATAAGAATATTATATGACATTCAAATATTTTTAAATTGGCAGGCAGGTATCAGAAACATAGACCAGATGTTCTAAACAGATGAGAGCAGCAGTTGACTCAGAACCTGTTACACTAAGGGCTTGACAACTACTGCTTTGGATGGAAGTTTAACTCTTATTTGGAATTTTTATTTACCCACCAAACACAATTGTCACAATTCAAAACGAAGAGTAATACTTAAACCAAAATTCTTAATGAGATCACCTTGGAAATATTTTCTTTTCTATGTAACTTCAATGTGATGGGTTATATAGACTCAAAATTGATTTTATTTCTGCCACAAAGTGAAGCTTCAAATACTTTTAAATTTATTTTGTCTTTAACACCTCAAGCTCAGGGTTCCACCATTATCGCTGTAAAGGTTTTAACTTGCAGTGTTAGGAATTAATGAAAGACATACTTTATCAACATACAGCTTACCCTTTTGGGTTTCAGTTTTTTGATTTATTTTAATGCAGTAATTTCTTTGCTACCAGTAATCTCATACATTTTATTTTAATTTTATCCTGGTTTTTTGTGTCAGGTTAACAAACATTATTGGTTAGTTTAGTTCAAAGATGTCAGGATTTCATTTAAGCAGCACTAGATGATTGACCATCATGTTGACTGTGACTTTGGTATAAAAAAGTCATATTGTAATATGCAGAAGTAGCCTACCAAGTGTTAAGTATCTGAACCTAACCTCTCTTTATATTTCCTTTTATACTATCCTGTACTATCTTGTAGTTTATTTGTTCTACAGGAAAGTCAGGTAAATCAATGGAATAGGTCACAAAACATTCAATGATTATGTGTTTGCATGCATACAAGTAGTGGAATTTACTGACTCAGAATGATTGAGAGGATTTTTTTTTTCCTTATATTGCTTCATTTTTTGAGAACCTCATGCATTTTGCTAGTTATTCTGTTAATTCCCCTATGGACATCTGAGTTATGAGATTGATCAACATGGAACTTGAAGACATAATATTGGCTTTTGTTATGGGTTTCCTACTGCAGCGGCATCTGTGATAAAACAGTGCAAGTTTCCCATGCTTGAAATGCTGCAGTGATTCTTTAAAGTTTAAAATACTACATAATTTATGAAGGCTTCATAATGAATTGTTTGGCAGATGTGAAAGATGGGTTATGTAATCACTTCATTCCAAAAAGAAAATAAAGGCAGAAATTTAGAAGGAGGAAAGACATTTGCTAAAATCCTTTGCAAACTCCTGAAGAATATTTCATGCTGCTATGTGCCAGCATAATTTGTTCTCTTCTAGGGCAGATTTCTGTCTTTACTTTTGTAATAAATTGGAGCAATAATGACAGTATAGCTGTTTACTTTTTTTGGCCTTATAGAATAGGAAATTGACAGAGATAATACTGTACTTTGCACATCACTATCAGAACGATTAATGAACTGAGATTATGGGGTAATATCCTACTTTGAATCACTGAAATAAGCATTACAGTTACCTTCTTTGATGTAGTTCAGCCTCAGTGAAGATGACTGCAAAAATACCTGAAATAATATATTAATCAAATGTTTTGTAAAAATGAATGAAATTGAATAAATTTAATTGCAAAACACTATGTTAAGGCTTCTTTTAAGTTGGTAGCTTTGACTTCCTTAATTTGCCTTCTCCTTTTTTCTGACTGTAAAAATGTCCAATTTTATACACTTGGTTATTTTTGCAGAAAAAAATGTTTATATTTCAAAGTGCAACAAGATGCCTAACTAAAAAAATCATTAACTCCTATTTTAACATGAAGAGACCAAACTGTTATCAAGAAAAAATAATCTAGTATTCTAGTGTAATTATTTATCTAATCAAATGATACTTTGATAGTGTAGTACTTAAAGCAAAAATTACCATTAAGCATTTAATTTTGTAATGTAACTTCTCCCGATTGAAATAGTTCCTTGAGGTCTTCAGTTTGTAATGATGAACAAAAAATAGTTGATAAACACCGTTCATTAATCTTAGTGAAACACTGAAATTGTAGTGAAACACTGAAATGAGTTTCCAAGAGAGACTGTTATTTCTGTTATTGAACACGTTCAAAGCTCAGTTGGATAAGGCCAGACCTGAGTTAGTTTTGACCTGTTTTTAGGAACAAATTGGACCTGTTGAGAGCCCTCAGAGGTTTCTTCCAGTCTCCATGATTCTGGTTCTTTAAACAACATTGATATTACTGTTACAGTTTATTGCCACTGGTGATATTTTACTATTAAATTCCAATACTGGCAACAATTTACTATTCACTGATACTGTTACTAATAATTTCTGGTTTACTAAAAATTCAGAATAATTATGAGGAAGACATGAAAAAATGTGATCAACAAACAAGAAAGCTCAAAGTTAAGCTCACCACAGGTCTAACTATTCCTTTCATTTGACATTCCTCTAATATCCCACTATACTTTCTTTTCTTTGTGTTTTGGGGGTTTTTGGAGGGTTTTTTTGTTTGTTTGTTTGGGGTTTTTTTTGTTTGTTTTTGTTATTTTGCAATTGCATTAAGAAATTAGTGAAATTTTTGAAAGCCTATAACTGTAGCAACAGTATACATGAGTTTCTAATCTGTCTGCTACAGAAAATACTCAGAGGTTGGGATTTTTTCCAGCAGTTTGTTACATGATTACATTTGATGTTGCAGTCATGAACTTCTGAATAATCCTGTTTTCTTGACCCCTTTAATTCACTTTTTTTAACAAAGAAGGAGAAAATCTTGATGCAGATTGCATCCTTGGGCGTATATGCACAAAGGTATTTTGTCATCAGTATCTTTCATAATGAGGACATAATCCTCAGGAGCATTCTCTTTTGTCATTCATATGAAATGAGTATCATCTCTAGTGGGCAATAAAGACTACTAAAACTACTAAAACACTAAACTAACAACCTGTTTAGAGCTTACCTGCATTGACATTAAAGACAGAAATTAAATACACTTGGTTTTTTTGTTGTTTTTTTTTTTTCTTAGCAGAATCCTGCCATTATGGAAAATTTCAGAAAAAAAATTAGTATTGAAGACCATAAAGAAAGCACAGAATCACAGAATAAACTGAGTTAGAAGGGACCCACAAGGATCATCTAGCTGAATCGTTCACTCTAGAAATATTTCTAAGATGTATTTCTTCCCTAAGGAAGTATTACAAAAGGTTTCAGAAGTTCTTGTACCAAATTCTGTTAATTTTGAAATTGTAACTTCCTGACTGACAGTTTTCCCTGAGAAAAAGACTGTCTGCTTTAGAGTTAATGTATTTCAGTCCATCCTAATCTAGCCACTTCACTTAATATGAAAAAAATAAGTGCAAGGTCTCTGAACTTTACTGACATTATGGATATGACTTACTAATAAAAATAGTGTCATATAGATCTAGGTATTTACCTAAAGTATGAGAATAAAAGTGAAGTTAGTGTTTCCTTCTATACTTTAAGGTTCTTCTTCCAACCTCTCCCTTTCCTCTCAATAAATAGAAATCTCCTTTAAATGCAGCAGCCACCTACATAATTCATGGTTTCATCCCACGTTTTGAAGTTTTTTGATTGGGTACTGGAGACTTAAAACTGCATTTGACATAGTAGGTGGCATTTAATACATCTAAGGCAGGCATGACAATGACACAATCGGTAGAGTTATGACATCACCATAATTGCATTTCCTATTTTGTTCTGAAAATTGACATTTTCTTATTTGCTTAGACAAAATATTATTTGCCTGGACTGTGTATATGCATTAGAAGAAACCAGCTCTTATTTTTAATATATAGCATCTGAGATGATAATATATGTAAAGAGAGTTCTGTAAAATATTAGTTTTATAACATTGTGTCCGTAGACACTTTTGGTATTTTTTATTATTAAAATTAGGTCTATTACTGAATAAATATATATCAAAATTGGGGAAACAGTTATCATGCAAAAATTTTAAAACCTATTTATTTTAATACCTTCAAATGTTTCATTGTTTCCCATTGGTTTTAGTTATCTGTTATCAAATCTGGTAGATGCATATACCAGATGCAAAATCTTAAATTATTTTATTTTTATTTCCTCTGGCTCTTGGTAGGATGAGGCAGGGCAAGGCAAGACAAGGAAAAAAATCATATGATAATTTAATTTTTTAGGTTTGAAGAGAATTTTAGTTAACAATCTGCTTTTAACTGTACAGCATTCATAAAAAAAAAAAAGAAGGGACAATAGCAGGGTGAATTTTTCTCATGCATTAACAGTAAGGACTTCTCAATGCACATTATAATTCTATTAATTGACTTTCCTTTTAAAGGCAGCTGAGTGAAACAGCAGGAATCATAAAGGAACAACCGCATAAAGACATTCTTACTGGAGTGTATCAAGAATACACAGTAAACAATGGTTGTATATTCCTTTCCTTCCTTTTCTTTTTCCTTTTCTTTTTCCTTTTCTTTTTCCTTTTCTTTTCCTTTTCTTTCCTTTTCCTTTTCCTTTTCCTTTTCCTTTTCCTTTTCCTTTTCCTTTTCCTTTTCCTTTTCCTTTTCCTTTTTCCTTTTCCTTTTCATTTTCCTTTTCCTTTTCCTTTTCCTTTTCCCTTTTCCTTTCTCTTACTTTTTCTTTCACGTTTTGAACAAGTGGACAAAGTGCAGTCATATTCCACCACCTACAGTGTGGCAATGACCATATTGTGTGCAACTGGTTATGATAACATAATAAGAAATACTAAATAACTAACATAGCAATTGCTGCACCAAATTTTATTAGTGTTTCAAATATTTCAATATTGCAGATCTCCAAATAAACAACAGCAGATACTTCCAAAGATATAAGAAAAATTGTGAGATCTCCTGGGAGATCACTTGGTTATGAGATTATGATCTCCATAACCATGAGATCTCTGACCTCCTGCCTCTAAGGAAAACGTTTCTTATAAATCTTCTTACTTAAATGAAGGTTTATGGAGTAAATGACAGAGCGTCTAGTGACTAAAGTTTATATGACATAAGCACAGATGTTCTCATACCCATGGAAAATGATAAAAAATTGTTTGGATTCCTTTAAGGTCTTGATTTTGTTTGACATTGATTCCTTATGTACTGCTAGCCTGAAGAGCACCTTTCATGTCAGACAATTGCAAGTGATCCAAATGATTGTATGTCAGAGTTTACATGGGAACATCACACCCGAGTTTCTGTTCCAGTTAATGGGAGGCTAAATTTGATAGCTTACATGCACATCGGACTCTTATATCATGTAAAAAATCCTGGGTTTTTTGGCCTTATAGAATGCTGTGTGTGAATGCTGTCAGTGTGAATGCTGTTCAAGAAAACCACTAAACTGTAGCACTACGTGCCATGTCCTGCTGGTCTCTCAAACTCCTCCGGGGATGGTGACTCTACTTTGTTGATTGTTACTGAATTTAGGAGATCTTTAGTTAACTTCTCAGATTATTCTTGAATTTTTATCCGCTGCATTTCCAATTTCCATTGCAGTCCAATAACATTTCTGTTGAGGTTGTCTTTAATGAGGAGAGAAATCTTTAATTATCTCCTTATTCTGGTCTTATCATTAAGAAATTGCCATGTTATAGTTTCCCTTTTTTTCTTTGAACTTCAGTTTGTATATTCCCATAACACTCAATGTTTAATATTTAAACATGCTTACTGAATAAAATAGTAATCTTCAAGAGATCATCAATAAACTTGAACTCAGAAAACAAAACTCAGATTTAATAAAATTTCCATTTAAATTAGTATGTTGTCTTTTGTTGTTACACTCTTGAAGTCAAGGGTAAAAATCTGTTCATTTCAGTGTTGCTGGGATTGTTCTCCAAGTGAAAGCATATAAGGAAAGTAAAACTAAAGAAATACTTTTGGGGATAGTATTTTATCTGATGTTGGCAGAGTAATTCCACCAACAATAAGTTTATATTAGCAATGAGTAGTTTGAAGAAAATAAGAGTTTCCATTATTTGTTAGTATATGGATGAAAGATATTCCATATTTTCCAAGTAAATGTATGGTAGAAAAAAATTTAGTTACCATCATCGATTAAAGATATTTCATGTGGGAATTCTAGCAAACACAGGTAGAAAAAAAACCCTCTAATTTATTAAAATTATTAAATCTGATGCATGTTGTGAAGCAAAAAAAAGCTTGGAAGCATGAATAGGAAATAAAGTTTGAAGAGCTGTGCTTTGATATTTTAATGTACCTCAAATTTACAGGCCAGCTACTTTACAGGCCAGGACTTGTAGTGGTATATTGACATATTTCTCTCAAGCATATTTAATGAATTTATAGCTTATGAAAATTGGAGCTCACAAAGTGCTCTTTACTGGATTATTTTAAAATGTTTGCAAAACCTCTGAATTCAAAATCCACTGTGAAGTAAAACTAAGTACTTTTGAACTTTTTGAACAAGGGAAATAATATATCCATGATATATACAGCTAAAACAGAGATCTGTTGCATCCATGAAGACAGTAACCCACCAAGCAGATTACAGAATTTGGTTGTTATGAAATCCAACATAAGCACAGTAATAAGTCATAAATGTACATGTACTTGCCTCTTTCCTCTTTGTTGTCTCTGACTGGGACTATGGGCTAGGAACTGTTTAAAATTCCAAATGTCTTGGAGATGTGAATGTTAAATTACAGAGATCCTAGCAGAATTTTGTGAATGTAAAAATGAATCAAACCAATAAAGGACAAAGAAAAAGGGGAAAGGGAACCTGAAATCTTTTTACACAGTTGGTAAAGAGGGCTGAATGAGGTTGCTAGTCAGAAAGCTAATGTTTCCCCCCATGTAATGCACTCAGTATCATGTGGTGTGCAACACAGACAACCCTGTGCAGTCTTCTCCCTTATCTGATGGGAGGGAAGCAGCTGCACTGGCTTGCAAATTACCTGTGGAGTATGTAGGAAAAGATTTTTGCTCTTCTATATAAATGGATCAAGATTTCACCCCTAGGGGATACCTCTATGACAAATACATTCCTGAACCTGAATAACTGATTTGAAGTTAAGATCTTCCATAAATCATAGCAAATGTTCTAGGAAACACATTATTTTTGACTCCCCTTTAATAAACACTGCAAGGGCAGGCTTCTCACGTGACAAATCTTGAGTTTCTCTAAAGTGATACAGGCTTCAACTTGGCTTTCTTCCTGCTTAACACTGGCACTCAAATGCAATGAGTCACCTCAACTTCCCAGTACTCCACTCTTTGGAAATGAAGTTAGCACTCAGAAATAGAGATTTATATCACATAATCTGATTTTGGCCTTCTAATTCACAATTTCTGTGCTTTTATGCCCAGATTCACCATAGAAACAGAGACATTCAAAAAGCTCTAAAGTCAAACAGAATGTGATCAATATTGCTGAGACCAAACTGAGTCCAACCTTGGTTATCACAGAGCTGTTAGATGTGATATAGACGGCTCTGGCACAAAGTGCACTCAGTGGGCAAATACAAATTTTGCATCACTATGGGAATACTCAATGCACTTTGGAGAGATAATTTACTCAGAATTCTGCAACTGAAGTTTCTGAAATGAGAAAGTAAAGATGAACACTCTTCTTTTTTTTCTAAAGGAAATTATCCTTTTGGGGTTGATTAACTTGTTAGATTCATCTCATTATGTGTCTCTCCAAAAAGAAGATATTTAAACTGCCTTCCTGTATGTTCCAAGACAACACTCAAGCCATCAAATTCCTCTTTACTACACCCTCTTCGATCATGGCTTTTAGGTGCAGAAATGATGGAGAGTCTCACAGAATATTGAGGGACATTATATTGGGCTTATCTCTGAAGGCAAATTTTATTACTGGCTGTAGACATTCACTCATTCCTTTGCAAGATCATGCTCTCTTATGTTTTTTACTTAACTTCAAGCCCTCCTTTTTTTTTTTTCCCCACTTGGATCTATCTTATCCTACTTGTTTCTTCCTCATTGATCTCAATGTCTCTACAAACATACCAAAATCTGGAATTTCCAGTGTTGTTGCTAAAACATGTTTACTCTTATCTGATACTATTGACACTACTGTCTGGGTGCCCTCAATGTTGCTCAGAAATTATCAAGTTCACTTTTTTTACCTTAGAGGCTTTTAGAAACAGTGCTCTACTTTAGCCTTGATTCCTCTACCTAGTTCTAATTAATTACAGGAATTTTCTTAATTTTCCTACTGTTTGCATACCAGACCAACAGTGTGGCATGTTTTCCAGATTCTGCTTTTGTGCTCATACAAAATTCCTACTCTTGAATTAAGTGCTTTCCTGTCTCTCTGCAGATGTCTTAGCTAGTTAAAAATGTTCTACAAAAATGCAAAACAAATGAAGAGTTTCTGTAGGAATTAATAGACTCAAACAATCATTTTGATTACGTGAAAAATATCCTCATCAGTGTGTTTCTGTCATTGTCCCCTTTTCTTACCATCTTTATCCCCTGGGAGTATAAAAATTGCATAAATAATTTCTACCTCAACCAACACAAATCTTGCTCCATGGAAGTTCATATTAAGCAGGAAGGGATGGCAACTGCGTCCCTCCTTTTAATTTTCCACATTATATCAAGTCATTTAAAAATGAAAACTGTCTTTTGGGCACAGGCCTCTGCAGGTTCAGGAAGGGATTACTCAGCGCCAAGTGATTCCACCAGTTGGCTATTTTGCCTTTGAGAAAAAGTGGCCACTGTCTTATCATTACCAGTCATTAAAAAGTTAATATGGAAAACCTGAAGGATTTCTAAGCTCATTTAGAGATTGAAGTAGATTTTTAACAAGTTTAGCTTTAGCCCTCTTTGCCACAAAGATACATTGTTGGCTCATAGTACTGGCTGTGCAAGGGTAGGTAATTTTTCTTCACAGTAGTGTGTATGGAGTTATGTTTTAGATTTGTCACCAAAACAGTGCTGGTAGTAGAGGGATGTTTTAGTTATTGCTACACAGTGCTTACCCAAAGTTAAGGACTCTTTTGCTTCCAATTTCACTCCCCCAGTGAGGAGGTGGGGGCGCAGAAGAAAGAATGGTGTCAGGACAGGTGACTCAAACTGATAAAAGAGACATTCTATATCATATGTTGTCATGCGCAGCAATTAAAGGTTGGAGGAAGAAGAAGAGAGGGGATGTTCCTGGCATTTGACTTCCCAAGTAAACACTGTGCATGCTGAAACCCTGCTTTTCTGGATGAATACCTGATAATGGGAGGGAGCGAATGAATCCAGTATTTTGCTTTGTGTGCATGGCTTTTGCCTTACCTATTGCACTCTCTCAACCCAAAAGCATTCTCATTTTTACCCTTCTGATTTTCTCTCCACCTATCCTGCTCTGTGGGGGAGCAAGAAAGAAGCTGGATGTTGCTTTGCCGCCTACTGGGATTGACCCACACCACCCATATTCACATTGATGTTCATCCAGACTCCTAGGTCCTTTCCTTACAAGCTTCTTGGTTATATTCCCTGAGATATTCTGCTGCATGAGTCTGTCATTCTTGAAATTAAGTAGTTCCAGTTGCTGCTTAAAACTAAGTCTTGTATTTGCCTTAGTTAAATGCATAGGTGGGGTATACCATGGCAGTAACTCCTCATCTTCAATGTTATTTTTAACTCAGATTTTGCATATGCTAATTTTTTCTTTTTTTCTTTTTTCTTTTTTTTTTACTGATAAGTCTACAGATGAATTACAAAAACAATAAACAGTTTCATTCTAGACTGTTCAAAGAAAACTGCAGAAAATATTTTATGAGTTACTATTCTACAAGATAGCTTCTGCAGCCTTATTGATTCATTAGGATGTAAAGAAAAAAATCCACTGCTGTGGTTTCCACTAAGCATGTGAATTTAATTTATTTATTGTTGCAGCTTGAAGATAAAAAGCAAAATACAGAATTTGAAATGGTCCATATAACCACTTTTATAATATAAAACACACTATCCCTCTATATATATATATATATATATATATATTGTCTCATAAAAGCAGTGGTAGATTTCTGAGAAAATGTAGTTGCCATGGGAAACAAAAAAACAGATTTATTGTGTTTATTTTTGCCAGGGAGTTGCTGGTGCCTGGAGGTGTGCTGCTTAGATAAGAGCAACTCTTAAGATGCTATTGTTTACAGAGCAGAATGCCGTGTTATGATCTCAGAATTCATATGAAGATCCTACCTTTTTCCAGAGGTAGTCTAAATGAAAGCGATGGAATAGATTAGTAATTGACTCCAATTAGGAAATTTTCTGGTGCACCTGAAAGCGATGACCAGCCTTACCCTGAGGAAGGGAAAGTAAATGACACATATCTGGAGGAAAAACCAAAGAACATTATTGACCACAAATTATTATTGAAAGAATAATAAAATAATCTAAATCATGTCATAAAATCAGCATAATTGCATATCAATGTACCATAATGAGCTTAAGAAAGATACTTTTTAGGAGTATCACTTAAGAAAACAAGTATTTGAAATCAGTTATTTTATTTGGTTTAGAAGCATGTGCTGGAAATAGAGGAGAAAGTGAAAAGCCTGCTACCATAACTGCAACCTTTGATTTTTTTAAGATGTTCTGTATGTTTACATTTTTTTCCCTGTTTCCAACGTCATTGAGCTTTGCTTTAGTTTGAATCTGTTCTAATAAAAGAACATCACTTCTTTGACAGCTATCAAATAATTCTGTAATACTATGGCACTTTGTCCTTTTGTTAGAAGAAGCAAAACTCCAGCGGAAATGTTGCAGTTATAGTGTATTTTGTTCTCAGTATTTCCTCTGTCATCAGCTTTAGCCTCTTCAGTGTTTCCCAGTCTCTCTAGGGGAAGAAAGTCAGATGGGGAAATGACAATTAAGGCACATTGAAATATAGAAATAGTTTGTTGGGTGCAGTTTTCATTATTGTGAAACAGCTTGCTGCAACTCTTATTAGGAATGCATGCTTATCTGTCAGAGTATTGAAATGATTTGTGCAAAGTTGGTGCCTCAAAAGACTGCAATAACAGATTGTCAATTTTGTGTAAGGTAGAATTTCAAATAGTGTCTTAGATGAAAAAGGGTTATGAAGGCTAGTATCAAAGTGAAGCTGACATTTTATTTTTTCCTCTTACATTATTTTCTAATGTACTTTCAAATCAAGGAATGAGAAAATTGTATAAATGGGTCCATCAAGGAAGTGAACTCAGTCCTCATTGTTAAAAATTGCTTCACATAAAACTGCTGAAGTTTCTCAATTTTCTTTAGAAAGCAATTTCCAAATAAAAGAAATTTACATAATGAAATGTAACACATAAACACTGGAAAAATTGAAGAAATCAATAATTTTGCAGACTGTTTACAGAAACCTCTTTACAGAATCTCACCTTTCTTTTGTCTTTTTGCTCTTTTGTCTTTTTTCTTATTATTTGTTTAATAAAAAAGATTGTCATTAATATCTGTCTCATCTGATTGATATTTGAGAAATCTTCTTCAGATCACTTGTTAAAAGTGTAAAAAATTATGTAAGACACTTCATAAATAAAAATATATGAAAAAGGCCTATTTCTGAAATCTAAGTCCAGTCTGACAACTTGCACCCTAATTGAAATATAGCTGGAATATGGCTGCCCCAATCACTGCCCAATGCATCTTTGTGGCTATAACCCAGGGTTTACCACCGCTTAAATTTGGGTCCAAGATTGTTTTGGTGAGATCTTCATTTATTTCTTGGAATAGACATTGAAGACCAAGTTACAGGCACACTCAGACGATACTGAGGTGATTGTACATAAGAAGACTAGTTGAGTTAAATTAGAAATATGGGGGGAAAACAAGGTAATGGAATCCTTTATTAAGAATAACCTTACTCTTTGTACCAAATCCCAAGGAAATTTTCTCAGTTTGCAATTTCCTTTCAGCACAATCTGAATGACCAAAGGCAAGTGCTTGAGCTTAAAATCAGAATCCAAACAAGCTGGAATTCAGCTGCACATCTCCCAGCCCTTTGTTACCCTGCTGCTTCCCAGCAGCCTGATCCAAGGCCACGATCCTGCACTGGACAGGAGGATGCACTTGGGTCCCTGATGGAAAATCTCCAGCTTTGTCCCATCCAAAACCAAAGGAAGCAGACCCAGCCTGAATTAATTAATATATCTAACAGTGCAGTTGCAACATCATAAATAAACAAATGTATTAATAGATAAAAAGGAATGTCTTACTTCTTTTTTGCCTACCTCTCTGCTTAAATAAATTTTATTGCTTGGTTGTCTGATTTGAGATAAATTAGTCTTTGCATTTCACCAGTCAGAAGCAAGTCTGTAAATTACTAAACAATTTTAAAGAGAGCATTTTTCTGTATTCTAAAGCCCTGCTCAAAGCTTTTCTTTATTATATTATATGATTATATTGCAGGTGAGATGCATATAAAGCACAGCATAACACACCTTACATAAAAGGAAGTATAGAAGAAGGTTCTAGAATGCATGCAAAAAGATGAAGGAGAAACAGGGAGGACAGCTGAGTACATAATACTGGTCAATTCAAGAAATGCATTATACATAGAACTATCACTCAGATCTTAACTAAATACCTCACCTTTTCTCAGAAATACCTGGGGTAGAATGAATGACAAACAGAAAAGAAAAAGGTCAGTTATAAAAATAATTTAAAACCAAATTATGTATTACATATCAAATATAAATTGTGAAGGGATGTACCAATACCATCTGCAGAAACACCAAAGAAAAAAAATCTAAAAATAGCAGGTGTATCTGTCTAAAATTATTTTAGCATTTTTGAAAAGAAGCCCTCAATTGGAAAATATTTTAATGAAAAATTAAGTGAATATTTGATAATTTCTCTTTTGGGATTTTATTACAGGAATAAGAGAAGGGAAAGAGTAGTTTTCTTGATTTTTTTTCATATTTTTGTTTTATTTTTTCTTCCATAGAACCATTGCCACAAAATTCCTTTTTGCAAACATACTCCAGGTACCATAATATCTATGAAGATTTCAGTAACCACCAAAAGAACTAGGAAGACTTTGGAAAGCCATGGAAATCTTAGCTATAAAATGCTATGTCTGCTGAAATTTTCTGCTGAGTTCTTCAAAGGATCAGATAATTTATTAGGCTAAAAATGAACCCAGAGTTGTACTACCTGGAAACTAATTATGTCTCAGAAAATATCTCTTCAAAATAAAATAAAAGAGCTGGGAACATATTCCAGGACATATATATACTCATCTTGCTGCTGTCTTCTGTCAGAGAAAGATAAACTAGAAGGAGCTTTGGATAAAGCAGAAGGCTAATCTTCTGTTCTTTGGGGATTTTTTGGTTGTTTGTTTTCCCCCCAGAGAATAATTGTTCTTCAAAATCCAATCTGTTTTACTTGTGGATCAGTAGTCAGTGCTAAATTGTGCTCTACCTCTTGCTTAGTCCTTTTTACTCAGAATATGTTGCGGTTTAAGCCTCACTTGTAACTAAGACCCACTAAGCCCCTGCCTCTGGCTTACCCCCCTGATGGGATGGAGAAGAGAATTGGGAGAGTAAAAGTATAAAAATGTCTGAGAAAAATAATTTTACTAACAAAAGCTGTGTAGACAGGCAAGGCAAACAAGGAAATCATTCACCACTTCCCATGGATAGGCAAGTGTCCAGACATCCCCAGGAAAGCAGGGCTCCATCATGTGGAATGGTATTTGGGAAGACAAACACCATTATTCCAAACATCCTCTCCCTTCCTCCTTCTCGCCCCCAGCTTTACAGAAGTCATTGCTGACCATAACACCATATAGTCTGAGATAACCCTTTGGTTATTTGGGGTCAGCTGTCCTAGTTGTGTCTCCTCCCATCTTCTTGTCCTGCTCCATCCTCCTTATTATTGCCAGTAGAGGAGTGGTCTTTGAACCTTGAAGCATCAGGAATGGCTGTTGTCAGGTGCCAGAGTACTAAATGCCACTATGTTAAGCTAAGGTCATTCTGATTTCTCACTTTTAAATGCAGATCTGAAAGCTAGAAAGAGAAATTTCTTCTTTAGTCGGGGCTACCTAAGGTAGTCTTGACCTTGTATAGATCCATAGCAAAACTAAAGTAAGAAAATGGCAAGTGTTGAGCTTCTCATGACAGCTTACAGGATAGCAGAAGGGGTGTAGTGACAAAACACCAGAAAACCAGAATACCAGAAACCAGAGTAAAGCTCTCCTCATGTTCTTCCCACTAACATGCATTCAGAAATGTACTGAACATTAGCTGGAGAACAATAAAATGTGAAATCTTCAAAATGTTTCCTCTCCACATTTGATGAAAACCTTCTGTGACTAAAAATGTGTGTAATTTCTCCAGGTCTTTTTTCTGCTTGAATACAGGATATACAGCATGCTTCTACCCACAGGCTTTGTCTTGCTTTGACAATAATCTTCAAACTTTCTACACCTAAAGTCTGCAGCTTTGCTCCTTTTATAAGAAAAGTTTTAGGCTAATATATTTAAGTATGATACTTTAAAGAGTATATTTTATTATACTCAGGGAAAATTCTCAATGAAGAAAAATACTTCCAACTCCAAATATATAAATAAAAATTAAGAACAATTCCTCCACTGATATTATTGTATTACCTGAATTAGAAAAGTCAGAAAACTGTTTATCCTCAGATTAGATTTTTCTGGTGTTTGTGCTACAGTTATTCTTAAACATTCCCCTGTATTTTATTAACAAGAAATTTGAACTGGGATCCTCACATGATCAGATTGAGACCAATTTTAAATCAGGAAGAGAATAATGAAGATGTTAATGATGTATGAATTATAGTTTCACTCATCATTAGTTGTTTTAGAGATAAGCCCAAAATATTCTTTTGGCTTGTAGCATATGGTCTTAGATTTTATTAGGATAAAAAATTATATAAAGTAAAAAAAATAATAAAGTAAGTAAAAATTAAAAAAAAACCCTCCAAAACTGTAGTAGAGCTACACCTGGATAAAAATATGAACTCGCTCATTGTTGGAAATTATAATTTACTACATATTGAGCATTTTATACTTATCCTACTCCTGAAATAATGTTTATGATTTATGATCATTGCTGACACAATTTTACAGTTTTTTGAGAAATAAGAAAAACAAATACTAGTAAGGTTAAAGCAGAAAAACATGATGTGTTTTTAAGATATTATAAGCAAAAGAAAAGTTACCTTAAAAAATAAGTGAATATTTTAAAAACCTGGAGATGGTCTCTGAAATTGCAGTATCTTCTGAAATAAGAACATCTCAAAGTCATTATGTATCTCTAAAGTATGATTGTGCAGCTGCAGTAATGAACCAATTTGTGTTTCTAAATGAATAAAAATAATATAAACTACATTTTAAAGACTAAACCGGATTCTGATATAAATAGATTCAATTAGCTTTAATTAAACTTCTCCACCACTGAGAGAGAATTACTATGTTCCACTTGAATTCTTATGCTTAACCAGATACAAATGCTGAGATTAAATGGACTCAAGTAAAATACAGTATAATAAAGTTGAATACAAATGGTAAAAGAACAAAACAACAAAAACCTCCACAAATCAAAGCAGTATTTTCTCCTTGAAGTATAGAAAACATTTAGTGATGAAGTTATTAAGAGCACATAAGACCTTGGTTCAGTTTACAGATATTTATATTAAAAAAAAAAAGGAAGAGAATAAAGGTTATTTCTCTAACAACATGCAGGCACAGCATAGAAAACACTGCTTAAACACATCATAGATGTCCTGGGTTCTTTTCCCTTAATTTATTTTAAGAGAAAACTGAATGGAAATTTATAATCAAGGACATCAACCTTCATGTTTCAGGTTTTGTTTTGATGGATATTTTTATACTACAATACATTCTTCCCAATCTGCTTCTCTGTAGAACATTTGCCAGCAGCCATTTATTTTTCTTCTTTTTTTGCTTTTTTTTAAGAACCTTCGGCAATATCTAGTTTGACAAAGACTTTTCAACTCCTGTTCCTAAAGTCAGGACAGCAAACTCCTGTTTTGGACACCTTTTCAGACAATGTAGTTAAATATGAATTTGGAATGCAAGTAATATATTGGTTTTTTCCTCTTCCTCCTCCTCCATATTCCAAGAAAAAATACTCTCACAGATCTTCTTTCCCTCCATTATTTATGCTGCAAAATCAGAATCAAGAAGTTGATATGGGATTTACAAAGATTTGTTAGTGAGAACACTTGTAATGACAGAAATAGATTGCAAGCCTAATGTAATGTACAGAATAAACCTTTAAATAAGAAAGAGGTGAAAATAAATGAATAATGTAGTGATACTTGGAGTTTTTGTCTTTGTAATCTGTTAAGGTTCTCCCTGTACTGAGAAATATGATAAAATACCAAAGTGTGCACTCATGAAAATCCACATTCACAAAGAGGTTCAAAAATCTTGTCAGTGAATCTAGGTCTAAACAATTTGCAGTCCTCTAATTATTGATACTAACATGTTGATATATTAAAAACAAAACACCATAAAACCCCAAGCAAATTTCAAATCATCTTCAGCACAGCCTTAAAACTCTTGTCAATGTCAGCCTGTTTTCTGAACTCTTTTCCTGCTTCAGAAAGGATCCTTCTAGCATAACTGGGAAACGATAGAGGGAAATGTTATTAAAATATGGAAGTCAATGATTCTTGGAAGAGTTTCTGTTTATCAGTATTAAAGCACTGCTAATCCAAAAGACAAATGTTCTCAGTGTGTGTTAGCCAGATAAGAATTTTGTATAATTAGTGCTCTTAGGATTAACACAGGAGGCCAGAGGTATGCTGTGCACATACACACATATGTGCACAAGCTTCCTAAGCAAGCAAACAGAAGTCTATAGAGTGCAAAAAGGCAGTAAAATTAAAGAAAGGAGGAAGATTTAATTTACTGTAATCAAGGCAATTTAAAGCACCTTTTGATTTTGTAATTAACAATACATAAATTTACAGGTTAAGAACAAAAAGGTCTTTGTACATCCAACATTGTTCATTTTAGTGCTTAGAACCTATACCCATACTTCAAATTCAACCTTGGCTCTTAACAGATGCAGAAATAGGAAGAGTTCAAGTTAAGTCACTAATAATTAGATCCAACTTTATTGTCATGATTATGCTGGACACAGATTTCTATATTTTTCTTCATTAAGTATGATAAAATATTTATGTCTTTTCAGGATAGCTTAGTAGGTTGCCTGAAACATGTTCAGGCATGCTCATTTAAAAGTGCTTTCAATTTTAGAATTCTCTCTGTTACCTTCGTTCTTTTGAAAATCAAAGGAATGTGTTAAAAGCAAGACTGATGATTTTGTTTTGTTTTCTTTGATTTGTTTTTTTTTTGTTTTTTCTTCGTTGGTTGATTGGATGGTTGACAATTTGTTTGGGGTTGGTGTTTTTTTGGTTTGGTTTTGTGGGAGGGTTTGTTGTTGTTGGTTGGTTGTTTTCATCAGTAGAAGAGCTTATCTTTAGCTTTCTGAGGTCTTAGAAGATATTTTGGGGGATATTTAAGCTTTCTCTGTATTAATGAAATCAGTAAAACTACTTTATCCAGTTTAGTCTGTTTTGACTAGGAAAACTAAAATTATAACTTTATCTTTCTTAATTCAAGGACTATTTTTTAAAATATATATGATATTTTGTTTATATATACATGTATATTTGGCTTTTAGTGGATTAATACGGTTATTTTTTAAATTATAAAATGTTCTGTTCTTTGGAAATAATTCTTTAACAGCCACTTTTATTCCAGTACCAACAGATGTGAGAGCTAATTTTGCACCTATTTAATTATAAAAAAATCAGAATTTATTTTACTTTATGTGTTTGTTAATGAGAAAACATATATTCATAAAATATTTAAGTAAGACAATAGGATGCTGCCTGCAAGCAGCTATTTATTCCCAACATTTATTTGAAGCCGTCTGGTTAAGCAAGTAAAACTATTTCCTATATTCTGCTTTATTTTCTCATGAAAAACAAAATTTTCCGTCTCATTTTCTCTAAAGTTTTGGAATTCTGATATGAAGTGCATTTAATTATTTATATTTCACCTTTCTGCAATTCAAGAAGCTTCACTTTTGGAATTGTCTTTGTTACAGATTAGCACAGCTTTTGACATGAACATTAGTGCTCGAGCTGCAGACAGAGCTTTTTAATAATGTTCCTTTAGCAGCAGCGGCACACAGACTGTCTCCTGCTGCCATGGGGACAGCTGTGGCACCAAATACCACAGACAGTTCAAGGTTCTCAGTGGTTTTAACACCTTCCCCCACAGCACACAGCGAATGCCTCATCTGTTGTGGCATTGTGACATCCAGCTGTGCCAGGACAGTCGTGTTCCCACACATCTGTCCTCATGGGGAACTTCCAAGGCAAGGACACTCATTTTGGCTGATACTTCTCCCAAGAACAGGTCTATGTTGAGCACGGCCCTAATCATGGTGCTGAGCAAAGCTGATTTTGGCAGAAGTCCAAGGACAAAGACATGGTCCTAGAACTTGTTGTGCGACTCTAGTATCCTGACTTCATTCATGCTTGCTGCCAGCATTTCTGAGTCCTTGGTTGCTTTCTCTCCAGCTGACTTTGTTATGTCAGATTATGATACCACTCTCCTTATTTGAGGTCTACATGGAAAGAAGCATCAAATTATTTTGATTATTTTGTCCAGACTGGTTGGCCTTCCTTTCAGCCTTCTTCTGTCTACTTTTCTCTCTCCATTTTTTTTTCTCCTATCTGCCCTATAAACAGCTCTAATTTGAATACTTTAATATCTAAATGGATACAATCATCCAACTGTAAAATTCTGTGAAACTGTGTAAGTTGTTAATTATTACCTCCTTTTAAATTATAAATAGTGGAATATCCTGTTGTAAAAGAGCACCCTCAAAGAATTTCTATACTTCTATGTAGACCATTAAAAACCACCTAAATTCAAACTTCTTTCCTCTTATGTTGTTTGTTTTTTTTTTTTTTTTGTTTTGTTTTGTTACCTTGTTACCTTTATTTCAGTGGAGTTATTAACAGTCTTTGAAGGAGAGTATAAGAGTCTGTTTGTGCATCAGCAATGCAAGTATCAAAGACATCTGAGGAAATTAAATCTGTTTTCTGTTGGCATTCAGTCCTGCTCGGTGTAATGCTCCCATATGATTTTCTGCCACAGTTATATCTGCCACTGTCTCTGCCATAACAATTTTTAAATGAAAAAGAGATGAAATAAGTATTTGTGGTAACTTACCTTTGACTATAGTTTCCCTAATACTGCACTATCAAAACTTATATCAATGAGTTCATAGATATTGTTTATATTAGTCTAAAAATGGATTTTTTTGAAAAGACAAAATATGTTATGGAAGATATTACTGATCTAATTTTGTTCTTCCCTGTAGAACCTACTAGATGGTTCAGAAGGTCCAACAGAGAGCAATGATCACCATTGTACTACTGACATATGGGTTCCTTATATCATTTGATGATCCAGTTAAGTCTTCTTCTAATTATTTTTCTCTTGCATAATAGAAAAGAAAGGATAAAATATCTTCTTTTAGTACTTAAATGGATTTTTGATTGGAAAATATAAAAAAAAAAAATCCAGGACAAGTTGAAGAATCTCTCCACACAATTTATTAATCATGGCTGAGGTTACAGGACTGTGTGTCTCTCTATCAAGTTACCATTTCCATTTTCTAACTGACATGCTGTGCTGTCAGCAACGTTTTAGACTCTCATTTATCTGTTGCCTTTCTATCTCAATATTTAGTTTATATCCTAAAAAAGGTAACACAGACCTCACAGTATACGGTTTTTTAGCAAATTCCACCTCTATTCAAATGCAAATACAATAAAAAATAAGCTCGTCCCTCTGAGAAAAACCAATTTCTGCACTGCAAAGATGCCTTAACAATGAAGTTATTTAAGGAGTGCTAGCAGTTCTCTAAAGGGACTGATTTAAGCATGAAATGACAAAAGGACTGAAGAGCTATAAAAGAGAAAAAGATAAGCCATTTATTTTCTTCAAACTGTTTTACTAGTTGACTGAAGTGAGTGATGAAGAAAAAAACACCCAGCAGCTGGAAGAAAGATGAAAGTGGCCAAATGCAAGATCCATCAATCTTGCCATCTTGGTGGAGATTTCTAAACTAGGAAGAAAAGGGAACAGATGTTACAAGCCACAGTCAAATGTGGAAATGGTGGACACACATGGAAAACAAAAGACCCATGGCAACAGGAATAAAAGTGATCTCAGTAACAGAGCAGAATAATGCCTTTGTAAAGCATACGTATGAAAATGTGCCCAGCCTTGGAAACAAGTGGGAGGAACTAGAATGCCACGTGTTGCTTCACAACTGCAATGTTGTTGGATGAATTAAGACTTGATGGAAGTGGAGTGGGTAGTGAGCAAATAAAGGTTGTTAGGAATGACAGGCAGGGAAGGTGGCGGAGAGGGTTTTGTTGTTAGAATGAAAGAACATCTTGTCTGTAGGAAGCTCCCATATGGGATGGGACAAGAGACTGACTGAAAATCTGAATGTCAGGGTCAGAGATGAGGACATTTTTCAGCAGGAGTGTGTTACAGTATTCCCAAACAAGATCAGAAAATGAACAGTGGCTTGACATGAAAGCATGAAGTATAGGTAATGTTTTACTGTCTTACACTAACCACACACATTATTAGCACTCAAAGCTTCATTCACAGATAGAAAATTAATTAAGGAAGCCACAAGCAATTAATAAAAGCAAACCTTCCCATCTTCTGATTAAAGATATTATCTGCCTTAAATTAGGATATGGCTCTAGATGGTTTGGAATCCCTGCCTGTCACTTTATTTATAGAGCCAACAGTTCTATATATCAATGGGGTGGTGTCATCGCTGTATTGATCAGTTCCATCTCCCATGAAATAATTTAGTGCTTATGATAAGCATATTAATCAAGATTTTTCTTAAAGACTAGGCTGCCAGAATCTATTTGATAGCAGAATAATTTTTTTTAAACTTGAGGAAATAACTAAGAAGAATGGCCAAGAGCACATTAAAGATTGAAAATACTAACTTTTTTCAAGTATATTTAGACTAAAATCTCCTTTTACTTAAATGTTGCCTCTAATAAAAGCAACATTTCTATTTTTAATTGTATTAGTGATTAAGTATTATTACATGAAAAAATAGCAAATATTTATATATAAAAATGAAGTTTTCATTATGTATCTTTTATGCAAAGCTGGACAGCGACAGAGAGTATAAATTCTTTGCTGTAATTACAAAAATAGTGAAGTTACTGGACAGAAGATCACAATCTCATCAAGGCTGCAGGTAATGGCAATACATTTTCTGTGTTTCAGAAGGGTATGAAAAAATCAGGAAGAGATAAAAAATACTTGAGTGATTTCTGCTCTGTACTTGCTAAATGCTAACACTACAAGATTATTTACCACAATTAGAAGACAAGAAAGTTGAGAAAGCACGTAGACACCAAAGCTTAAAAGTTTTAAATAAAGTTTTAAAAAAAGAAAGGGAATGAGAACTGACTACTCTTCAGCACAACTCACAGTACAGTCACAGAACTTCAGTACCATAATTCACAAAGAAAGGGGTCCCCTCAGGTGACCTAGTTCAACAAATGCTCAAAACAGATATAATCATGTCAGGCTGCCATTGGTTGTGTCCAGATGAGTCGTGAAAACTTCCAATGTGAAGATTTCACAATCTCTCTGGGAAACCTCTTCTACTGTTTGACCACCTCAAACTAGTTTCCTAGCAGCTAATTGCAATTTCCCATTTTCTAACTTATGTCTATCACCTCTCATCATATCACTATGGTCGTCCAAGAAGATCTATCTTCTTCTCTGCATATTCCAGTGAGGTAGTTGCAAACAGGTCATAAGCCTAGTCCATAAACAGTGTCTTAGGTCAATCAGACATAGAAGTCTGATACAGAAACAAACTAGTGAAATTCCACAGTTTATGCTACCCTTATGAAGATAAATAGCTTTATAAGCTAGTCTCCTGGTCTGTTTTGGATTTAAAAGCTATGTTTCTACCTCAGTATGACCTAACACTACGCAAGCATTCTTGGCTGAAGAATGGAGGTAAGAATTGTGAGATGAATTACAAGAAAACTAGTTAGAAAATAATAGTATCATCCAAGAGTTCAGGTTCTTCTTAATTTTGAAATAATTTTATTAAGTGTCAGGAAGCTATCCTTTTTTATACTACCCAGAGAGGCTGTGGTGCAGGAAAAAATCCAGCGCAACTTATTCACGTGCCTAAATTGTGCCTCTTAGACATCCAGGATCCATCTTAAACAAATTTAACTCATCTTGGGGACCTATGAGATCCCCAGGACTTGCGAGAAACATTGGTACCATAGGTCGATGCAGTAGAGATGGCCTTTGAGTAAAATATATGTATTATATTTTAACATCTGTATATGGGCCTTGCCCCGGTAAGTCCCAGTTGTTCTAAATAGGTTGCAGCTGCAATGTCCTTAATTGGGCGCAGCTGTGACTAGTGGAGATAACTGGGGTAAAAGGGGGCTGGGTTTCCTAATGAGGGAAAGCCTTGCAGGAGCCCTGAAGAAGCAAGAACAAGCTATGGAAGAAGGAGTCAGTGCAGTGAGGAACTGCCTACAAGAAAACCCCCAAGAAGGTATGGGACTTTAGAAATATGATGTCTACAATTAATGACTACAATTGAGACTACAGTTTATGGTTGCAGGTCGAGGTCAGAGTTCCAAGAAGTGCCTTTGGTGTGTTTTCAGCTGGGTAAATCCTCAGTGCAGTAAGGTAGATGCTCTTAAAGATTAAATGAGAAAACTAGATCTTGAATTGTAGAGTTGTGCCACTTCAAGGGTACCTGTATGCCCATTGTACCTATTAAGAACTTTGACACTTCCTTTCAAGGGGATTAATGCATTAACATTTAAGAGCAAGCTAATGATTTAGATAGCACGATTCAAATTTATCCTGCTTGTTACAGTATCTTAGCTAGCTAAGATTAATTCAGACCACTTTAATGCAGTGGGAGATTGCTCTCATCTTAACCATCTAAAAGTAGATGTCTAGTCTATACTAATTGTGCAAATAAGTTTTTTGATCAGTGACATCTTTGAAAGGCAACACAATTTGGGAAGTAGAAATCAATTCTAGGATTAAATTACTCACACTCTGTCTATACAAATTTCTCTCCAAATTTTATGGAGAAGGCACCAAGACCAGCTTGAACAAGTCAACTAATTTTCAGTTGGCATGTACTGGGTACACTCGTATAATACAAAATCATTGTTTTATTTATTTGCTTATTCATTTATTATGCTAGACACAACTCATTATAGAAATTGGCTTCTCAAGGAATTTGGTAAAGAACTTAAAGCATTTTTGAATATAAGGAAATCTGAGGCTTTTAGAGTCAGGTTACTTATTTTTTGGTCAAAAAACCCCCCTAACACATACACCAAAAATTACATGCAAATTTTAATTTTAAAATTTTTAATAAATGAGAAAAAATATGAAGTAGAATCATTGAGAGATTTAAAATATTTATATTAAATGTCTTGTGTTCACAGATACCAATTTTGCATGTTAATAAGGTACACTGTGAAATTTTTATAACCAAATCAAAACAATAAAGCACAGTGATGAAAAAACCAACAAGCAAACTGTACTTGAAGTACTTCATATTTTTATTCTGAGTGAAAAATTCTGCTTTTAGAGCAGCTTTTGGTCTTTTGGGTTACAATTAATTTTTTTTTTCTGGGTTAGTTGGGAAATCCAACTATTGCTCTTCTAAAGCTTGAAATAAATTATTTTCTTCTACAGTTCTTCTTAAGTGCTATTATAAAAAATGCAACACTATGATGCTTTGCTTTGATTTGTTTATGGTTTTTCTTGTCAGTTTTACAATGTTATTTTCAAGAAAAAAATATATAATCATTATACCTTCTCAAAAAGTTTTAATGTTGAAATATCTGACATCTTGGATCCAGTTTTCACCATTTTCCAAGCTTATAAAGTGTAGATGAGCTAAGAGCCTCTCTTCAGCAAGTATGAAAATGTTTTCCTCTTAGCAGTATTTTGAAATCCTACCCTCAGGATTAAGGTTCATTTTATAGTAAAATATCATAGGTTGTAACATAGACATCTCAGACATGTAGCGGTAGATGACTTGATCCATAAATCTATAAGTGCTTCATGCATTACACTCTTTTTCATGAGACAAACATTGTTAAGTCATCAATTTTGTGCTTTCTTGGTAGGTCTTTAATTTCTGTTGGATTTTTGTTAGATAACTAATCATATAAGCTTCTTATCATCTCAGCTTAATTCAACAGAAAGATATCTTGCCATTTTGGACTATCATTCTGAAGATTATCAAACTTCTGAATCTTCATGTGCATTCCTATCCATCACCAGGTAACAGGTTATCCCTCTTTTTCTGTATACTATCTTTTCAAAATAAAGCCAGAGCCAAGTGTTCAGCCTTTTTGTTCTAATGGCATGCTATTCCTGCTTGCATGTAGGAATTATTCCATATTTTAGCATAAACTCTCTGTTCTTTCTTCCTATTTACAATTGAAGTTTTCTTGTTGCTATAAAACCCTTACTAGCTTCCTTTGTCAAACCTCTAGTTTATATATGAAAATTTGTTTCTGAAGAATTATTGAGATTCAGTGAAGACTAAAGTTCTTCTCTGATGTGATTGAGGAACTATATTAAAGCAAACATATTCTTCTAGTAACATAGAAAGAAATATAGGCATGAGACGGTAAAAGTCTTTTTTTAACTGAACTGGCTTTCTGTTCCCACTGGTATCACATGTTTTGGAAGGAAGGGAAGATGAGTGAAAGAAAGATTAGGAGAGGCTTACACAACAAATCTCATTCCTGAAATTCTCGGTGGACAAGGAGGTAAGATAAATTTCATGTTACATTAGGTGTTGTGTTCACATCCAGGTTGCACACACTTTAGTTTAGCTATTCAAATGCAGTACACTGCATCCTAATTTAGAATTGAAACTTCCGATAGTCATGGCTAGGGAGCTGCTCAGACAGAAGCATTTTCAACCATTTGAGATGCCTTTGTTAATCCAAGGCAGATGCAAAATGGTCAATAACAAACTTGCGTCCTACTTGCAAATGACAGGTTAAAGGAAATCAAGCATATCTCATACGGCACCAGATACCTTGTGAAAAAAATTAAGTTATAGAATGGGCTATAATAGGAAATCAGAAATCTTGAACTAGATACAATTGCCTAATTGTAAGCATAAAGGGGTATTTGAATTGTCCTCAATAATCTGAGCATCCTCCTGGTAGTGGCAGACATTGCACTAAATTCATGGGAGGCAACTCTTTCAGGAATTGTAGTTAAAGATCAAATCAGATTACCACGGGATATCTGAATTTATTAATGCCATACTAGGCCATTGAGTTGAGTTTTGCTTTCCAATTTTTATCTATTCACTCAGTTATAGCTGCAAATTTCTTTATTTTTTATGGTTCACCAATGGTAACATATATAGCATTTTGTCACCAAACAGGGCCCACTGTTTGAAATAATTTCCTTTGTGTTTAAAGATGATGACATACAAAGAAACTTTGAACGATTCATAATATAATTTATTATACCTAACAGCTTACCAAGCAAATGGTATAAATTTTGATGAGTTTTCTAGAAATGAGAAAAATATGTATATTTTAAAAATCCAGTGGATAAGGCATGGATTGTGGAATAATGTCCACTTTCTATAATCTCTATGGCCAATGGTGAGGACTTATGGAGAAACCTTTTAAACTGTGAAAGACATACAAACAAGCTAAAGTATGTGTGCAGCTTAGCTAAATCAAAAAGCAAGAATGAGGGCCTGAGTTAAACGCACTGCAAAAAAACTGAACTGGGGAGTGATGGGGAAGGCCACTGGTGAAGCATTTTCTGACCTCTTCTTTGCATCACTCTAAACCAGGATTAGGCCTCTTTGCAATTCCAAGGTGAGAATACAGAGATAAACTCTTAGAGAGAATGACTCAAGTCCCCACAAAAGAGGAACTGAACTAGCACAGGCAAAAATGTTGGCAGATAATGAGGGCTGGATAATGATTCTGTGATTTTGATAAAATATGGTCAATGCAGTCTTCAGAAAGATTATTTCAGTCAGTGATAATTTCACTCATTATTTCAATGGTACTTTCACTGAAGCTAAATAAGTGCCCAGTGAAGGAAAAAGGAGAGAAGAGTTTGAAACTGTTTTTTTTGAATCTCTTTTTTGTTTGCCAGAATTAAGTCCCTTTTTTCAAAAAGACAAATTGAGAATATAATTTCCCCATTTTGATTCATTGGTACAGATAGTTCCTACATATTGTCTAAAGTAGAATTTTAGTTATTTTGGGGCAGAAAATCTCACTGTGATCCCACAGAATTGGTTTAATTGGTCTCTCATAATACCAGTTTTTTTTCTAATATATGTGAAATAATAGAAAGAGATGGAGCTTCAAAGAGTCTCTGCAGCTGAAACCTGTGGATGTTTTAAGATTAACTTTTCCATACTTACCTCATGTAAAACTTTTTTTTAGTTTCTGAACTTAAAACTTTTCTGATTGCAAAATACAGTAGGTTTTCCTTCTTTGTCAAAATACAGCATCTCACATCTCTTGAATAGACATTACTACTGCTGACTTAAATATACCTAAATTTTGATGATCTGTAAGTTTGTTGTGTTGACCTTGTCTGGACACCAGGTACCCACCAAGCTGCTCTATCACTTTCCTTCCCAGATGGACAGGGGAGAGAAAATAAGGTGGAAAGCCACTTGTAGGTTGATATAAGGCAGCTTACTAGAGTAAAAGTGCAAGTTTGTGCATACACAAACAAAGAGAAGGAAAAAACAGGTTTGTTCTCTATTTTTCTTCAGTAAGAGATGTTCAGCCACTCCCCAGGAAGCAGGGCTTCAGCGCATGTAGTGGTCACTCAGGAAGGCAAACATTGTAAATAAAAAATTTTGCCCTCTCTTTCTCATTTCCTTAGCTTTTATATCTGAGCTGACATCATATGGGATGGGAAATCCCTTTGATTAATTTGGTTCAGCTGGCCTGGTTGTGACCCCTCCCAGAATCTTGCCCACCCCTTGATGGGGGGGGAAATGTTGAGAGGCAGCCCTGATGCTGTGCCAGGCCTGCTCAGCAGTACCCAAAGCACTGGGGTGCTATCAATGCCTTTCCAGGTGCCAGTGCAAAACACAGCACTGTGAGGGCTACAATAGCAAAATGAGCTGGAGATGAGCTCCATCTCAGCCAGACCCAATACAATTTCCAGACCTTATTCCACATCCTTCATTTCATATTCAGATTCTACATGATTTATATATAACTATTGCACTGTATTTATTCCTCATTACTGAAGTCCCTTCTTACTAATTCATGTAACTTAAACTGCATCCTTAAACCATTTTAATATCCAACATACAGATTTTTACATTTTCATAACTACTATGTCCTGTCACAAAAAGGTAATATTCTCCCATTTCATGGACTTCTTCTGCCCCTCCAGATCTATGACTTGGGCTTCATCTTACGAGGATGGATACTTAAGACAGAAGAAGCAGCACAATCAATCACTGGGCTCTGACACCATCCTGGCTGGGGTCATTGTTGCACTCTTCTTGCTCCTCTCAAAATTCAGCCTTTGTCAGTTCACTGTCTTCCTGCTACTGTACTTCCTGCAATATAAAACTTACACCTCAGATAATTTCTCCCCCAAGGTTTAGACTCTTTGAGGCACACACTGGGTCTCCCCATTCTTCTGCATTATCCACCAAATGCACCTTGATCCTTAAACAAAGACAATCCCATTAATGGGTTTGCATTTTCCCATGGAAGGAGAAATCCATTCAGCTGAAGTGCAGCTGAGTTTTAAAAATATCTAAAAAAGAAAAGAATAAAAATCCATGTGCAGTTGAGGTTTCTGAGAAAGCATGTTTCAGATCTTTTCCCTCAAATGGTGAACTTGATGAGTTTGACGCTTTCTGACAGATATGAACATTTTGAGCTTTGAGACTTACAGAACGCTATGAAATGTTTCACCTTCTTGTCACCTTTCCATATAAACACCAGAAAAAGTGTCAGTATGAGAGAGATGACAGGGTGTAACACACACAAAAAAAGGCAAACAAAATATGAAACTAATATTTCTTTTGTCATGTCCTTGTAGCAACCTCTTTCCCCTCTATATCAGGGCTTTCTACTTCACTTCTCTGTTTGCCTCCACAAAGATTTCCCCTCCCTGATATCCTTGTCCAATTCCATTATTTTTTTCTTCCTATATTTCCTTCTGATTTCCTAGATCAGAAGACTGAACTAAAAATAAAAAATAGCTAAATATTTAAGTTAGAAGTATCTATTTTAGGCTTTCTTTATAGTCAGTGCAGAGAAGTATGCACCTGTAAAAATATTATGCTTAGTCTTAATGGTCTATTTTAGAATCTTAATTTCTGTTTGGCCATAAATAGAACTTAAAGTGGCTAGTTCTTTTATGAATCTTTATCTTCTTAATGTTTAAGTTTGTGTGGAGGAAGATTCTCTTAATTTTCAAGCTAGAATAACAAAAAGGCAAAACCAGCTGCAGAGTATAAAAAATACAATTAGGTGTACTCTGTTTTTAATTTCCTTTAATTTCCATTAAGAACTCACTTTCCAAAGAATGAACTGATTCTTTTCCCAGTATCCATCCAATAATTATATCCCTTGTTATATTTATAATTTTTTCAGTTTTTGCAGCATTTAGGCTTCTCAGGAATGCCTAATATGTGAAATACTTTTTGAGACTCTCAGTCACAGTCTTTTTTCTGCATTACCATGCAGTCCAAGAATATGTTCTGCTTTCTGAAGCATATGGGAACATGGGCATTAAAGACCATGTCAGACTTCTGCTTGCACTTGCTCACCCTTTAAAGCTTAAAACCTGCAATTTCCACATCTTTAAAGGAAGCTACAAGCTTGGTTGGAGCATTCACAAACAAGCTTAAAATATTCAAAATTACTTATAAAAATGATCTGAATTGAGCATTTTGACCTCAGGAGATTTTATTGTAAAAACCGTATTTGTGTATAAATAAACTAATTAGAGATTTAATGTTCAGTATATCTTATATATATATCATATATACTTGTGTATTTATCTATAAATTTAGAAATAATCCTTTAATTTAAAGTAAGACATATAAGTTTTAAAATGAAGACCTGGTTCTAAATTTTAAGAATGTCCTTATTTCATACATGGATGAGTGGGAGAGGCTGTTCCTGAAGAAAATCTATGTCTGAGATGAGACTGTTTTCTCCCAAAGAAGGCCTCTCTTTTTCAATTGGCTTTTTTAAGTGTTTAATATGGTATAGGCTGAGACTTGTCTCTGTGAGGTTAAAAAAAACAGATGGATGAGATAGCAGCTCAGATTCCTTTAGCTGTATTTATGGTGTTAAAATAAGTAGGGCCATGGTCACCCACTATGTTTAATTGCCAGTTTGTTCTTCCACCCTTTTTTGGAGGCCCCTGAGTAAGTCACTAAATTGCAAAACACAGGTTCAAGGTTCAAAAAAATGTAGAGTCCTAAAGATACCTCATTCTAGAGAGAATTACCTATAAGCATGCAAATAATACTATTGTGATCTGTTTTTCCATGTTCTGTGTTATGCCTTTGTGATGCACACCTTCAAAATTTTCTCTATGCTCACTCCCTCGCCTATACAGCAATATGCATGTGATTCACAACTAGAGCCACTAGGGTACACCAAAAAACTTAGAAGGCAGGTTTTGTACAGAAAGAACACACTCACTTTGCTTTGCAGGAACTAACATTTGGTCTGTGGGTTAGGAAGAATTTCCTGAAAATGCTAATTTAGCACTGGAAGTGTTTTAATGCTTAACTTTAGTTTTGATGATATTCTGCTACATGGTCTGTGGTCCTCCTTCACATACTTTGGGATGGATGGGTTAACATCTTCTGCATCAAAAACCTAAATCTAATATTTGTGCATTAGCAAAGATGAAGAAAACATAACAGCTCTGTGCACATAACCATGTGATTGTGAACATGTAACTATGGACAATGATTATCAATAAAGTTTTGGGAAGAGAATTACATTTTGAGCCATATGTCATGCATTTTTCTCAAGCAAGACATCTGAGGCAATGAAGTAGAATTAATCATATTAAAGTGCCTTTATGCTTCTGTTCCTGAAGGTATGCAAATATTCCACTAAAGAGGATTAAATTTAAAATTAATTTGGGAATTTTACTTCCCTTTTAGTGGGAATTAGAAAGACCTTTTTTTACTCCATTTTAGTGAATTATTCACTTACTTTTAGGGTTATATCTTTTATTGGCAGTTGAGGCTTCAGACACTTGCTGGAAGCTAACCAAGTGTTTAAGTGGTTACATGAAACAAATGGAAGTTTTGAATGAGGGCCAGACTCTTTATTCTGGGAGTTAAAACATTTTTCATGGTCAAGAAGCCTTCTCCTAACATTAGAAGAAAGAAAAAAATGTAGCACAAATGATAAAGCATAGTGCTAATTTTTCTAATAAGCTGGACTTTACCCTGGTTGTGAAAAGCTATCCCTGTAAACAAGGACCAAAAGCAATATATTAATTTCATGCCTTCCATGTCTCTAGACAGTAATGACAGCTGTGTGTCCTTGCAGCATGATACAGGAGGAGGTTTTATGTTACTTGGCTTTAGATAACTGTTATGATGTAAAAAGGTGTAATTGAGGTTTCTAAGCATCTAACAACATGTGTGTATCTTCTCCTGGTGTCATGGGTAGTGCTTCCCAAAAGTAAGCGTGTCAGTCTGGTTTAACCACCATGCATGTTCACTTTGTGAGGTATCCAGTAGCATTCCATATGATCTGTAGCTGACACTCAAAAAAGCTTGTGTGCCCCTGCTCTTTTGTGCCACCACTGGAGACAAAATGATCTGAGATATCCAGTGTGTCTCAAGTATCAATAGATGTCTATGCAATAAGTGCAGACAAAGGAAACAATATCAGCAAGAGATAAATTAAAGTTTACAAGCATCTTCTTTCTTAAGCCAAAAAGTGTATTTAGAATCCCTAGCATTCATTAGAGGACTGATCTTCACCACTTCCTTGTTCTTTATCTTATATGCTCTGACTTACACTATGCCTTCCTGGTCTTTTATTAACTCATACTGTATCTCTTCCTCATCTCATCAAAATTCTCTGTTTTTCAAACCTTCCCATCCTCACATCTGATTATCACTTCCACTTTATTAATCTCAGCCCCAGGTTCAACAGTTACCTTTTCACCACTGGGACCCCTGGGAAGCCCTCAGACCTGCTAATTGTAAAGTGCTTCTACAGAAACCCCTTTTTACCATTTATAATTTTCTTCATATCAGTCCTCCTAAACTTTTCTGTGTTTTTGTAATCTTCCTATGTACATGGTGGGATTCTCCTTGTCTGCAGTCTTTGTCACTGCTCCTCCAGTCCTTTCATCTGTCACTGCTTTGTCACTGCTCCTTCCAGTCCTGCCCATCCTCAAGAATGCTTATGCTGAGTGAAAATGCCTGTGCTCTCTCTTCCTCTCTCCCCTTGCCCTCTGTTCATATCTCAGTTCCTTCAAAACAGCCTTTGAAGGTTTCCTGCAAACAGCTCTGGAAAACTGTAAGGTGAAGCACAGAGCATGATTTTATTTCATCTACTATTTAACAAGATCTCACTGTAAGGGCTTTTATAACTTGATCTTGTTGATACACACTCTCATTCAATGGCAAGGGAGGGTATTTATTATGTAGCTGCAGAGAGAAGAATTTATAACTTTGTCTAAAATAGCTGAGCTTTTATGGTAACAACTTGGCTTTTATGTAAACGACAAACTTAGTGTGCTTTACAACTCTGGTGGATTTAAAGACAGAATAGTAAAAGCACTAGGGAGTATGCTTAAAAAAAAGAGAATAAAATAAAAAAGCTGTTTAATGTTTCTATTCAGCTTTTTAATGCACTGTGGAAGGCAGTGGTTAGAGTGGGTCATACATCACTATATTAAAATGTTGCTTTTAAATCCTAGCAGCTGACTAAAATATTTCAGGTGTAATTCATCTGAAACCAGCCTTGCAGCTTGATGTATTAAGCTTTTGATATAAAATGTTTTTCACCTACTGCATCATAATGTATTTTTAAAACATGATGATTTGGCTCAGCAGCTGAATGTGGATTAAATTTAAAGTTTCTTTAAGAAAAGCAAGGCAGTTAATATTTTTGTAGTTTAGCTGTCATTTTTTATCATGTTTTGTCTCTATTTTTCACTTAAAAGCAGCTGTTTTACAATAGATCTGAAGTATATATCACACATTTTTTCTACTACAGGGTCTGTTACCATAGTTTGCAGCTGTGCAACTAGATCCTGTTGGAACAAACCAAGAGATGCTTCTAATGAGAAATAATTAATTTACTTCAATTTCTAATGTACAGAAAGAGGGAACTGTACTGCAAATAGAATTTTTCTACAATGAGCTAAAGAACAATGAATCAAATGACAAATCCAGCAGCTAGCTGCTGCCTCCTCCAGGAGAAATCCTATCCCCCAAACCAATTAAACAACAAAAATAAAAAAAAAATCCACTTTTTTTTTCATCCAAAGCTACAGTGAATTAACATTTTCTGTTGGATACTGTGAAATTGAGTACTCTCCATTTTTTGGTCTTTTTTATTTTTTTTCTTTTAATTCCTGGCTTACACAGTTTTACTGTCTTATATGCTTAGCCATCTAGCTTGTAACAAGCTAAAAATTCTTAAGCACAGTAACTGATTTAGCTGAGTAAAATCAAAAGCAGTATTTAAAGGAAAACTTTAGATACATGTGCATGGAGTTTACATCCTTCTAGAAAAATCTCAGCATCTTGCCTCTTCAACCTCTTACCTTCTTTCCTATCCTGCCCTGTATTGATGAACTCTATTCATAGTTCTGAATTTCCCTGAAATGTGCCTGTGGAATTAAAATTTAAATAAAATGGGCATGAGTCACAGTAAGAAATCTGTATCCAAAGGATATTTTGTTTAAGCAATGATGGAAACAAGGCTATAGAATGACCTGGGAGCAGAAATGGTGTCAATGCCAACTCTGCCTGGAGCTCATGTTTGCAAATAATATTCAGGGAAGATAATTTCAATGACATAAACAGTTTTTTTCTTCTTTGTTTCCTGTGTTTTCGCAATCACCACAAAAAAAAAAAAAAAGCCAACAAATGATTCTCCATTTAAAAAAATTCAGAGAACTGGATTCTCTGGGTGATTGTGAACTCTTTGGTGATTCCAAAATTTTTCCAGGATTTCCTGTATTTCCACTGATTTACTCTTATCATTGAAAGAAGTGATCAAATCCTGTAATCAGAATATTCTTTCAATTTCCTGTGTTACACTGTGCTTTAAACTCTCTAAGCTTTGCAATACTAAGGAGCTTCACTTGGGTACTTGGAGGCCTTCACTCTCACCCCTTCAATTTCCCTTTCATTGGAAACTGCATAAGCTTTCAATTAAGTTGATGTATTAGTATTTCTTTTTTTTTTCCCCCTTTGGTGTTACCACCATACAGTTATTCTTTTGCTGTTAAGTTATTCTTTTGCTGTTTTTCTCTACTTACACTTGCAAAAGGTAAGTGTATTATTAATATTATGGAGAGTGACTGTTACTAGGATGAGGATTTTATAATAGAAATTATTAATTTCTCTATTCCCTCTTTTTTTGTTGTTGTTGTTTGTGTTTTATTGTTGTTGTTGGTTTTGGGTTTTTTTGGTTTTTTTTTTTTTTTTGGTTTTTAGTTTTTAGCTTGCCCAAGAGGAAAATCAAGACTTGATGGATGACACAGCAGATAATTGTCAGCTAAATATGTGGTAAGCATATCAGTAATATATATGCACAGAACTTAGCCTCAAATGAGAGTGCAATTTCTGCATCTGATCAAAGCATTCTCCAGTCAGCACTAATGGCATCATAATGAGGAAAAACCAACAGGGACTTTGAGCAGGTTCCTGCAGAAACTACATAAATACCATCAGAAAAGTATTGTAGGCAGCCACCTGCTGTACTAGACAGGACCTCCAGAGAAATACACTTGTATTAGAGACCCCTGCCACTCCAGTTCCTTGTTGCTTACTAGGAAGGTCTTTCTCTTTCCTTTTCCCTTTCCTTGTCTTGTTTCCCTTTCCCTTTCCTTCCCTTTCCCTCAAACTGCTTTTACCAATAAGAGTCAGAATATGATATCAACTATACACCTTTCAAGTATTTTTATTTGTATATGTGTGTATGTCAGCCTGATGCCAGGAAAATTTTTAACAAATAAGTAAGGAGCAGAAGAGCTTTCATGATATAGTGTAGCTGTTCCCCGAATAATCATGATTATAAATATAATTAAGGCAGGTGGGCTCTCACTTCTCTCCCATACTTCCACTTTTCATGTTAAAAGACATTTACATGTAATTAGTAGAGGAAACATCAGATGAAGATATCCATGATTAGAATGTTATCAGCCTGCTGACATCTAGAAGTCTGACAGTAAAAGCGCAGAGCATTGATTAGGGAAGGAAGTTATGTCATTAAAGAAAAAAAAACCAAAACAAGCAGGGAGTGTGATCAGGACACACAGGAAGCACAGTCCATTGTGCTGGGCTGCTGCTTGCCTTGCCCACCTGCCGTCTCAGGCTACAGCCTATATAGTTACTCGAGCTGGCTGTTGGCTGCACAAGCCTAACCAGCAACTGGAGTCCTCCAGAGGGTCAGAAATGCTCCTCAGGCAGTGTTCTGAGTCTGGAGCATGTGTGCTAGTGTGAAGGACCAGACATAAACATGGAAGCATGTTTTTTCTTAAACTGGATCCAGGACTGCATCCACAGGGGCATTTGCCAGCAGAGACATGATCATCCAAATCTACTCGTGGCAGCAGCTCTCTGGCCACAGAGAGCAATGCACACCTTCCCCAGGCATTGTCCTGGGAAAGGCTGTGAGAAGATCAGAGAAAAAAAATTATAAATTATTCTTATCAACAATTGCTGCACCTGTTGGGAACAGGTGGAATGTGTTATGGAGATTTGTTCACCAAAGGATGGTTTCTTCATTGGCCAGTTGGTGATGGTGTTTAGATTGAAGGACCAATTGGGTTCACCTGTATCGTGACTGTCTGTAAGGGTGATGGGTTTCTTAATAAGTATAAAGAGATTGATCAACCTTCTGAGAAACATGGAGTCAATGCTAATTACTACCCAGCCAGGAGCCTGAGATGACATCTACTCAGCAGTTATCAGGCTGCACCTGGATTATTTAGTCCTCTTACTGTCAGCACAATTCAAAAGAGACAAGAACAAGCTAGAGATAGTCCAAAGGGACACCACAAAGATGACCAGAAGGAAGTAGAAAAGGCCTTTCCTTTTTGTGAGAATTGCTCAGTGATATACAAAATGTCTTTGTTTTATCAGCATTGTTTCCATCACTAATCCAAAGCACAGTAGCATATAAACTGTTAGGAAAAATACTAACTCTATCTAAGCAGAGTGTTCTTTACTAGTTTCTTAGTGTCCCATATTTTATAACTGAAAAATGCACATAGAAGTCAGTGACAAATTTTTGCATCATAGATAAGAAAAGTTTTGTTGAAAAAATTCAAGAGAATATGGTATTAGTTTAAATCTGTGTTTCATTTGCTAAGGAACTGTTAATCAATACAAACATTTGTTTATTTTTTTGGCAAGTATGCTAGAAAAATATTTCAAATTGTCCCCAGTGCTTTTCCTCTATATTTGAAAAATTCAGGGAATGGGGGCAAAAACATTAAGCATTAAATCACCAGTAAGTTCATGGAACAATTGCTAATTTGTGGTACTTCAGACAGGCAGATGGATGAAAATATTGCATGGGTTTGACAATGAAATATACTTTCCACTCAAGCTGAAAATCATTAAGACCCATATAATATTTTCTTTGTGCTTATTGGAGTTGCAAGTGCTTCACCCTTTCATTCCAATTCAGTAGTTGATTGGTAAGAATTAGTCTAATGCACTCTCTTCTTTTTTTTTTTTTGCCTTTTTTTGTCTGTTTTTTTTTTTTTCCTTCAGAAAACAATGCAGAAAACCTGACAACAGAAGAATTTTCATAGAGTATTCTGAGTTGTAAGGGACTCACAAGGTTCATAGAGTCCCATTCATAAGTAAATAGCCTGTAAGGGCATTGAACCCATGACTGTGGCATTACTGGCATCATGCTCTGACCAACCAAAACCCAGGGTTAAGCTTAATTGCTTAACAATAAGTGTTTCACTTAAGATGCAGAGGATGTTTGAGACTTCTGTGTCTCTGCTTGAGACTGTGTCTGAAGGGTAGGCCATAGGACCCATAGCTGCACAGGATCGGGTCCCATTTCAGGCAGCAGCTAAATGTTGGATAAGATTCCTCTAATAACCTCAGCTAGCCCAGGAATTATGGTTATACAATTGATATGAAGCCTTGTACTCATGCACTTCATTTGCAAATTGCAAATACATTTAGCTATCTAAATACATGTATCTATTTGGTAACTAGCCATTTCATCTCCTGTTAAAGTCAATGGAGGTCTAGTAAAAAAATCCTTCAATACCCAGGGGCAGTGACTTTCCCTCTTAAATATTCATGTGGAATCAGTAACTTCCTCTAGGCAAGACAGTTCATGGGAAGCAGATATTAAGTAGCAAGCTGAGCAATTATTCCACTGAGATCCTGGAACAGTTGTAGAGACAACTTACCATTGCTTATAATCTACCTTTTTAAAACTGTTTTCAGCTCCTATTACCAGGAAATTAAATCTTTTCCTTTCAGAACAAACACTGTTCTCATTTTCATATTCTTCAGTATCTTAAGTAAACATACTTTACCTGATAACATGGTCATGTTCGTCTCTGCAGCAATTGCACTGATTTTTTGGAGGAAGCTTGAGAATATTAATAATTTCCTACTAAACTACAGATCAGAAGCGCATTATCATCATCAGTTTCAGGACTGAAAGGAGTTCTCTGCTTCTGTGTTTCCCTATTCAGCTACTGAGTAGAGTTTTGCATTCCCATTTGTTCTGTGGAGAGCCCACAACCTTGTACTTTTTACAGTGCTTTGTACTAATTTTTTAACATTCTAACTGAAACTAAAAAGTGTAACAAGCTAAATTTGCTACAAAACATAAAACAAGAATATATTTCAATTTCTTTTTTATAACATGACAGCTTGGCAAAGAACCTGGTTAGCTTTCTGCTATATAATAATTACCATTCCCTAAACTTGAAGTCAGGTTGTTAACTTCCAGCTGAACAAATATTTTTATTTCATGTTTCATGCATCCCTAGCTAGAAACACTATTTTACCATGATTTGCTAGTATTTAAAGTACTTAAGTGATTTGGATAGGTTATAGATGAAGCCTGAGGCAGAATAGGAAGAAATATTCATGCCATGATAATCAGTCATACCTGTAAAAATATTTTTATGGAAGATTTATGGCAGTTTAGCAGATAAAATCAGAGAGAATTTTCTCCAACTTAAAGTTTTTGCATTAAAAAGTAACACACAAGAAGCAGAAATCATGCAGTGTTTTTCATATTCCCATCACTTTTACATTAGGTGAAGGTGATGCTTCTACTGTATGAGCCTGTAATCTCTGCTTTCCTGCTGATTTCAGCTTGTCAAATAAATGCTTGCTTTTGCAGAAACTTCGAGACTAGAGAGAAAAAGGAAGTTTTAAAAGTAGTAAATGTAATCTGTAGTTTACATTTTTTTTCATGTAGAACACAAATTACATTTGGTTCTACTTGATATTTTTTTTTAATCTTTGATTGCTGAAATGTCAGCTAGAAGGAAAAAAATCTTAAAGTGCAATTCCTGTGACCATATTTACAAGAATTACACTCCTGGTAAGTAAATTATCACAAGGTTGCCAACATGACTGTACTTCCCATGATCCATCTGTTTTTCTCTGCAGGCAGCATTGCTTTTGGCATAGAAAGCAACATTTCTTTCATATTGTCTCATCTCATCCCTCTCCATGTGCCACAAACAGAAAAAAAGAAATACTTCATCTAGGCTGTGTGATGTTCTTCACACCTTTCCTAGTACCTTCAGTCTACTATTAGTCCAGAGCTGTGCTGATTCTAGATTTTTCCATGCATTGAACTATTTCCATTTGGATGCTACCATACAGAGTAATAAAGAGGTATAGAGTTTGATCAACTATCAGCTACAAAACAGTATCAGCAAAACCAGGTATTTAGCTATTCCTCTGCCTGATTGATATTTCTCTCTCCACAGCACCATGCAAAGTTAATGTGTAATTTAGCTCACAGCACTGAATCTTTGCTAGGCCAACACATCCCAGTGCTGCCACAGAGCTGTAGTCTTGAGATCTTGATGATCTATATGCTCAAAGGTCTGAAAATCTTCAGTTAATACGAGCCAGTAGTGAATCAGTCCTGCTTCAATTTGCTTTCTGATTTCTAACTTGCCAAAAAACTCTGTGCTATTCAATAAAAATACTTTATTTTTGAGGCAAGAAATGTTATAATGTCATTGAACAAATCTTTTCACAATGTAATTCACTCTTTGCTCTAAATATTTACAAAAATGTTTTACTGAAAGGAAATGTTAATTAAGAACGTGTCAGTGCAACTTGCTTATTATTTCTCTAAAAATATGAAGAAGATATGTCTCACATCATGCCGTACTGGATAACAGTAACATTCATAATGAAAGCAACAACACCTACATAATACATGTACTCAGTCCTGTCAAAAGCATGAACTGATGTGTTCTGCTTCTGATGTGAGCTTCTTGTGTGGTTAAAATAAATTAGGTAGCAAGAAGACATAACAGTTACAACAAGTCCAGGAATGGGCACAAAATAGCAGACAGATCTATTTCAGTCTGAGGACTCTGGCTGAGGACCTCAGGTGATTGATGCTATTACTTAAATGCCAACATGTACCCCTCCCCTCTAGTGAAGGAGAAAACCTACTTTTTATTCACTCCTCATCACATTTCTCTGCTGAAGGAACAGCAGTCATACATAAAACATTATGAATGACAACATAATTAGGTTAAGTAAATTAGAATTCTGAAACTCAGTGTATGTTGTTTTTCTGCTTCAGCCTTCCCACATGACAACATAATTGATACCACATTACAGAGTCAGAGTAAACTAGGCTGAAACACTATCAATTGTATTGCAAGCATTACGTTTCTAAGTGTAAAGCATTTTGCCCATGTGCCTGTTATTTTTTGTCCTTTCACCTTTTCCAGTTGTTTGGCCTCCATTATTTGGAGTAGATATCTACATTCAGAACTCCAGCCATCCCCTTGCCAATGCTGTACACAGCAGTAGCATTCCTTTCCTCCTCACTCTGCCTCTGTATGTGTGCAATATATTAGATTTTCTGGCTATAGCATTGTACTGGCAGCCCTGCTCTTTAAAAATCTCCCATGAAGTCAATAAGGGCCCATGTCCTCACATGAAGATGTATTGACTTGCATATAACTATGTTAATATATATTTTGCTTGAATAAGGTAAGAATATCAGACTGTCTTGGAGTCTGATTGTCTCTCAATGGTATCTACTCTCCTCCATTTTTTTCTCTTATCATCCTCATTTTTTAAGAGGTTTATTTGAAAGTAATTAAAAAGTCAAACATAAAGCATTATGTTCATCTGAAGTCTGGTGAAAAAGCCCTGGTAACAACTTAGGTCTTTTAAGTTTTCTGTTCTCTCATTAAGAAAAGAGTTAAAATATTCCATCTGTTCTTTTCTTTTTATTTTGCACATTTGTCCTCTCTATATAGATTACATAACAAAAGATTGTTATTTGTCAAAAAACCCAGAACAATGTCTGGTTGAAGTACTTATATTATCCACAGTCTATATTATGACCAGCACTAAAACGCTCTGAAGAATCTCACACCATAGCTGTAATAAATATACTACTTAAACACAATCAACTGAAACTTTTACCCAGTGGCAAAAATATGGTGGTGACAAGAGTCTTTCATTTCTAGAGCTTCATTAACTATTGACAGTGGAGTCACATCATTGTTTTGGGAGTGATAGAACATCAACAGAACAATGCTTGTAAATAAGCCCAATCAGAAAAAAAGCAATATAGATGCTTTTAAGGCCCCTTGTTTCCTGTTTTTGGCACAGCAATGTATTTCTATTCCTCACATACAGCATCTAACATATATATGTAGCAATAAAAATGTAATATAAAAATGAATAATATACAGTAATATTTTGTGAAAATTTTTCCTTATTATTCTGTATGTGTTTTTCACTTTCCTTATGTTTCTTGAAATGGCTTACCTGTCACTGGAATTTATAATATTTGATATTGCATATTCTGTATTAAATAATGGACTGGCCTGGTGTAAAGGACTAAATTGATTTCCTCCTGCACATCTAATTATTTTACAATTTAAAGTGATACCAGTTTTGTATTAAGTGGATAATTACCCTTAATAAACATATTTTGGGAATTGTGTTAACCACAGTTTAATATTATAAAGCTTTATTAAAAATTATTTTCTTTCTACTGTTCTGATAACTTTAGAAGTCTAGATTATTATAATTTATGCAGATTCTTTCTTCATAGAAAGAATTTATGTTTCATATTGTGAATTAGCCAAACATCACTTATAAAAAAAAATCAGTTAAAATATTTCTGAAAATAAGACACAGATGATCACTGGAAAAATAAAAAAAATTTAATGGAATCATACAGAATCTATTGTCATGAATATTATGAACAGATGAAATTTGTGAGCTAAATGAGAAAGTTAAAACCTACAAATCCATGGTATTTATCAAAACGCTGGTGCTATCCTGAATAATGGTTTTTGGCTTTCTTAGCTTTTAATCTCCCATTCTGACACATTTTTAAACAAACTGTTATTACATACATATTTAACCAGTGGTTCTGTGCCGTTCTGTATATTTCAAAAGAGTAGCAAGCAATAGTGAAGGTGTCCTGACAAACTGGAAAAGCTGACACATGGCTGATATGTAAGTAGCAACCAGTAGATATGGTCTTTATTTAGAAGTTCAAAAAAGAGTACGTAAACTTTCCATCTTCTATCACTTGTACTATCTTTTTTTTTTTTTTACAGTAAAATAGAAAAAATAAAACTGCTGATATTCCTAGTACAGGCAACAGACTTGGTGCCATGTCAGCAGCACATTGCATAGAAGTGCTTAAAAAATATCTGAAAGTACTCTGTGACCTGCAAAGAGCCCCCAAAAGTGGTTTTGCTAAAGTAGTTTAAGTTTAGTGCAGATTTGCCTGGAGAAGGATATAGTTTAAAATTATGCTGATTTCTGTCTCAAATGTTGGCTTTCAGACTATGTAACCTTTTTCTTATATCTTACAATTTTTTTTTTCTTCTTATCTCTTTTTTACATAAATGATGAAGTGGAAAGAAAAAAATTGAATAATATTGAGTCTCTACAAGGATAATATTAGTCTAACTGAAAATTAAGCAGAAAATCATGGCAGTGTATTTTTAAAGTATTCATAACTAACAACAACAAAAAAGGAGAAAATTATTATTCTTCTTTATACTTCTTTTGATGAGAAAGAAACAAAAACCCAACCAAGATTTCATTACTTGGATTTTTTTCAGAGAGTGTTAATAGTGTTAATAAACATCCTCAGGAATATGATGACAATTCTCTCCAATTGGAAAATTTATTAAAGCATAATTAGATTTCTAAGGATTTCAGATTTAGCCAGACCTAATACTCTGTATGAATAAGAGTGCCATGGAGATTAAATTAAATATTAAGAACTCCACATACAAGAGGATAAACTTAAGAGCAGTCTGTGCAGGTGAATGTCACGGAAAAACAGACTAGAAAAAAATTCAGATTAGCAAAAATCTTACTGTGTATAACAAGCAAGGTAAAAATTAGGAGAAGAGACAAGAGAATGACTACAAACTACCTAAATCCATACCTCCAAGAAAGAAAGATAATGTTCTCACATATTGCAAAAAAGATTTATTATTTGAATTAGGAATGTTTTAATTATTTTTCTTGATAGCTTATATACTATGACTAAAACATTCCTTATTTTTTACATTTTTGTGGTCAAGAAACATGAAATCAGAACAAAACAAATACAGACAATGAGTAGAATGAGAGGAATTGAGAGTCCTTTTTTTACACAGGAGACTACAGAAGCTTTTTCTTGTTTAGTCTAGCAAAAAATTTTTAATGGAAAACAAAAAAAATGGAGGGATATGACAGCTTTCTATAAATACCTCAGGGACAGAAGTATCAGAGAGGTAAAGCGACATAATATAGACAAAATGTTGATGTGATAAAGAACAGATATAAACTCTTCCTGAATAAATTCATAAAATAATATTCTTGAAGATAGAAACAATCCACCTGATGTGAGGTGAGGGGATTTCATGATCCTGTAGATTTTCCTACAGATAAAAGAAAGACACCAGGTAGTACTGAACTCACAAACATGAAGATTGGAGAAGATTTAAGAAGTTAAGCTCCACAAAATGATACAGAAATCAAATAAAATCTAGTCTAACCTGATAGGGAAATAAATCATGAAATACACAGATACTGGGAAAATTTCTTGGCATTTACAAATCACCACCTGATACATTAGAACCAGCATTTGAACTTCAAGACAGCTTCAGTTTGTCTAAGGCAATATGAACATAAAAAACATGTGGCTAAGAGCTTTGCATGGCCTTTTTTAAAGGCCACTCAAAACACAGAGTAACATTTCTATGTTCAGTAGAGTGGGGTGGGCAGTGACTGTCAGAGCACATCTAGGAAGACTGATAACTGCATTCCAGGTCTTCTCCAGTTGTTCAAATTTGTATTTTTCACATATAAGAGAAGTATCCGCCATGCTACTATGGCTCATTTTTCCTGAAGCCAAGCCACGATACATGAGCTCTGATATTGAAAAGAGCAAGGAATACTAATAATCCTCTTGGCAGCGCTTCCAAAAGTCAGGAGGGAACAGGGGTACTGAAGTTTAAATACCCTGCTTATATGTTTAGTTCTGTTCTGTATCTAACATCTCCCTAGTGTAAAATTCATGAACAGCAGTCCCCGGTTGACAAATAGCTGCAACTTATAAATCAGTATAAATATAAGAGCCTTGAGACCTTAAGTTATCTTTTCAGCCTTAATATTTTTATTTTCAAGTGCAGCTTGAAAATCTGAGATTGCATCTCTCCTTTGAATTTTGTAAGATAAATGCCAAAACTGGGGATGGTGGACTATTTTGAAATGTACTGTAGTTTCTTTGGAAAAGCTTTTATTTCTAAAAGCATTGGTAAATCACTAGCATTTCTTTTGTTGTTGTTGTTGTTTGTTTTTTTTTTTTTAAGTTGATTCAAAATAAACTAGTGTGAAAATTTACATATCAAAAACCCAGATTAAAAAAAAATAGTTTTGTGGGGTTTTTTTGCCACCAAGTCTGTATCACCTATATTTTTAATAAAATAACAAACAAATTATCTTGTTATCCATGTTGTTAACCATTCCCTAAGGACATTCTTACTGTATTTGCGGGGTCCCAGACAAAGGAAGGAATGATGAATCTGGCTCCAAGTTCCTAGAAGGCTTGTTTATTATTTTATGATACTATATTATATTAAAGAATGCAATACTATACTATACTAAAGAATACAGAAAGGATAATTACAGAAGGCTAAAAAGATAATAATGAAAACTTGTGACTCTTAGCAGAGCTCTGACACAGCTTGACTCTGATTGGCCAATAAACCAGCAGAAACCAATGAAACAACCACCTGCTGGATAAACAATCTCCAAACACATTCCACATGTGAGCAAAACAGAGGAGAAGCAAATGAGATAAGCATTTGTTTTCCTTTTTCTCTGAGGCTTCTCAGCTTCCCAGGAGAAAATCCCGGGCAAAGGGATTTTTCAGGAAATATGACTGTGACACATTCTGCATTGCCTGCACTTATAAATCAGTATTAAGTCTTTTTATTGGTTACACATCTGCTTAAGAGTGTTTACCTGGTTTATTTTCCATAGAAATGTTATGTAGCAGTTTGGCATTTTCTCTTCATGCTCAGTTTTGTATTGCCCTCTGAATTCTGTTTAGCTTGGTAGAGCTTGTCATCCTTTGTGTCTTACAAGATATTTCTTCTATTACATGCTCTACACCTAAAAGCTTAAATGTTGCAATTACATTTTTTCATAAGTTGAGTAAAAGAACAATTCTAGGAGCCTCATGGTATGCTCCCGTTTCCAAGTCCTACACCAAACCAAAATTTACAAAATAAATGCAATTTCTATATAATAACTGGACAGAAAAACAAACAAACAAACAAACCCACAGGGGAGTACCTGACTGATTTTGTTTGCCTTGTGTATCTACAAGCAATCTGAAGAGTTCACCATTAATTTTTAATGCACTCTTCCGATTATTATTCTTCATAACAGTACAATTATTTAAGTTAAATATTTTGCGACTTTGCTGTGCAGCTATTTTTTTAGGATTTGGTTAAGTAAACAGCCATATATTTTAAATAATTCCTTTTTTTGTTCTATGCTTTATTATAAAATTCTGTCGCAGCACTTTTTAATTCTGTTTCTGATGTACTGCACAATTTAGACTATTATTTAAGAGGCTTTTATATATAATTAGACTGCTGTTGCTAGCAAAGTTGTAATTTTCTTTAAACACCACAAGAGAAACAAATTATATGAATATTTATCTATTTTCTGAATGTGATTTCATTTAAAAAAGGGACATCTGGAAAATATATGACTTTTGAGCTGCTATGAGGAAGTCTTACTAAGAAACCAAGAAAACAAAGTTACACAAAAAGGAAAATCTTGTTGAACCAAACTGAATTGAATGATAAAAAAAAAAAAAGAAAAGAAAAAATCCACTTACAATGCAATGGAAACTTTGTAATACTTCATTATTAGTTGCATTCAATGAGAAATGAGCAACTGATCTCAGAAGTTCTAATAAATAATTTCATCATATTCATGACTTTCCTACTAGTAGGAAAACAAAAACTTTTCATATTAATTTATTCAACTGCAATTGAAAGCTATGAGAACTCTCTACTCTTTTGACCTTATTTGTCTTCTACTCCCCATATATGTAATAACTGCATATCAGTAGGTTCAGAGTAATGGGTTTTCAAGTAGAGATAGGTGAACCTAAGAGCCTTAAGACAAATAGTTATGGCAAAATTTTAGACTTTTTTTGTGGTTCTTTTTTGTTTACTAGTTTTGGGATATTTTTTTGTGTTGGTCCGCTGGGGTTTTTGTAGGTTTGGGATTTTTTTGGAAAGGGGGGGTGGGTTTTTTTCTCTCATCCTATGTAAACACATAGTTTAGAGAAGAATATATTCATTAAAAGAAAACAAGGTGTATTCAGAAGCCGCATAGAACAGAGAGATGAAACATAAGTGCAAGAGAGGAAGGGAAAAATCTGTTCCTAACCTCCAACACTTCTAAATTCCAACTTGTCTGCAGCTTTCACAGCACAGTTAAATATTTTTTACATTTCACTTTGTTGATAATAAATTCATTTAGTTGACTGATCACATGTAAATCAGATTCCCAGGAAGATGAACTCAGGGTTGGGAGATTAGTAACTGCCCACTGAGATCTACACAAGTTCTTAGCATTTATCTCCAGCTTTTTTGAAATACAAGAAGTACCACCCCTGTCATAAGAAGTTCAATTATTTTTTTAACAAATTCACAGAATCCCATCATTTATCAACTTCATTGATATAAGTGGTTATGAGAGAAAAATTATATTGACAAATTATTTGATTACAACACATATTATTAAAGCAATATTACCAGAGTGTGGTAACACTTTTGGCTTGATAAACCTATAGATGTGACATATACAAAGTGATAAAACAGAGAACACAACATACTTCAGAAATTTATGGCTTTTGTTTGAATATTGTTTTAAAGAAATAAATTCCGATAATTCTTCAAATTCAGTTCATTTCACTGAAAATCAAAATCAAACTTGTGATTTTTTTCCATAATTCTCCTTGTGCAGTTACAGAGCTTAAAAGAAAAAAAAAAACTCACACATTTATTCAGTACAGAAATGAAAAACAGAATAGAATGGCAACTATGCAAGTTTTACAAAGAATATTGTGTATTTTCAGGGTATTCCATTGAGGTGATGTCATGAGCATAAGAAACCTATAAATAGAAATAGTTCTGAAATGTAAGAATAATTGTTCAAAAATTGTTGCCCAAAGGACTAAAAATTCTAAGGAATAAAACTGAGAACAAAATATTGCTATTTAAATAGGTTTATGATGACATACACATATATAGTACATGTTTTGCCATTTTTCAGAATGAAATTAATGTCACTGTGGTGCTCCTGGGTGCTGTAGATTTTCAAAGATATAAAATAATACTTTCAATATGCTAATATAGTGTACATTGGAGAACTTTTTGTCTTGAGTTCTGTGAACATTTAATACATTGTGGTAGACATTTTTATGTCTTTGCTTTAGTTACTTTTAATGTTGTTCAGAGAAAGGAAAAAAGGCTGAATTATAAAGACTATTATAATTTGATTGGGAAGTGAGGATTATCACCTTGGTTTAGAATACTGTGTTGAACTAAATTCTCCATATACTGACCTCTCAGAAAGATTTTGTCAGGCACTTAGGGTGAAGGAACAAAATATTCAGTTCTAAATCCTTTACAAGGCTTCAGTCTGAGAGCTCCTGCTTCTTGAAAAGCCTACTCTTGAGGGATTTCAGTTACTATAGTTATGCCATTTCTTATGGACAAAGGCAGTCACTCAGCGACCTGGCCATTACATTTTTAAGGTAGAAGAGGCTAGCAATCATCCTTTTCTGTCTCCCAAAATCTTGGTGTTAAACTCCACACAGTCCTACTGGCTTCATATCAAGCCAAATTGTATTAGAGATTTTGTACATCCTGCAAAGAATAACAGTTTTATTTAGTAGATCAGGGTTCACCTTTTCTATGTGTCATGCTGTTTTCCCCCAACATCCAAATTAGAGACTACAAAAAATTGGAGTATGTACACTCAAGTTAGCTACAGATTTAGTCGTCAAATACAAACAACCAGGAAACAAAAACTTTGAAAATTTAGAAAATGTTGGTGCAAAAGTACATATGCCTTTTTCCAGTAATTGCAGAAAAGTCTCCTCCAGTAATGCCAAAAACATTTGGAAAAGATGTCATTACCAAGAGGATATATTTTTTTCTTAGACCAGAGGGAGAAAGAAAAAAATATATTCCATAAGAGTAAAGGTAAAATAAATACTGCATTATAAAAATGGAGCAAAACCACTGAACAGTGCATGTGATTATTGTAAGGATGGGGGGAACGGAAAGAGATGAGTTTTCAATTTTTCACTGATACCCTGTATGACACTGACATCAAACTGAAACTTTCCTTAGCCTGTTCTTAATCATTAGATTTAGACTTCTGATAACCACAAACTATTACTTTTGTTTTGAAAACATCCCATGATTATTCCCCATGAATACAACAGCGTTTTTTTAATTGAAAATGTGAAGAGTGTGTTATATGCAATAAATTGAAACCTGTACAGTGTACATGAAAAAATAGCTGAGAACACAACTGATATATCCCTCTGGGGAAGTGAATCTGTTCAGTGATTCCTTAGAGCCTTATGCTACAGTGTCCGAAACACGTGACCTTGTTGTTGGGAAACAAGATGGTATCATAATTTAGTTACTTGTTCTGAGAAATCTGGGGAATTTTCATGGGCTAGCTGCTGCTGAGGTGATTATAGATTGGCTCAAGCCCAAAGCTCGTGAGCTGTGATATTTTTCCTGCTCTATTCAGGACAATGAGTGTGTATTATTCCATACTAATTCAGTTTTAAATTATCTGTATAACATTTTTAATTTTAAAAAATCATTAAATTCCTGAGACTTGTATTTGTCCTTTCAAGACTACTCATAACATTTTTATTAAATGGTGTCTTTTTTATGCTGTATCCATGGCAGGGGTTTTTATTACACTTTTTGTGGTGCTGATTTATTATTATTGAAAGAAAAAGAAAAAGGAAATTTCCTCTAAATTGTTATTTTTGTCCAAAATAGATTTCTAGTTTATACCTGACAAACAACAAACACCCTAAAAATGTATGTTCTGTTCTTCAACTACAGAGGTGTAACTGAATTACTGGAACAGATTCACATGTCTGCACTGAAGAGAATTATTTATGTAATAATGTGACTTCCACCTCTATGATGGACTCTGGTTTTTGACTCCTTGGAGAGAAAAAACCCCAAAACAACTAATACTTCAAACTCAATCAAAACAGTGAATGAAAATAGGACCTTGAAACAAAGAATGAAATTATTTTAAAAGAAAAATTATGCTGGAAGAGAAACATGAGGAGTTGATTGAAATATCAAGTTCTTTTTATCCATGTAATTTTCAGAAAAAAAATTATTTTCAGGGTTTGATTCTGTAAGCAAGTCTTGGGCACTTGTTTGGGGTTTTTTTCACCATTTGATAAATTAGTTTTAAAATAAAATAATGCATGAGTACTTTGTAGGCACCCTCAGGGCATTGAATCCTGTTATACTGAGATTTGACTCTTAATTCCATAGGGAGAAATGAAACCACATGTAAAAATATTATAGAACATAGGTTGCCAACATTTTAACAAATAATCCCACACAAATATATCCTGAAAAAAAAGCTTCAGCAATGTGCTACATAATATTCTCCACTTCTAAAGGCATTAAACATGGAGCTTGACAGGCAGCAAAATGCCAAGAGTATTAAGCATTTACTGAAAAAAAAAATATTCCCTTTTTAAAAGAAAAGTGAAAAATGGGGTTCCAAGTCAATAAAATACAAATATTGTTAAATGTAATTTTTTTCATATCTTTTCATCTTTCAACCCTTGTGTCAAAAGTCTACATTTTGTCTGTGTAGTTATACAATGCAAGACTCATCTGAATGCATGTAGATGTCTGTATCTCACCTAACTCCCTGAACTCCCTTTACAAACAATCAAGATGAATAGGCACTTCTAGGGCATGGTTTATCTCATTTTAAAGCAGACTGCCAAAATAGGTCAGATTAATTGTGTCTTAAAATAAGATTCAGTTACTAAGTCTCCTATCCTACTTCTGTAAAAATACATGAATGTTTACTGATGATATATATATTTGTATCTTCAATCTTCCGTGCAACTGCTCTTATTTTAATGAGGAATTAAATTATACAATGTATCTAATATAACCTTGTACCACTGATATCACAGGGAAGCAGGGATATATTACTCCTTGGCAACACACAGTATTTGTAACAAACTAATAGGTTTCTAAACTTTTATTCTTTTTTTGATGTACTCTATATGAGGTATTTCTCAGTAGTGATTTAATCCTGTTTGGGATGGAGACAGAGACCCTGGAAAAAAATACATTCCAAAAACCAAAACTAAAAGAGAAAAGCAAACATAAAATACCCCAACCCAAAAAAACCAAACCAAACCAAACCAAAACAAACTTAATTTTCTCCTTTCAAATTTTTGTATGTGGTCCTAAAATACTTGTAGCCAAACAACAGTATATGCTCTATCTATCTACTGCACTGGTTTTGAGCTATCCCAATTCTGCTTTATCAATTGAAAAGTTTATGAGAAATTGATATTTTTATAGTCAGTGTTTCACATAGGTAAGTGTGTACCATTTAAGAGACCTGATATGCTTTTCTCTTGTCCACTGTGGCCCTGGTATTTGAGGGTATTGATATATATATATTTACTTAGCTTTTACACATATATCCAGAATGTATTAAACACCACCATTTCTAGTTTTCTTTTACAGGTAGTTTTCTTTTAAAGGTAGGATTTTCACAAGAGTTAAATAAAGTAAGCTTATTTGCCTAACGTTGGTTAATAATATTTATATCACTTTGTTTGGATTTTAAATTACTTTAGAATCTTTATCTATAGTTTATCCATCAAAGGTCTTACAAACTTTTAGATAATGTAGGCCTTTGTTCTTTACTGGTAAAAGTATTCGGGTCTCCTTACTCTAAGTGCTTAAGTACTGAATTTTTAATCTGAATGTGCAGACCAATTAGAATACAAATGGAGTCAGGGAAAGTGTCCTTCATATTCCTGAGGAGAGTCCTGATCTGTATTTGTTTTAGTAAACTAACGCAATATTTTACCTATTGGGATTTTTCGTGGTGCAGAGGTTTCCAATACAATATGCAGACAACAATAACATTTGATTGAAACTTTTGCCTCTAACAGACCATCTCAGTTCAGTGGGGAATCATCCACAGGTTTAGATCTCTCCATTTCAGTCTGACATTTGAAATAATTGACAGCTAAATTAGGTTCAATCAAATCAGGTGTGGATAACTCCAGAGCACCATACTAATCATTCCACAGTTATTAGCATTGCTCTTAGGACACAAGGGACTGCAGAAATCACTAGTAACAGCAGTGTTACTATAGTAGCATGACAGTAGAAGCAGAAGAAGCAGCAGCAGAAGACAATCAAGGAGAAGAAGAAGAAGAACAAGAACAAGAAATTAAATTTATTCCTGGGGAAATTCTGAAGCAGGAATATATTATTTTCAAGGTGTCATATAGATTTCAAACACATTACAGAAATAAAAATAAAAGGATATCTGTGCTAAATGGATATATGCAAAACTACAGCTGCAACGTAGAGGGAACTTTAATTCCCTATCTTCTAAAATGTTTCAGTGATTTTTTTTTCCCTGAAAACATGGCTAAAATAAAAGGAAAAGTGTGTCCCTGATTTTTTTCTGTTCTTAATTTATCTTTATGCTATGCTTAATTAAGTGCAATTGAAGTATTTTAGCATTTATTACAAACTAAAAATAATTATTATTTTACCTAATAATTTTATATAGTTTAGTAAAATATGGTTTTAATGATTCAAGATTGCACAATTGTCCTCTTAATGCAAGAAAATATAATCATTTCTATATTAAAAAAAAAATAGATACTTTAATACAGCGTGCCATCAAATACCCTGTGAGAAATTTGTCTGAGTCAATACCTGCCTTCTTTATTTTCCAACGAATAATTAATTGCTTATGACATGGATTGTTTATCTACTTTATATACTTCAAACTCACAGAATTACTGTTTTTTTCATGCTATTTGCCACCAGGTCCTAACAGATTTAAATTGTAGTAGTAATACTTGTAGGCAGTGAAAAAGAAATGACAAAACTTTAAAGCACTGTCTGTTGCTCTATGCTTTCTCTGTTTCTTTTCAGACATCCATTGTTTGGAATAATTAGAATATCTGCTAGTCTTCAGACTGTGAACTGGAATTCATTTAAATAATTTGCATATTTCTTACTGTGCCTAAATATATCTAAGTACATAGAAGAAATAATTTCTACAGAACTTTAGACCTACAAAAAACCCCTGACAAAATTTTACTTGATTGGGTTTTTGTTGTTGTTTCACAGGAGTTTGGTGGGTTTTTTTTATTTTATCCTCCCAATGCTGGATACAGACATCTAACATAAATTGGATAAACATGCCTTAAAAATTCCTGAACCTCTCTGTTTGCTATGGAAGAACCCCACCAGGAAAAAAGAAATTCTACTGTGTATCTTCAAGAAGAACCTTTGATTTCTTTGTCGTCCTTCATTCTTACTAGTTTTTTTTGGCTAAGTAGTGCTTTTGGCTCAAACAATCCATCTTGAAGCTCTCTTTCTAACAGACATTAGTACTTCAACCCAGAAGTTTCAGATTTCACAGTTTTGTGTTTTTCCAAGAAAAAAACAAATCCCTGGAAAATGCTATAGTTTCCTTAGCACCATGTCTTTGTCTCTATGTGTGTACACATACATAAAAGTTTGTATGTTCATTTTCATGCAAAAGCTATTATGAATTTTGACTCGAAAATGTAAGAATAAAGAAATGTACCGGCACTTTTGACAAGAGCTGATGTAGTTTAAAATGAACTACAACTTTTTGTTCCAATCTTGTTCTTCAGTTTCATTCCTCCTCTGAAGATTATGGTGTCACCACAAAATCATAATTTGCTGTGAATTACCACTCAATACAAAACACAATGCTTTAAATTCGCTTGATTTCTGCTTAAACGAAAAGACAACAACCTTAATGTATCTATGTGGGCTGCTTTCAGCTGGGTTAATTTTCCTCCCAGTGGCCTGTATGGGGCTGTCTTCTGGATTTGTGCCGAACACAGGGTTGATAACATGGAGAGATGTTTTGGTAATTATTATCAAGACTTAGAGACAGGGCCTTCTTTGCTTTTCCTACTGCCATGCTGGCAAGGAAGTTGGGGGTTTCCTAGTTGATTAACTTCTTCATAGTTCATTCTCCTTACTTCATTACCTTCTGTCATAAGTCTCATTCATTTTGACAGTTTGAAAAGCAAGACTAAATTTGTGCATTAATTTTAGATAGTGTAGAATTGATGTCACGTCATACTTAGAAAATCCTCCATAGATATTATTTGAAATAAATTATTTTAAAGATAGCTTTTAATTTCTTTCATCCTATTTAGTAAAGATGTAGAACCTTCATAGATTCTCTACAAAACTGAGGTGCCTTTACATTTTGGTGGTGTATAATAAAGTGGAAACATTTTGTTCCCATCATTTAAAACAACCTTTGCCATTTTATTTATGACTTGGCTTTTAAAACACTGACAGAATACTGGACAACATTTATAGAGCATGGCTGGAAGCAGTATATTTGTTCTCCTTAACTGAAATCCATTCACCTTGAAAGTATGAGCTCATGAAGGATAAATGACCCAGAAGATAAGATCATTCCTATTAGTAAATAAAGTACCTGTACTCACAAAGATTTAAATTAAAGTGAAAGCATGTTTATCATCTTAACTCATTCAAGCAAATGCAAAAAGCTAATTATTTTTCTCCTCTGTATATGTGTATGCAATTACAGTAATCCATTAACATTTATGGCAATTTATTTGGTAATATTTATTATTTATTCCTTATTGTACAAATACAGGAATCTACTTTTGCTAGTCAGGTAATATTTATTAAAATTGAAAAGGAATTATGTGCATAAATTTAAGCAGGATAATTTGGCCTCCAATTCTTTCCTAGTTGCTTGCTATCTCAGTATAGGAAAGAACAACTTATATTCTTCTGCTGAGATTCCACTTTGAGAAAAGATATGCGTAAACAGTTTTTCTTCTCTATTACCTAGGTATTTATAATGAATTTATATTCACATGAATATTGGTTTTGTCTCTTTTACTTCTCTCCATAAATTCACACTTCATTTATCTTCTTTCTTTACTGTTTTCTATGTATTTCTTTTTTTTTTTTTTTCAGTTCTTCACTTTTCTTTTGGCTTATAACTTGTTCTTACCATTACTCTTATTTATGTCTTTTTATTTTTCTTCTTTTTTTTTTTTTTCATTTTGTGTAAATGATCCAATCCTTACCACTCCCTTAAAAATCATTCCTTCATTCCATTTACCCACAACAAATGGCTAAAATTCTGTCAATTTTCAGTCCATTTTTCACCTCCTACATCCTCTGTAAATCAAGGAGTTATGTCACTTCCCTGTACAGGTGTTAATGAAGAGTTAAAAAAAAAAAAAAGAAAAACAAAATGCAGGAGTATGGAAGCATAGCTTCTAAAATTTTTCACAGTAAAATGAAACTGGTGGCCCAGCATTGCCATAGTACAAAAACTACACTCATGTAGTGTACTGACATTGTACAGGATGATGGTTCAGAAAAAAAAAATAGTTCAAAACCATCCCTTATTTCCCCAGCTCCCATCTTGAATTGACTCATCAATATCCACAATTGATAAGCTCTTTTCTGTCATCATTTCATGAATGAAACAGGAGAATATTACTTCTGTAAATAATATTTTTTATAAACTGATTACTTTAGAGGTGTAGATGACATCTTGCCACCCTTCTTCCTTGATCAATCAAAGCATTCTTAATGAGCTACTAAAATTAATGTTCTTTCCAATTAACATATTCATGTGAACCACACAAGCAGACTGCACATCCTTGATAAACACAGCATAATGAAGAAGTCTGTTCAAAGCTCACAGTAACAGGGAGGAATATTTGCTTTGCAAATCACTGACCCAACAACTGTCAACATCAACCAGACTATTTAACTATGATTTTATAACTGAGAAATAATATGAACCTGATTCTGGTCTGGCAGCACCTTGTATAGATGCTGGAACGGCAGCACCTTTTACAGATTCTGGTGCTGAAGAAGAAGTCTGACAGGACTGCATGGCTGATATCTAAAATTCTAGATGCAGTTTCAGACATCTGAAGCTGGAAGAACCAAGCAGCCATAATATTTTATGCTTTCAGTTGTGCTCCATAACAAAAAAAAAATTACAGAAGAATTCTTTTCTTTCAGGCCAGGTTTATGTCTGATCTCATGACGTCTTTGTATGATCTCTTTAGGGCATGCTGCCTCTTTACAAGGCAACAAAACATGCTGCAACTTGCCTATGGATTTCTATCATGTGATTTTTTAATTGGACTTTCTTTTTCACTTTTTTTTCCTGCCTTAAACATACTTCATCCTCACAGCAGATTCCACTCACTGAACAATGAAGGTGCACCAGCCTATTATTTTCAGTCTTAAGTTTTAAATGTAATTTTTCCTGTTATAAGAAATTTCTCTCATCATATGAATGGCATGTGAATTTCATCTATTTGATTCATCCCTGCCTGTAATTTTTATCAAGACCTTCATTTTCTCTTATCTTTCATTCTGTGATTTAACTGTTTTATAATTATGTCTCTTACTAATTTAAAAATATTTTCTCCACTGAAGTCCCTAATTCCTCAGCTTTTCTCCACTGAAGTCCTTAATATCCTCCAATACAGAATTGAAGATTTTTATGTTCCTCCAGGTGGAAATAAGATCTGAGAGCATCAGTCTGACCTTATAACCCCATTTTCCTTGCTCTTCTGCTCACCTTAAAATCAGTTCTGAGAGTTTAAAAAAACTGTCCCTGAGATTTTTGCAAAACAAATGTTCATGCATCTAATTCATTTTCTCTCTGCCTATAGTACATATATATGATTAAATAAATTGGATAGGAACGAAAAGGGAAGAAATAGCACATGAGGTTTTTTCTTTATATAAGTGTGTGTATATATAGGCATAGAAAAGAAGGACCTAGGTGAAAATGATGAATAGCAAGGTCATTTCTTTTAACAATAAGTCATGTTTTAACCCCAACCAGCAGGCAAGCAACAAGCAGCTTCTCACTCACTCCCTCACCAGTAGGATTGGAGACAGAATTGGAAAGGTAAAAATTAGAAAACTTGTTTAATAAGAACAGCAAAAGCTGCACATACAAGCGAGGTAAAACAAGGAATTAATTCCCTGCTTCCTGTGGACAGGAATTTAACAATTGGGATGACAAACATTCCCCAATGTTCCTCCATCACTCCAAACATTTCCCACTTCTCCCTTCTTCCCCACAAGTTTTATATACTGAGCATGGCACTATAGGGTCTGGAACATCCCTTTGATCATTTTGGGTGACCTGTTCCTGCTGTGTCTTCTCCCTTCTTCCCATGCACCTCCAGCCTCCCCTCTGGAGTGTCAGTATGAGAAGCAGAAAAGGCCTTGGCTCTGTGTAAACCCTGCTCAGCAGTAGCAAAAACATCTCTATATAATCACCCTGTTTTCAGAAATAAAACCCCAAAAACCCCAAACCACAGCTCCATACCAGCCTCTGTGATGAAAATTAACTCTGCCCCAGCACGCAGTTCAGTAAGGGCTTTCAATAGCTCTATTACTTATACCATGTAAAGGGATTTTAGCCCTCTAGTATGAGTGTTACAGCACAATGAGGCGGGCATGGAAAGGGTGAATTAATGAGACAACAGATGAAACTGTGAGGGAACAATCTCACAGAAAGTAAAGGAGTAATTTTACCCATTAGACAATTGAAAGAGTGACACTTCCAGCCAAAGAACACTTCTAATGCTGAGGGTTTGCAAGGGCTCTGAGGATCTATGATGACTGAAGACTGATAGAAGCCATCTATGAGGACTCTTATTAGTAACTATAGTCATAAAAATCTACCTCAGCAAATTTACGAACTGCAAACGTTGGGAGGGCAGTAGGCTGAGTTCTTTAAATAAAGATTATCTATGACACAGTCTATGTATTTGCCTGATGGCATTCAGAATGTAGATAGTAGTGCAGGTGATTAGACCTGACACCACATGGCTACAGTTATAAAAAAAGCAAAACTTCTATTTCCTCTATAAAGCAGATATATAGGGTCTTTAACCCAAGTGTATGGATTTAGTGAAAAGTGACAGGAAAGCATTTAAAAACTCATAAAAAAAGAACTGTGGAGAATGTAATGTGACAATATTTCCTTGGTGAGACATTATTTCATGCCAATAGGATTTATATCAGGTTCATGAAAAGTTTGTGGTGGAATACTTATAGTGTAGGTAACTAACCCTAACCACTCAGTTTCCTACTTACTTTTTTTGTTTGTTTCCTTTAAGGGAATAAATATCTATTATTTGCCACTCTTGCAGTTTATAAGTTCTGCAGAAGAGCACGAGTTAATTGTTGCTATTTCTTGAGATACCTGGCCATCCTCTTATTTAATATCTAAATTGTCAGATTTTTAAATGACACACATTTAATCACTGTCATAATAGAACCTCATTCTTCCAGGATCTGTTTTTCTGCTTTGAGAAGACAGTAGGTCAAGAATTAGACTTTAACTTTGATTCAGGTATTAAACTTTAGGGAGAACCAGAAAGTTAGCAGATTATATGTTTCATAAACATCAGACATCCAGATATTCAGTTTATTCAACTAAATACTGTATTACATGTTAACTGCAGTTGAAGTACAATTTATTAAGAGATGGATAAGCACAATAGAAAATTAAACTAAATATGTAATCCTTGAAATAACCATTATGTTGTAGTGAAATATCTTGACAGGTGCTATTAATCATTTGTAGAGGATAGCATAATAATTTTCTTTCAGTATTAAAGTCAGCATAAAATCCTTCATCAGTGGTAAAAGAACAAGAAAAATATTATTCTACCTACACAGTACAAAACAGCTCTAGGGAACTTCAATATTTCATTATGAATTTTTAAGATATCTTTTAAATGTGGAGTTGAGTGGATCTTGGCATCTAATGGGAAAAGAGAACTCACAAGGTATGAATACCAATGGAAAAAGTCATGCGCACTCCAGAACATAAGCTTGGAAGAGATAATATTTATGATTTCAAATAACTCAAATCCCATTTTTGATCTGATTTACATAGTCAAAAAACTGAAAAATATGTTTTAGGTTTTCAAACAAATACCTCAGGATTCTCAGATAAAACAGTATAGTTCTTATTCACTATATGATGAAGCAATGGCACACTCACTATCTACCATGAAATATAGAAAGCTGCAAAAATAAGAACCTAGGGAAGTATTGATCAAAGCACTTCTGGATGTCCTGGACAATTCACCGAGGCAGTTGTTTTTATTATTTTCATTTTCACATAGCTAAAAATAGGAATAATATAATGGTAGAGCATTGTTCAGAAACACAGTTTCTAAATGAAATAACTGCCACAGCTCCTGCATGTGCATCCTCTTCATCCTTTCACATGATGAAGAGAACAACAGAGCTATAAAACATTTCCAGAACAGTAATTCAAAAATTGACAGCATCATGTGGTTTATATATGTCTTTCCTGGCTTCAAAACTTGCATATTTTTGTTGTAATGTTAAAAAAAAAAAAAAAAAGATGTATGCTACTTGTGGACCAAACTTCTTATATTTTTCAACATCATCAGTGGAATATTCCTTGTGAACAAGACTTAGAATTTGGACCTTAAAAATCAAACTATATAGAAATCATAATGAATGTGAACCAAATAAGCTTATGTGCAATGGGATGCAATTTTTTAAAATAAGTTTTGTTAAGTACTTGCTGACTCAAGACATTACTCCATTTTCATATTCAGCAATGAGGAATGTACAAAAAAAGGAAGAGCGAAAAAGTGCATTTATGACTTTTTTTCCTGGAGGTTAAATCTCTGTGTGAAGATTAAAAAACATGGATAATAAACATGGTAGTTAAAAATAGCATAAGTGGAAAATAAGGAAATACAATAATCAGGTGATCAACAGTGTTTCATGCATGTAAATAGATATTATGCAATTTAAGGATAGGAAAATAATTGAAGACATGTTTGAAGGCTATATTTTTAAGTTTCCCTTCCAGAAAACTTTGAAAAATTTTTTGCATTTAATAACATGTGGTATGACATCCTGGAGAAAGAAAAAGTGAATGGAGACATTTCCCCATTTCCATATCAGTGGACTACAGAAAGGAGAATTCATTTGAAATGCAAGTAGGATAAAACTGGATTTTCCCCCCTTTGTGACACGGTGTTCCTGGCTGTAAATGAGAGGAAATATTTTGGATTTATTTGATGCCTTTACTGTGGAGGTAAAGCAATGAAGGACTTTATGGCATTAAATAGCAGTGGGTCTATACTGGGGCTTTTTCATCTGCAACCTACAGAGACAAAAAAATAGAAGTCTAATATTCTGAGAGTCATGGAGAATGTTGTTTACTCTCTTTCCTAGGGAAAGGTACAGGGTGCCAGGTTCAGAACAAATAAGAGGAAATACTCAGCTATTGAACTCTTTGCCAGAGGACATTTTGAGTGCTCTAAGTTTGCGAGTGTTCAAAAGAAGATTTGGACAGATTTTGGAGGAAAAATCCTTCGAGGTCTGTAAAGAAGAAAGAAATCGCATATAAGTCAGGAAGACCTTGAGCCACAAATCATTGTAGGCTGGGAGAATGTGAGCATTTGGGAAAACACCACTACACGTGTCCTGTTCTTGTACTCTTTCCTAAGAATCTACATTGTTCCAGCCAGAAACTGCACATAGAACTATAAGAATTTCCAGTACTGAATTTCTATGTTATTGTTTCAATATATTCTCAAAGATGCCACTTGCAAGTAAAAACCTAATATGCGTGTGTAGTCTTGAAAAAGAATTAAGTGAAGAGTTCTATAAAGAAATAATAATAAAACCAGCAGTACAATAGTAAATAATGTATTATTTTAACATTAATTCAAGTCACATCATTAGTAAGGCTCTCTGAATCATCTTGCAACTGCTACAAATGTGCTTTGAGTTCAGGACTCCCAGTAATTCCAAGAGTTTTAATTTCAGCCTCCCGAAGAGGAAAGTGCTTTTCTGTTTTGAAGACAGTCAAAGGTTGCAAAATTTTTTAAATTTATAATTACATATTTATGTATTTGAAATATCAACACAAGCATAGCTGACAGGTTCAACTTAATTTCTTTCTTTTTTTCTTTCAGAATTCTAAAGCAAAATGAAAAGATACACTACTATAATCAATTTCATGATGTTGCTGCTACTCATGGTCAATTTAGTTTATGATAATGTGATGAGGAAGACAATTTTATAAATTTAGTTGCTGAGCTTGGAAATGTTATGATGCCAATTATTATGACAAAACTAATTTTTGTTTGGTTAATATTGTTATCATATCTTTGTTTTCTAGCTCAGCTGGGAAAAAAAAATAGTTCTCCATGGGCTACTAAATTTCATATGCCAGGGTTTTAGTAACCAATGTGTCTGAGTTCAGAACAGAAATGACTCATTAGTGAGAAATAGTTAAAAAAATGTAAAAATACAGTTGCTGAAATCTTTTTGTGGATCCTTGAATTAATGATCACATAGGGATCGTTGACAGAGATAATTTTGAACTTGCCCTGAGATCTCAGAGCATACATGATATTGCTTGGTTGTGACTGTGCTGTTATTTCCAATGACAATAGAAAAAAAGGGCTTGTTAAGTTATGATCTTCTTGTAAGACTCACAGTTAGTGTTAAATTCAGACTGTATTCTGTAGCTGTGACAATACCTTAGAAGCACAAAAATGCTGCAGTGCTGAAGATCTAGATGTTGAACTTTTATGGGGCTTACTACACAGGAACAATTAATTAAAACAGTTTAATAGAAATACCTACCTTTTTTTTTGCAAATATACTTTTTTCTCTTCATTAATCTAAGACTGAAACCACATACCTTGGTTTGTGAAGAATAAAACCACATAAACTCAGTAAAAACAATTTTAATTTCACTCTGAGTATATTCCACACAAAAAGTACTGCAGCTTAATTTTTTCCAATGAAAAATTTACTTGTCTAATACTTAGGCAAATATTCCTGAATTCCTTTATTTAGACCAATTGGATCAATATTTGTTTCCAGATCCAAAGAGATCCTCAGTGCAACTCCATACTGGTTTTGCCAGGTACAGAGATTATGGTTTTCATAGCAGCTCATTTATGGTACCACATTTTGGATTTGTAGTCATTCATTGTGGTCCTTGAGTCAAGTGAGTTTCTAATTAATCTTATGATATCATAACTGCCAGACTGGTCACAGAACTCCAGTTCTTCCTTGTTGTTGCCTAAATTGTGTGAATAGATCTATGTGCATTTGTTGGTTAGACTGATGCTTCTTGTCTTTGGAAGGGGTTGGAGAGCAATCCTCAATATTCTGATACATTTGATCATCCTCTCAGTTTTTTATGAATATGCAGAAGACACAGCTTTGGATTCTACATCCTAAATTCATTTGTTTAAACTTCAATTCATTGTCTGGTATTGATCTGCATGAAGCACTGACTTCTGTCTACACCCTTATCTCTGACTAACGAGAAAGAGGATTCAAAAAAGTTTGAAGGAATTTTTACATCTTCAGTTAATTTATTTTGAACTTGTATGAAATGACATTTCACAATCTCCAAATTGACCTTGCTTTAGCTTTATTCAATAAAAGATGGATGCAATAAAATCATAATGTGGTTTTGGAGTCATGGTCAAGACTAATTTGACCCAACAGCTATTTAATGTGCTTAGCATCAGAATCTTGTGTGATGGAATCAGTAAATATTCATGAATACAGAGACAGGTATAATTAAAAACAAGCAAGAATGTACACCCACAAGTCTCTTCTTTGAGAAAAAAAGAGAGCCCTGCAGCCCTTTCACTAACGAGCCTAATTCTTCCTACAAAATTATTTCACTTTACTGAAGTTCACTGAAAATAAGGGTTAGGCCACCATAGTTACTGTAGTTTTTCCTTAATGAATAGAGCCTAAACTGCTATAGTTAGGACCTTAGCTAATTAAACATTAATCTCTTCATTTACTGTATGTGTAACTTAATTACAGAACTAGTTTTAGAGTAATTTATCATTTATGGATTATGAAATAAAAATAAATCTGTTTAATCATAATTTAATCAAACAAGCAATTCATCAATTAATTCAGCATATCACACCTACTCCACAGCTTGCTAATTAGTACTTTAAAATTCTCAGTTCAGAGTAAAATAATGCCTTCACTGATACCTTGGAGTCAAACCTCAATATCTATTTCTAGGTATTGACAAACTGATTGTATTTCACAGTTAAGATGAAAAAGCTTTTCAGATACAATTAGGATGCTATTTTCTTCCTAAAGAAATTAGCCAGAGGTGCAAAATTCTTTTTATGTTTTTATTTTCTTTGTTTTAATTTCTCATTAACACCTTAAACCAAATAATCATCTCCTTCTGTGGCTAATGTTTGCAGTGATTTCTTCCTCATGAAATAAACCATATCCCAAGAAGTCCCAAAAAAAGTTCAGAGATCACAACTTGAAATAGTTATTAATATTCTACAAAGCTATAAACTCACTTTTTTGATTACAGCTTAACATTATCATTCCTCTTAGAAGGAATCTTTTAGTCACATTTCACAACCTCCCAGTTTACATTCTGCTGGTTGAAGTGATATGTTTCAAATGAACAAAAATTTGAAAGAAAAGCAAAATAAAAGACTATTTAGAAAATGGTCAGAAGAAAAAAATTCTGATGTATTAATTAAGTTCTTCCTAGGACATAAGTTATTCTAATAAAGCCCTACTATCAGTTTTGGTATGTACATTAATATGCGCTATCAAGATGTATAAAGGGGTTCTTATTTTCATCATTTAGTTATGAGAACAAAGTATAATTCCATTTTCATATAGTTGCATTATTACTAAGCACTTTATATTAACATATTTATCAATAAATTATTTAATTCCTAAAGCAAAATAATTTTCATTGCTTTCTTTTATTCCATTCAGTCATCCTAGTATGCATTTTGCAAATGTATTATTTGAAGGAGATGCAACAAAGGCTGAGGCAATAACAAAACTTGAAGTAATAAAGTTTAATTGATCTACTGCTTTGCTGATAGGAGTTGAAAAACTATTTTTCAAAGTGCATTTGCCTTAAATCTTTCTGTTTCAGTAAGCAGAAAGGACTTGTTTATCTTTTTCTGGATCAAGGGGATGAGTGGTAGATCATTTTGTGTGTGTGTGTGTGTGTGTGTGTTAATAAAGAGAAGGGGCAAATTAATGGGCACCCTAATACAAGTTCAAATAGATTAGAAATGCTCTCAACTGGCATTTTCTGTTAAAAATTTGGTAAGATACTGAAGACTCTACTGCTAACTAGCTCTCTATTTCTTTAGAACTGTTATTGTCAGACCTTAATTGGAAGTACTGACTTAATAAGGAAAACATTAATCTGCATTTCATATAGAAAATGAACTGCTCTATATCAAAACTTCCTGGGAGAAAAGAAATTGAGATGATATGAATATATATTTTCCTTTATTAATTATTCAAAGAAGGTCAAATTCAGACCTTAAGTAAATATTGATGTAAGCAGAGTTGCACTTCCTGAACATTAATATGAAAGTATGCCCCATTTGCCCCTTGCAAAGACTACAACTAACATAAAAATAGCAATAAATTTAAAAGAAGGTATAAGTCTACTTTATTTCTTGCTAAAAGATGAATAAATGCTATACCCTGTTTAACAGTATTTGTGATTCTACTGAGCTTTGATGACCGACTGTTTTCCATGCTACAGATCCATCACTGAAAAGCCATGGATCTTAGCTCTACAGACAGCCAGCCTGTTCAACAGGAAAGTCAAACTTGTGCACGCTATTGCTTAATAGCTTGGGTTAACCCAGATAGCAACCAAGCCCTGCAAGTCATCTTTCCTTTGCAAGACAGGTCAGGAGTGCAAAAATACATCGAAGAAAATTTTTGATAACGAGCCTTCCATAAAGTCCACTGCTGTGACTCTGACTCTGTTTTTTTCCTTTTGGTGCTTGGTAGGGTATTTTTTCTCCTAGATTGCTTACTGATTCCAGATAAGCACCTAGGTAGGTGTTTTCACGTGTACCTTACAAGGTTTAAAGCAATGGATAAAATACACAAATTAAAGTTGGTTTCTATCATACCAACAGCAAACCCACAAAATGCAAAATTTAAGAAATAATTCATTCAAAAATCCAGAATAAAAAAAAATTGTTTAGGATCAAGAAATATCCCATATTTAGCATTTCTACTTTTCTGTCTTTCCAGTTTCTAGATCCTCTGCTACCTAATAGTTGACTCATCTAAAATATGGCAGTCATTTAGTTTTTGAATCCATCTGGTACTGCTCACTATTATTGAGGAGCTGTAATGCTGTAGTTTTATAAGTAGAACCTGTACTACTAATGGAGACTGCATCATCATTTATTCTCATTAGGTCCTTCTTGTTTCCAGAATAACCTACAAACACTTTGTCAATGGGCAGGAGTCAATGGGCTCTATCATTACAAAAACTTCTAGCCTGATTTTGGGAGGAATTCTTTCCCTTACTGTGGCTGCTTCCTCCCCACAGCTTTTAGATGGCTGTCATCTTGTTTACCTCAGCACCTGATCAACCACATAAAAACACTGAAATTAAAAGACTGATATGCTCCTTGTGGTTTCCATTTCTTTTCCATTACAGTGAAGTGTTGTATTTGTTTCTTAATTACGTTGTAAGCATTCTTCGGCAGAGATGACATTTTATTTTGCCAAACCTGTCAGTTCAAATTGTCCTTAGTACCTTACATGGTGACACAACTACTGTTATAATAAGGCAGAGTGATGGGGTCTGGTATGCTTCTTGACACTGGCAGATACTCTTTTTGATGTGGTAATTTTCTATTTGGCATTTTCACAGTGGTTTTTCATGACAGCATTAGGAGATAATATTTTACCTAAAAGATAAAGAAGCCATCCACATATCAGTGGAAACTGTAGCTATGTTCCAAATGAAACATAAAGAATGAATTCTTGGTACATTTTCAGATTGGTAAAATTAATTGCACATATCCAATATGTTCAAAACTCTCCATAATTGGTATCATTTTTTATTAATAGAGACTGGTTGTGTTTCTGAAGTACTTCTTCAGCTTCTCATAAATACTAAAGTATCATTTAGATTCTGGTACTCTGGAAATTTAGCCTTGGCAACTCAGGAGTGTTACGAACCAGTTTAAACACAGAAGAGCAAAGCAAACTAAGCATCTCTGAATAAAAGAGATTGGATCCAGAAAAGTTCAAAATATACCCAAAAAAACATGTTTAAAGCAAAACAAGGCTATAAGTTGATGCCAAAAAACTTGATATATTTTATTTAATAGTAAAAGAAGCAAAGAGAAAGATAGAGAAAAGAAAGAAAGAGTTGGGCATGGAACAGTGAGGTTAAAATGCCACTCTGTATTTTTTTTTTTTTTAAAGATGCCCAGAGAACACTAAAAAGAAACTGTGACTCCCGGCACAGTACCCAAGTCAACACACTGGGTTGAAGTAGGTAGAAATTCCTCTTCTGTAACTTAAAGGAAGATGGTTTTTCTTCAATAGAAATAAACTTTTGTGCTCTGGATCCCAAAACAAGGTCAAGCACAGTTATTTAAACATATGTATTGAATACAGAATATTGAATACATCTTTTTGCTGTCCGTCTAGTTAAGATGCACCATTGCTCTGAATGTAAGTTATCAGGAGGTATCTCATCCTTCCATGGATATGGAAACCATACTTTGCTATAATGTGGCTGAAGCCAAGTACTAAATGTTCAGCCAAATGTTTTGGATCTCATTCAGATTTTAATTGCAAGCAACAAATGAAATACTACTTGCAATTAATTATGCTTGTTTCCATTTTGGATGTACACCTCCAGCCTATATGATTCAGGCAATGTTTATATCTCTAACTGGATCAAAGTCTGTTTAAAATCTTTCCATTTGTTATGTTGTACTTTTAATTCTATTGCATGGAAGAGGCATTTTTTGCCAATGAAATTAGCAGCTACACTTCAGAAGTGCACTTCAGAATAAAAAAATATAACAGGTCACCTATAAACTATAATTTCTGTGTCTTGAAAAGGAATTTATGTAATAAGTGAATGTTAAAAAAGTTACCTCAAATAAATTTATTTTCTATGAATTATAAAAATCTTCCCACTTTCTTCTTCCCAGAAAACCTGTTCTGAAAAGTCTTTCATTCAATTTTATTCACACTTAAAAAATCAGATGTGCACTGGATTACATTTTGTTAGGTATAAAAATAGGGGTCATGTAAGTGAAATTAATTTTAGCCATGCAAAAAAATATAGATAAAGGTATTTTTTCAAAATTAATTAAGTTTCTAATAGATAATGATTTTGCAGCTTTTAGTGTCAGAGGCTTTGGAAGCTACAAAAGACTCTGAATTTCAAATAACTTCCAAATTATAACTCCACAGAGAAACTGGACAACCATGTAGCCCAAGCATTAAAACAGGACGGAAGTCTTTATTCTCACTGAAATCAAATGGAGGTTTTGATGCTAATTTTATTGGATACATTACTTCATGCTTGATAGGTTAAACCTTCAGACAGCCAAGCAAATATTGAGAAAAAGATTGTGACTTTGCTCTCTGATGAACTTTGTAGGTAAGAAGTTCATATGGACTACCTTTTATATTTCCTAATGAGAAACAATTAATCAGCTGAAGTTCACACTTCATTAAAAGGCTTGCCAACTGCATCTTGTGCTTTGAGTCTTAAATGGAAACAACTGGATAATTTCACAGTATTTGCAAGAAAGTCACGCAAGAGAAATTCTTGCAGATCTTTCCTCTTATAGTCCTCTGTAAAAGCAGCCCAAGACTAAAAAGAATAACAAAACGTGAAATAATGCTACTTTTAATACTGCTGAAAATAATTCAGAAAGTGGACATACAAACAAGATTCTGTTGTTCTGTCTGCCCTGCAAAATGCCTTCTTTCTGCCTGAAAAGTTTGGAAATACAAATATTGCCTTTCAAAATATAATTTACTCCTCTTTCAGTAGGTGCAGAGGCACGTTGGGCCTAAGAATTTCAGAAAAGGTCATAGTTGGGGTTAGCCTCTTTGCTAAAATTTGTAGTCTCTTGGGGCTAGGATGATTTAAATGACAATTTCCAGTATAATTAATATCTTTCTGCTGAGAAGGACTTGAGAGTGCTGGTGGAGTTGAAGCTGGACATGAACCAGCACTGTGCATCTGCAACCCAGAAAGCCAAACGTGTCCTGGGCTGCATCCAAAGCAATGTGGGCAGCAGGGACACGGAGGGGATTCTGAGACTCCACCTGCAGTGCTGCATCCAGCTCTTGGGTCCTCAGCACAACACAGACCTCTTGGAGTGAGTCCAGAGGAGGACATAAGCTCATCAGAGAGCTGGAGCACCTCTCATATGAGGAAAGGCTAAGAAAGCAGGAATTGGACTTTTTCAGCCTGGAGAAGAGAAGGCTCTGGGGTGACTTTACTGCAGCCTTTCGGCATCTGAAGGGGGCCTATAAGAAGGCTGGAGTGAGACTTTTTACAAGGGTATACATTGATATGACAAGGGGGGGGTGACTTTAAACTGAGAGTAGGTATAGGCTAGGTATTAGGAAGAAATTCTTTACTGTGAGGTAGTGAGGCAGTGTGACAATAAAGTTGTGGATGTTCCATTCCAGAAATGTTCAAGTGCAGGTTGGATGAACTTGAACATGGGGCCATGAACAACCTGGTCTAGCAGAAAGTGTCCCTGCCCATGGTGGGGGTATGTAAAACTAGATGATCTTTAAGATCCCTTCCAACCCAAATCATTCTTTGATTCTATGATTCTGTTCTTGGAGTTTATTGTCAAAAAGTTACAACTTTTTTGAAAGAACAAGGCATAGCTGCACACAATTCTTTGCTCTCCTACATCCCAATGAGCATTTTATGCCCTTTCAATGAGAAAAAACTCTTTTTACGCTAGTGATAAGCAGACATTTGATGTACGTGTGTAGCACAGAGATGAAATTTACTTTTTTCGTTCTATCCATTAATTCCATAACCTTTAGAGTGTGATCATTACCCAGGCACCCTGGGCAGAATAGGACTGCTTCATTTACTTGGAATCCAGATGACTATCTAATTTAGCATTGCATAGCTAAGAGCAAGCTCTAACCAGCATTGAAATTGCCTGTTTCTCTGTTGCTTTCTTTTTAAAGCCACAGGTAAAACTATGAATGATATATGGGGAAAAGTAAACCATTTTCCTGGAAATCAGTGTGACATGTTTCAGATATACATTTCAATAATACTGGGTTCCCCTTTGCATCGTGCATTGTCAGTAATTTCTTGGGGACAATGATTAATCAGCCATAATACTTTGTGACAATTTGTCATTCTCTGAGTTGTAAATTGTTGAAAAGGAAGCTGATCTTATACATTTCTAGGAACTAACTCTGGAGCAGAATGTTCTTGCATTTGAAGAAAAATTTCCCCCCTCCCCAGTTAATTTTTCACTTAATACTGAAGCAATTAGTCCACATTGGTACCAACTGGAATTGGTTAGGGTTACTTATTCTTTTTATTGGAATATGCTCTAACAGAGACCTGCTATTTCAGGCATTTATTGTACCTCTTTTAACATTTCTCTATGATTCTCTATTTTGATCCAGATGGGGCCCAGTGGGGTAGGATTAAAGTACTGAAGAGGTAATGTACAATTAGATTGACAAAAGGAGCCCTATAAATTGCCTTGTATGAAAAGGGCAGGAAAGGGCACTATTTCTTATTGAACCTTTGTCACTTGGTATGTCATTAAATACTAATTAGGATGAGGACATTAAGAATGATAAACTGTGACTGTTGTAATTCAGAGAGTAAATTACTTCTTACTTTAAATTAAGAAATCCAGAGGATATTCCAGTTCTGCTTTGCAGCAGTATATTCCAGTTGATGGCAAGTCCAATTATTTTAGATAATCGTAACTCAGAAGAAAATTCTGCAGCAGACCTTTACATGTGTGTACACATATAACACAAAGTTCTAAGACAAAAAAAAGTTCAGTACAAAGCAAGAACAGTACAGCCTATTTATGTAGGGGTAATTCTGGAGAAGGCAAGAGTATTAATTGTGGTACACTGGCAAGCAGGAAAAGAAGACCACACATTTAAATAGCTGATTATTCACAGTGGACTACCCTTTAGAGATAATTTTTCCTTGCAAGCATCTGACAGTATCTTGTAAAATAAGAGATGCCTGTGTCTTCTCCAGCCTTTCAAGAAGCACAGACTTTGTACTGAAGTTTGGGGTACATCTCTGTAGTTTGTTCTCTATTAATGGTTCTGATGAAGAACCAAGTATTTTCATACTGTCGTGTTACTGGAATACAGTTCCACAATTTTAAGTGTACAGAATAAGATTTCTTATTCTGATGTTTTTATGTAATTTCAAGGAGTTTCCTAATTTAACTGAAAGATTTCATTACATTATTTTGACTCTAAGAAAAGAGCTGTGATGCAGTAGAAATTAAAACTTGAGACCTGCATGTCTTTACAAAATTCTTACTGGTTTTGATTTATTTTTTCCTAGAATCAAATAAAACTTGGTGAATTATTTAATTCATCCAGGAGTTTGGTACACAAATACTGTGGGAGGGGCTAACAGCGGGCCTGTTAGCTAAAGGAATGTTGATTTATTGTGGCCAATAGTTGAGGTGGAGGATGTGTCAATAACTGGAAAGTGTATAAAGTTAGCCATGTTAGAGAATAAACTGTTGCCAACTGAAAAAACCGTTGCCAACTGAATAAACGGTTGCCAGCTGAGACTGCTTGTGGTCTCTTCTTAATGTCTCTGCTTAATGTCTCTGCTTAATGTCGTGACCGCCTCGACAACGACATTTGGTGACCCCGACGTGATAAGAACATAGTCGGTGGGGGCCCATACGGGGTCCTAGCAATTGGCAATCGTGACCCACTGGGACGTAGTGGGGGAGGCGGCGTTGGTGCAGCTGAGAGTGGCAGGTGGAAGCCACAGGGAGGTCCGGACCTGATTCCTTCAATCAAGACACCTGGAAGTAGGTGAGCCACCAACAAGCAATAATGGGACATAATTTATCTAAAGAGGAAGAGAATATGCTGGCCACATGGAAAGTTTTGTTAGGAAATAAGGGAAGTAATACGTCAGACTATGCACTTCGTAGCATATTGCTGTGGGCTAAATCACAGAATTTTGGCACTGATCCCGACACGGCATTTAGTGTTAAGGCATGGAAAAAGGTCGGGGACAGACTGTGGGAAGTCATCCGAGCAGGAGATAAAACGGTTGTCGATTTAGCAGTTACTTGGAACTTGCTTTTTGAGGCATTAAAAGAATGGAAAATAGAACAAAAACAAGTGGAGCAGGATGCGGACGGAGAGTTGGGGCTGATAACAGAACCTTACGGGGGGGATGAGGCAGACGGGGCCTCTGATGGGGAAGAAGAAACCCAGCCGTCTGCCCCCCCGCTTCCCTCCGCTTTAGTCCAGACGTCTGCCCCCCCGCCCCCCTCTGAGCGGCTTGAGCAACCTACAAGGCCTTATCCTCCGTTACCTGACAGAGACAGCAACAGCAACTCAAGTGATGAGTCGCCTGCAGTAACACCTGAGTTGGGGCAAGGAGCTCTGCTTCCTTCATCTCCTAAGAGCTCTAGCCTTACTGCCCCATGGACTTTGCCTCCATGTCAAGTAACTGCGCTTCCTCGACACCCTCTGGAGTTTTGGGAATTTGTTAGGGAAAAAGCAGCTGAAGAAAAGAATTGGGATATCATAGAAAGATTGGGTACTCCAAGAGTACCTCAGAAGAACAGTGCTATGGCTTTTCCAGTTTTTAAAGCAGTTCCTGGAGCAGGGCAGAATGACAGTCATCACGTCTTTGCCTGGAAGGTTGTGCAAGACCTCCAATCGACAGTGGCTCAGTATGGTATTAATTCCTCACAGGTAATGCAATTAATACGTGTAATTAATGCGGATTTGCTTGCACCTTATGACATCACACATCTTGCTACAATTCTATTTCAGCCAGTGCAATACAGTGTATTTCAAGAAACTTGGAGGCGACTGGCTGAGCGCACAGCTTTAAAAAATATGCAGTTGCCTCAACACGACCCTCGTCATGCTGTGGGTGTTGATGCCCTACTGGGCACTGGGCCTTTCTCCAATCCAGATTTACAGGCAAGGTGGGATCCTTCGATTTTGGCGCAAGCTCAGCAAATTGGCATGAGTGCTGTAACTAAAACAATGGAAATGGCAGCTCCAAAACAGAAATATGTTTCTATACAACAAGGGTTAAGAGAACCATTTTTGCAATTTGCAGAAAAGCTTTCTGCAGCTATTGAGAAACAGGTAGATGATGAGACTTTGCGAGAGAAATTGTGCTTACAATTGGCTAAAGAAAATGCAAATCCAGACTGTAGAAAGATTATTGACACTTTGCCTGGGGAACCTACCTTGTCTGAAATGGTTACTGCTTGCTCGAAAGTTGGCTCAGTTGAACATAAAATGGCAGCTCTTGCTGCAGTACTAAGACCTTCAGCTAAATGCTATAATTGTGGACAACAAGGGCACATAAGGTCACAGTGTACTGTCCAAAAAAACACATTTAAACCAAGTGCAAGCAGTGATGTTGTATGCAATCGTTGTGCTAAACCTGGGCACTATGCTAAACAATGCAGGAGTAGGTGTCATGCAAATGGTCAGCCATTGCCGGGAAACCCAAAGAAGAGCGCGAAGGGGCGCGTGGGGAAACAAATACCCCAACAACCACCGCAACAGCAAATGCGGGCCTTCCCAGCATTGCAAAGCTACCCATTTGCGAACAATACTCAGGGGCAACAAGCGGGTCCGCAGGGATTGATATACCCACCGCCGACACAGTAACCATTCTAACGAAAGAAGTATGTAAAGTGCTTCTCAATGCCTACGGTCCAATAGGACGGGGATTGAGTGCGTTTTTGATAGGGAGATCAAGCACAACACTTAGAGGTATTCATGTGCATCTAGGGCTTATTGATGCTGATTATTTAGGGCAGATTCATGCCATGGTATCCATTGATGACCCCCCTGTCACTATTCAGAAAGGAACTTGCATTGCTCAAATTGTACCTTTTGTGAGTTCTGTTCCAAATACAGTGGACCGAAGTCGCGGCACAGGAAGTTTTGGATCGACAGGAGTACCTCAAGTGTTCTGGACTGAGAAAGTAACGGAGAGCCGTCCAGAAAAGACATGCACGCTCACCGCCAGTGGATGTTATCCAAGTACTATATCAGTAACAGGTTTGATCGACACTGGAGCAGATGTCACAATACTCTCGTGGCTTTGCTGGCCTCAGTCATGGCCTCTCACTCATGCAAGTTTTGGACTTCTGGGGTTGGGTGGTGCTACAACAGGTGGCCTGTCAGCCACTATAATTAATGTGAAACATCCTGATGGCCAACAAGCTAACATCAGACCCTATGTTGCTGATGCTCCTCAAAGTTTATGGGGACGAGATTGCTTATCTCAATGGGGTGTCAAAATTACTACGGATTTTTGATGGGGGCCACTGTGATGCAGGGCAATGAACGTCCAGTTGTGGCCCTGACATGGTTGACGAATAAGCCTGTCTGGGTTCGCCAGTGGCCCCTTACTATTGAAAAGCTTACTGCCCTGCAAGAATTAGTTACAGAACAATTGCAAGCAGGACATATTGAGGAATCATTCAGCTCCAGGAATACCCCTGTTTTTGTAATAAAAAAGAAATCGGGAAAATTGAGACTTTTACACGATTTACGGCAGGTAAATGCTGTAATGGCAACAATGGGAGCTTTACAACCAGGCCTTCCTACACCTACAATGATTCCACAGGAATGGCAAATAGTTGTCATTGATCTGAAAGATTGTTTCTTCACTATTCCATTGGCTGAGCAGGACAAAGAAAAATTCGCTTTTACTGTGCCTTCTATAAATCACGCGGAACCTGATAAAAGGTATCAATGGAAGGTACTTCCTCAAGGCATGAAAAATTCGCCAACCATTTGCCAATGGTTTGTGGCGCAGGCCCTGTCAAAAGTGCGGGAGCAATTTAAAAATTGCTACTGCTATCATTACATGGATGATATCTTGTTGGCATCTGATAACGAACAACAGTTATCAACTCTTAAACAATGTACTGTGACAAATTTGAAAGCTTTTGGTTTGGTCATTGCTCCGGAGAAAGTGCAGGAACATATGCCTTGGAAATATCTAGGTATGTTGTTGACCAACACTCAAGTTATGCCTCAACCTGTAAAGTTAGACATGGATGTTAAAACTGCTACTGATGTACAGAAATTGGTTGGCTTGATAGGTTGGATTCGATCATATTTAGGCATAACTAATCATCAGATGCAGCCATTGTTTGATTTGCTGTCAGGCATCACCTCCTCTACTGATAGGAGGCAATTGACTGTAGCAGCAAAAAAGACTCTGGAAGAAATTGAATTGGCTCTAGCACACAAATTTGTTAACAGGATAGATACCTCTGTTGGTGTTCAATTGTTTATTTTGAAAGACCATGAAATACCATGTGGGATACTGTGTCAATGGAATGTTAATTGGGAAGATCAACTGCATATTCTGGAGTGGATATTTTTATCTTACAGATCTCGGAAAACAGCTCCAGGACTCTATGAGCTTTTTGCAGATATTATCATCAAGGGTCGCAGGCGTTGTCACGAGATTTTGGGACGCGACCCTGTGACCATTGTGATACCTGTACAACAGTGGTATTTTGAATGGTGCTTTCAAAATAATCATGAATTGCAATCTGCCTTATCTTGTTTTACAGGCCAAATTTCATACCATTTGCCTTCTCATCCTGTTCTAACACTGACTAAAGAGATTCCTTTTGAAGGGAAACAGATTTGTTCTCCTGTGCCAGTGGAAGGTATAACGGTTTTTACAGATGGATCCGGGAAAACTGGAAAAGCGGCTGTGGCTTGGAGAAAGGATGATCACTGGGAATATGAGACAATGATTCAGCAGGGATCTCCTCAACTGGTTGAACTTTCTGCTGTTCTTTTGGCTTTTACTTTATTCCCTAGTTTTGTAAATATAGTTACTGATTCCATTTATGTTGCAAATTTGGTTAAGCGTTTAGATCAAGCAGTGTTGTATAACATTCAAGAGAAGCCATTGTTTGTTATGTTGAGGAAGTTGTGGACAGTCATTGGTGCTCGAAAACATCCTTATTTTATCATGCACATTCGCAGCCATACATCATTACCAGGATTTTTTGTTGAAGGCAATGCCTATGTAGATTCTTTAGTGGCTGCTGCTGCAATCAAAACTGTACCAAATGTATTGCAGCAGGCAAATTTATCTCATCAATTTTTTCATCAGAGTGCTCAAGCTTTACAGCAGCAATTCAAATTGTCTTCTGGTGAAGCAAAATCAATTCTTTCTTCTTGTCCTGACTGTCATATGACTCATGTCACTCAGTATTATGGTACGAATCCTAGAGGTCTTTCTGCGTTAGAAGAATGGCAAACTGATGTCACTAAAATGCCAGAATTTGGTCGTTTTAAGTATGTTCATGTTACAGTTGATACTTTTTCTCATGCAATGGTTGCTTCAGCATTCACAGGAGAAAGAACTCGTGATGCTATTCGTCATTTTTATCATGCTTTTTCTATCCTAGGTGTTCCGTGTCATGTAAAGACAGATAATGGCCCAGCATATGTTTCGCAGAAAATGCAAGCATTCTTTCATGCTTGGGGCGTTGAGCATTCAACAGGCATTCCGCATGTCCCCACAGGCCAAGCAATTATCGAAAGAGCTCACGGACTTCTTAAACGTCAGGTTCAAAAACAAAAAGGGGGAATGCAACAGGAGTCACCTCAAGTGAGATTAGATAAAGCTGTTTATGTGCTAAACTTTTTGCGTCCCCTACCTGACTCACAGTTATCTCCAATCTTTTATCATTTTTCTTCTTTGAATTCTAAGCAACCAGACTTCCGTAGGAATGTCAAGGTATGGGTCAAGGATTTAATTACTGGTACGTGGTCTGGTCCAGTGGAACTAGTAACCTGGGGGAGAGGTTATGCTTGTGTTTTGACAGATAATGGTCCTCGATGGGTTCCTGCTCGCTGTGTTAAACCTTACCTAGAGCGCGCAGGAAAGGACAGGATGGATGGTTCCGCAGCTGAAGTAAAATGTGCGGATGACACTGGCTAAGACCATATATCAGTACTTAAAAATGGATGAAGGACAGGAATAATTGTATTAAGAATGGGAACTTCGTTGATGGTTGTGATTGTTGGTTTTGTGTGTCCCCTCTCTGCTTGGATTTTTGCAAAGGGCCCTGCAAAAATCCATAGCAGCTGTATTTACAGGTCAAAACAAAAAGGGGGAACTGTGGGAGGGGCTAACAGCGGGCCTGTTAGCTAAAGGAATGTTGATTTATTGTGGCCAATAGTTGAGGTGGAGGATGTGTCAATAACTGGAAAGTGTATAAAGTTAGCCATGTTAGAGAATAAACTGTTGCCAACTGAAAAAACCGTTGCCAACTGAATAAACGGTTGCCAGCTGAGACTGCTTGTGGTCTCTTCTTAATGTCTCTGCTTAATGTCTCTGCTTAATGTCGTGACCCGCCTCGACAGCGGTCGAGCGGAATGCAACAGTCTCTCTATCTGCCATGTGGTTAACCACTGTATCACAGATTTTCTCCATAACTCAGATGAGGTCAACTTTGCAACATCTCCTGCCTTGTCAAAAATGGACATGACATTTTTAATAAAGACCTGCCAGTTCATAGACTTGTTCCAGGTTAGCTGGAAGAGCATTAAAAAAAAAAAAAAACACACTAAGCACACAGTTATGACTCTATTTTTAATCTCTAGTATTTTGTATGGTATATGCTTCGTTCCCAACTCCTTTACCCTCTTCTCCTCTCTCTGAGCAGTGCAGGAGGATGAAGAAAGAGCCTATGGTGATTCTGTAGCAGATTTTAAACCTCATGTGGCTGTTCTTGATATAGGACGTATTTTGTCAAGTTGCCACAAAACTGTAAAAAAAACAATTGAGAATAAATCCATACTCCTTGGGTATATTCATTGAAAGGTTAGAAGTGGAAGATTTTGGTAGTTCCTATTCATCACCTTTGAATCACAGTTCATTATGCAATGAGATTTTGATATTTGAAAAGACAGCACTAAGTACTGAAGTATTTGTCTTTGCTACACTTCACATACATTCTTATAGACAGGAGCACACCAAATAATCTTGAGGGAAAAATAGCAGGTCACACATATTGCTTGACATCAGAAGCACATTTGAGATAGCTGTAGGATACTGCTGCTGAACGTCTTACAGGAGAGCCAGGGACACTTCATGAGTACGGGACTTTGAGGTTATGTCACTGCATAATGTGGCAGTGGTCAGGAACATTCTCATCAGAGACTTCCTGACATCACAATATGCAACTTAGGTGAGATGCATTAACAAGCTGAATTCAATCCGTCCATCAACATATTAAAAATAGTAAAAAAGATACTAAAGACTATTATAAATTTTGGTGAAAATGAAGTTTGCACTGAATAGCAGTTCCTGAAGTTACCTTGAATCTAGAAGTAACCTTGGAAATTCTTCAGGAAATAAAGTATGAGTACTGATAGATCTGATAGATTATACAATTGCTATCAAATTTATTTAACACTTAACAGAATATGCCATTAGTCTTGAACTCTCTCTATCATACCAAAGTTCCTTAAACTACAACATCAACTTGGTATTAAAATCCCCAGACAAGATTTTTGACTCATCTAATTGTTGTTCCCTAATTATCTTTGCTGTTAGTATTAGATGTTGCTGTTATTATCAGTGAAATATCTTAGATTCTCATTCCTTGACCCAATGTGTCCTCTCTGAGAACAGAGGAAAACTTTGTTATATCTATAAAACCAGGAGGTCTGCTAAGAAAATAAATGTTGCAAATAAAATAAACTTTTTTTTTTTTTAAAAAACAGGCAATAAAAAATCCTGGACATCTCATCCCAAAGCTTAGATTATCTTCACATTGCTCATGCCCAGTAAATTCTTATTTTCATCCTCCATCAACTGTGGTTTTTGATTCCCCAGAGAAAAACTTTCCCATTGCTCACTACATCAGATTCAGATTCAGAAAACCTTCTATTCCCTAAAATTGGGATAAAAATCAATATAATCACAAGAAAAAATATATATTAACTGTTGGGAATATTTACTACAAAGATACTTTTTCTTGGAAGCTGTGTTATATTGGAAAGATGTTATAATATATTATTTACCTTGAGAAAGACAAAAAAGTGAAACCTTTGCCTTTAAATTGACTATTGCCTTTCAATGTCTATTATAAACTCTGACACTGACTGCAAAATTCTAGCATATATTGCTTCCAAATATATATATATATACATATATATATATATCACTGTTCTGGAAAATGCTTGTCTTGAGATATAAGGGAAGATTCTAATTAAGACGGTCTTCTCTACACAAAAGTATCTTAGACAATTTCCTACTTCAAAAATGTCTTTGTAAGCTTCTGCCTGCCCAGAAGTGCAAGAGCTGATATTTGTTTTCTGGTAGCAGACAAGGGAATCATGGTTTTTTGCAGAGCAGAGAAGAATCATTAAAATTGCAACAGAAAAGCCACACACAAAAAATCTCTAATGGGACATATGTTTATAGATTCAGTGTTCATTCAAATTTTGCATCTCTGTAGCAGGATCCTTAAGAGACTATTTCTACAGTGAAGAGCTCTTCCTAGAGCCTAATTCTTATCAACTGTGATGACTATTTATGATTTGTTTCTGGATATTCCCTCATGAAAGGCACAGCTGGGAATAAAACTATTGTAAGCCTGTAGCTCAAGAAATGTTATTACTGTCATTGAAATTGTCAATACAAGGGAATTGGGGAGAAAAAGTCTCAGCAACTAAGACATCAGCAAAAACCTGGGTTTTCAAGCAAGCATATAGTTGTTCCATTTAATTAATATGTAATCTCTCTAACAACTGTGAATCAAATATTAAGAACATATACTAATGAATCAGTAAGTATGTGATAGATTTGTGGTTCAGATATCTGCAGTCTTTGTTGATTCTTATCTTCCAAAAGATCAGGAGAGCCGTACTCTGGAAGCCAGGCTGAATGAAGCTAAAGGCAAAGCGATTATCTTCTTTCTCTGGGACCCAAAGTCCAGCGTGTATCACCAGTATCTATAAACAATTCTCCGTAGGTCAAGATCTGCCTAGCATGAAGAATGACTTGTTGCTTTCATAGGTTAAAAAAGCAGATGGCTCTAATTTCTGGGATCTGGGTATTACCAGCTCATTCAGGTGTGTGTTTGCATCTGGGTGCTGGTCACTTGACTCCCTTTTAGAGCTACAAGATGAATACTGGTATCTTCCTCTTATGTGACTATGCCCAGTCATATTTCAATATATGCCTGAGTGAAAGGTAGACAACATAAAATCACAATTAAGCCTGAACCACTGCTACAGGATGACACACTGATAACAGTAGAGAGTTAAGAGACTTTGTATTGGCTCTGCTGAGGCTGGGACTGGACCTTGTTGAATTTGCCCAATTTTTTTAAGGCTTGTATGAAGCTTTCTTCTTTTTTTTTTTTTTTTTTTTTTTTTTTTTTTTTTAATTTAGCTGTAAAAACAGTTGTTTAGTGACGACTAATGCATACCAGCTGTTTTATTTTCTAATTTGTACTAGAATTATAGAATACCAACCACTGTGAGACCAAAGCTCCCTTCATAAGAAGAAGCTAGCTGTGGGCCAGTTAGGCTTTAAAGATCAATTGCTTCAACCACAAATGGAACACGAATTCTTCTGGCTCCATAATAAAAGAAGAAAGGGACATGAAATCAGGGCAAAAAATCCTGAGAAAATAGATGAATCATAAGACTTACCTAAACTCATTCTGAAAGTACATGTAAAGTTATAGACGTAAATAGAGGTTGGGTAGGTACTGCATTTCATCTCATATATAAGTATCAAGACAAATTCTTCGTCCTAAGCAAGATAGCAATGAATGCTTAGCTATAATTAGTTACTGCAGGTTTTCTCTGACTATGTCTTGAGATAAAGTTACTGATTAATTGCATCACTGCCGTTCTGTCTAAAAGGCAGGTTTATAATTTAAAATAGTTAGCCAGGCTTCCTCAATTAAAAACCTGCTATTTCCAGGAGTTATTTTGGTTAACTAATTTAAGGAGAAGAAACTGGCCACTGAAAATTCTTATTTCCATTCATAGGTTATAGGGAGAGTTTACAGTGGTTGCTAAAAATATAAACCTTAAATACCTATGTATTCACTGAATCTCACACTAAAGATTTCCAGTTTCCACAAAAAAATTTAAAAGATACTGTGTAATTTTTGGTATTAGCTTATTTTCACAATCATTATGTCTTCCATACAAAGCTTCTACGTATATGTTACTCAACAAGTAAGCTAGAGTTTAAAAGTTAATTTTATCTTGAAGGTACATTATTGACTAGTCAGATAAACTTTCCACAGAAGTAGAGGTAATGCTAGGGGCTAATAAATAAAAAGAACCATATAACTTTGGTTTCAGGCAATTTCACCCTATCTATCACAAATCTTAGAGGCAAAATGTAACAGGTATGATTGATGTGACAAACAATTGCTTTCTGACCAACTAAGCAAATACATCTGTATAAAAATAACTCATGTCAATGGTAGTGTCCAACTTATGGCCACTGTATTATTCTAAGAGTAAAGCAAAACACCCTGGTGGGAAAAAGCATCATCTGAGTCTAATATGATAAAGGCAAGGTGCCTCTGAAATCCAAATACCTGTCTGGAAAAACAAGAGGAAACAATAAAAGTAAGATTGTGAGTTGATTGACTTCAGAAAATAAAACCCGCAAAAAACATATTCAATATCATACTGTCATTATGCCCCTATGACCTGCTACGCATTATATTTAGAAGTTATTGGAAATGCCTTAATGCAAGTAGACTGACCACTTTCCTATCCCATGTTTGTAATTCACTGTTTCTATCAACTCTCTGTCCTATCTGTCTTCCAAAAAGCCCCTGAGATTCTCTTAGAATGATGAATGGCAGGCCCAAAGCTGATCAGAGCTTAGTGGCCTGTGTGCAAAGCTCTTTTCTTTATCCTGGGTTTGACCAAAAGGAGATAAGAATTATACTTTTTTTTTTTTTTTTTTTTTTTTTTTTTTTAATTCAAAGTCCAGCCCTAACGGTTTTTGGTTGGAAGGAATCTTCCAAATTATAAATATCACCTAAGTCCAACCAGCCTGCCATGGGTAGGGATGCCACACAATAGATCATGTTGCTCAGAACCTCATCCAATGTGGCCTTGAATACTTTCAGGGATGGGACTTCCACAGCTTCTCTGGGCAACATTTTCCAGTGCCTCACTATGCACTGAGTAAAAAAATTTTAAAGTATCAACTAGAAATACATTTTCAAAACACAGAAACTATTTGGTTTTGCTAAGTATTTTTTTTCTTATAAAGATTTGCAATTTCTCTTTTAACCCTTTTAGACCTGGTTATTGTCTAACAGGTATGGGTATTGGGACTGTAGGGACTGAGCGGCGCAGGAAGTCCAGGGCCGCCACCTGAATCCTGAATTTAAAGGATTTATATGGACCCTCTTCCTGTCAGAAGAAGGGAGACCTGCATCCCTCTTCTGTGCATCTTTTTCTTCATTTATCCCTTTGAATTTTGTCACCTATACCTCACAGAGTTCTTTAGTAGACTGTTCAGTTGCCCAGAAGATAAAGGAACATCTTCCTGCTCCTTTCTGAACATTTTCTGTAGCCCGCCCGGCGGCCACGGGAGCTGGATGAATGCTGGCTAGCCCCTCCCAGTGTGTGGCTGGAAGACACCACAAGATCTCCCACTCCCAGGTTCTTCGCAAGAACCCCGGGTAGCGGTGCCGTCTGCCGCGCGGGTGGGGCAGGCGAGAGCGTGGCTACGAAGTTCTGAGGTGAAGGAAGGAAGGAGCAGACACTCGTATGGGCACCACGGCGCTTCACTGTCCCAGGCGGGACCAGTGACGGTGTCAGGGCAGGGGCGCTGGCACTGACAAACGGGATGGGCGTGACAGGAGGAGACACGAGGGGACCAATAAACGAAGCCCAAGGGAGCAGCGAGGGACACAGCTGAACCAATAAGGATTGCAGAGGGGAGGGAAAAGGCTCAGGAGACAAATCATACCTCAAGTAAGGGATAACTAACACAGAAGGTTCTCGAAATAAAGGAGGGGGGTGTGTGGTTACAATGATGGACAGGGAAATTGGGCAGTACCAGGAGGGAGGAGATAAACTTATTAGGGCATAGAGGGAAGGACCAGGGGATCAGTCACCTTGACAGACAAGCCACTGGCGGGAAAACAAGGGATAAACATCTCCGGGAGAAACCATTATGAGGGAGGTACACGGGGGGAACTGAGGATCAAACCATATTTTTAACTTATAAAAGGAATTGTCAGCTTTACAACAGAACTCATATAAATATTTCAAACACACGATGCCACAATTTTCCATGTCAGTCAATATCTATTTAAAGGCATAGGACACGCTGAAATAAACAGGGCAGGAGACTTTTTCTCCTTTTAATGCCTTTATTAAAAATGATCAGCTCAGGATTAAGGGGTGGCTCGGCAGGTCTGCAGCATCTGTTGAGTCTCCCAGCATGATGCCGAGGAGGCGGGTAATTCACAGCTCTGTCCACTAGGGGCAGAGCCGGGTATCCAGTCTAGATGTTACCCAATGCTTGACCTGACTCCGACCAGCCCCGGGTACTGCAGCTGGGACGGCCACCGAGCTCAGGGTGAGGGCCCACGAAGGTCTTCAAGGTCTTCAGTCATTCAGCATCTCGTTCCTCACACCTGGACGCTATTTTAATCTTTTAATTTCTCTGTTAGCTCGCCGTTTTCGGGGTTTTTTTCTGTCTGTCTGTAGTAGTCCCAGCATGCAGTGGAAGGGAATTTGCATGTAACTCTGTCTCTGCTTCTCTTTCTTGGGGGAAATCTCCGCCTTTGTTGCTCTAGGAGACGATCAGTTCGGCTGGGCTAAGGTTTTCTACTAATACAAAGAGAGTCGTTAGCGCTTAACGACCAGTGATTACCATAACAAAAATCTCCTTCCCAGCTAAACCGGTTTGGTTACTTTTTCGACAAGCGGCAGTGGACCGGCTTGGGAACTTTTTTTAAAACTTTTCTTTTTACAAAAAAAACACTGGCAAAATTTTGTTCATAACAACTTGAATTGAGAATAGATATTGTTCATCAGTGCAGCTCTTCTGCGTAGATGAAATAAAAGCGCCCTGAAATACAGAATTTTGTAGGATGAGAAAATACAGTGTGAAACTAACCAAAATCTGTTCTCTAAATTTTCAGAATATTATATATTTATTCTTCCTTGATAAAAATGGAATGAAAATTGAAGACAGCAACAAACGCTGGAATCAGAACAGCAGATTTCAAAATAAAGTACTAAATGCTTTTAAGTATCCAGCACAAAGAAGAAATTGCAGCAAATGAATTCCAGTCATATGCTTTTACTCTCTTTGAAAACAGACAAAACTATTTTCAAAAATTAGACTTCAGGAGAACTTTTTAAATTTTTTTTTAGCAAAGGCTACCTGGTAACATCGTGCCATTTTTATTAGAGACACATGCGTGGCCCATTAATTACCTCATTCACACTTATTATTCTGATTGAAAGCATAATTTCTTCCTTGAGAGAATACTAATGAAGATGTTCATTCCAAGGGCACTCTAGCAAATTTGTTTGAAGTATAAATGGAGATATTTCAGATCAATAGAACATGAAATGGCTATAGATTTATTTACATAAATTAATATATATAGGAATAAGCATTAATGCAAGATGGCAGACAGGAGAAGTTTGAATAGCTACCCATTGCTATTGTTAAACGGATGTCAATGCTCTTGCAGTTTTTTTCTGCTTATATGCCTCACAATTCATAAAACTAACCAGAAATCCTAGAAGTTATGAAGATTTGGGCCCTGATCCTAAAACCTACTCTTCATATATTACTTTTCTATACAGATGAAATTCAAGAAGCCATTTTCTAATTAAAAATGGTTTTCTTCTCTACAGCTGTTCATTTTAAATAGAAATAAAGGTGTCTCTTTTCTCTTGAAATTTCCCACTGTAATCTTTCAGTCTATGTAGGTATTTTGGATATTCCAGAGAATCTGAACAGTATTGGATGCTTATCTTTAGGGCTCTAAGCTTTACCTAAATCTTGTTTATAATTTTGTGTAAATACACATTCAGAACAGAACTCAAACTTTGCAATGAATTCATTAGTTTATCTCCAGCAAATAAGCTTTGTGGCTTCTGAAATACTGTGAATATGCTGTAGGTGATAGCCTAAGTCAATTTGAAACAGCATGAAAAGACTTCAAACAAGAAATTGAAATAATTTGAACTTGTTGCTGCAAAACCCCCTCAAATTATGCAAAAGCTATACTACCTACAGACTTCTTTCTGAAGTCTTAGCATTAAAATGTTCTTTTAATCATACGTGTTTTTCCTTTTTAAAAGGAAATATCAGTATGACGATCCAATTTATTAGAAGAGTAAAATCAAAATTTAAAAATGTGAAAATTAAAATCAGTAATAGAAGGATTAGGCTATGGCAACTGTATTAACATGTAGTAATGACATTTCAATGGCTATAGCTATTCCTGGATGATATTTCACGAAGGTATTTTAGCATGCATTGGCTGATTCACAGTCATAGAATGGTTTTTGGTTGAAAGGAATCTTAAATATCACCTAAGTCCAACCAGCCTGCCATGGGTAGGGATGCCACAGAATAGATCATGTTGCTCAGAACTTCATCCAATGTGGCCTTGAATACTTTGAGGGATGGGACTTCCACAGCTTCTCTGGGCAACATTTTCCAGTGCCTCACTATGCACTGAGTAAAGAATTTTTTCCTCAGACTAATCTAAATCTCTTTTAATTTAAAACAATTCCCCCTGGTCCTATCAATATATGCCCATTTTAAAAGTCCCTCTGCAGCTTTATTATAGGACCCCTTTAGATGCTGAAATGTTGCTGTAAGGTCACCCTGGTGTCTTCTGTTCTCCAGGATGAACAATCCCGAGTATCTCAGCCTGTCTTCACAGGAGATAATTTTATTTGATCGTTAATAGGCTAAGAGGTATATCTAATAGTTTCAGCAAAGTCCTTTGGAGAACAACAACTGGGCCATCTGCTTAGAACAAGATGACCTGTTACTTAACTTGAAATTTATGCAAATTCAATAAAACAAATGCATCTCAAAATTTTTAAATCTGATTTTAGGCAGAACACTTTACTGTTTGTTTGTTTGTTTTAAATTTACTTACTATAAGAGTAGTTATCCAGGAACAGAAGATTAAATTAATTTAAATTTTAATCTTATAGTACTTCATTAAAATAATTAAAAGAGAAATAAATTTAATTAATGGGTGATCCTTTCCAACTGCATGCTGAATCCTGGGGGTGTACTAATCTTAATTGGAAAGCCTGTTTTCCTTGATGTTATGCTGCATCTTCTTTTATGCAGCAATTCATTTAGCTGCTTTGTGATTACATTCCTCCTAAAGTTAAAGGTGGAAGCACAATGCATTTCTAAAATTGAGAAATACAGCAGAAAAGGAGGAAAATTCATTGTTGTGTTCAGCCCAAGAAAACTGAGAAGACAAACTAATACATTTAACCAATTTCCGTCCTTTCAGATATGTCATTTCAGAACTGAATGAGGGCAGACGTGCAGCTTGATTATTCTGGCTTGTCTGATGGTGGCAACTTGAAAAGCATCAGTAACTGAATCTCAGAATATTACATGAATATATACCGGAACATAATTTCTTAGAATGGTTTTGGTTATCTTGCTCTGGCAGTTCTAAATGTGAGTTTAATCTCTCTCTGTGTTGGAGGGAGAAAAGTTTAAAAATTACTGAGTTATCACAGATTTGTTCTTCATAAAAATTCAAATATCTTAGTTATAGACCCACTTCTTACCACAAATCACTTTACCAAGGGGGAAATATGAAAAATCCCTTCCTATATTACTGCTTAACTTCAGTTATGCCACATAAAGTACCTCACATCAAAATAGGGTAATTCCAGTGAGAAAGAGAGTAACAGAGTGTTCCGTTTGTTCCTGATCCAAGAATCCATTGTATAAACTGAATAAGTAAGGGAGTATTATTTTTCCATCTTTTTTTTTTTTTTTTTCCTTTTGCAAGGCAGTTATAGACAATTTAATTCTACCATCAGAAAACCAAGTCAAAACTACTGGCAATCAAGAAATGCCTTATTCAGACTTTTATCAAATCTTTCAAGAATTTTTTGTATACTTTGTTACTAAAAAGAGAAAATTGAGGAAGCTGAATAATTTCATAAAAAGCATTAGCACCTAACTTCTAACATATATGCTTTCTATAACATCTAATTATGAAAAAAAAAAAGATTCTTCAAAGTAATAACTGTTATTCTAAAGTAGCATCTTTACTGAGTATTCAAAAAAGGGGTTGGTTGTCCTGGTATACAGGATTTTAGAGAAAAGTAGAGAAAAGATCATAGAGCAGTTTCTGGACCATGTCTGACTGCTCACTGACATTTCATAGTTTTTCTACTCATTCTACTATGACATATATAAACAACACAAAAGCTGTTATTGTCTCTCTAGTAAACAACGCCATTTTCACATAGATTCCTTTCTAAATCACAGAAAATTAATATTCCATTTAAGATATCAAAGGAAATACAGTTTCAAGCATCATATGCAGAAAATGCAGATAAATGTGCAGAATGTGATCATCTGCACATTTGCAGAATCAGTGGGAAGCAAAGTGCATTAGAGAAGACAAGAAACAAATAAGAGGGAAAGGTTTCAATGGAATTCAGTAGAACACGTACTCTTTCAACAGAATATTAGCTTGGCTGAAAACATCACAGTAAATTAATTACCTAAATATAGGAAAAGAAAAAGTTTTAAGATAGATTACTATATTAGTCTTAGAAGCTATTTCTACCCACACTTTTTCTAAATTATAAGTTAAAAATAGGTCATATAATTATTTTTGGTTTTCCTTCAACTCAAATATCAGTTTACTAAAATAGTAAATGAATAAGTATATAACTATTTCATAAAATTGTGATGACATAACCAGGTACAATATGAGACCTCTCCATAAGAGTATAAACAGTGGGACTACCAAAGGAGCAAACAGAGACGTGAAGTTACATGCAGAACCACACACATTACAGAAAAAGAAGGAACTGGGCAATCCCAAAGAATTAGAAACAAGTAGGAGACCATCAAAAATACACAAAATGACTGCCAAAATTGAGACAAATATTAACAGTATTAGGGACAGACCAGAATCCCTTTTTCTTGGGAGTGGGTAAAGAAGATATCAAGAAAGAAGAGAAAACATGGAGAAGAAAGAAATCTACTTCTGTTATGACTTGTTTTGTAGGGAATTCTCAAGCCTGGTCATTCTAAGAGTAAACAGGAACTGTAGTCATCAGTGCTAACTGTATGGCATGAATTCCATAGTATGGCTCACCCACAGCCAATGTGGTATAAGCTTGTTAAAAACTGATGCTATTGAATGCATAGTAAATACTGATATAGTGAATAGATATCCTGTATAAATACATAGCAACATGATCTAGTGGAAAGTATCCTTGTCCATGGCAGGGCAGTTGGAACTAGATGATCTTTAAGATGTCTTCCAACACAGACCTTTCTATGATTCTAAAATTCTATATTGAATTAAATTGGTACATGAAGACAACCTTTTCACATGCCCAATGTGTGAATGACAGGAAGCTTTTTCTCTGACATCCTAATGCCCAGATATTTTGAATTTTCAATATATCTTTATTATTGCTACAGTATTTTCTGATGGGGCAAAAGCATATAAAAACATGGGAGTGGGGCAGATGGGATAAAAGAAGTGGAAAAAGTCCTGATCTCTGTATAATTATCAGAACTTGAGTTATCTTTTAGTTCCCTTAGCTGAAAACGCCCCTTTACATTCCTAATGTCTGTAAGAGGCAGAATCTGGGCTATAGTTTCTATGACACACTTGTAAAATGTTTTTCCTTTCTTTTTCAGTTTTACTAGTTAACTTTTATTCAGAGTTTCTGTGTTTCTCCTACCAAAAAGAATTGTTCCAGTTCTCTTTCCCATATATTTTGAAATACAGCTGATCACTTAACATCTAAAAATTTTTGACACAAGCATTTCTTTTCACAAGCCTCTCTCTTTTCACTTCTCTTATCTGTATGAATACTTTTTTTTTGCATGTTCTCAGTACTTATACTGTTGTTGGTGAAGCTATTGTTTTAAATAAAATTTATTCCCCAAACTGAACACCACAAATAACCTCTCTTGGCCCAGTATTTTTTAAAACTCCAAGGAGCAGAAAAGTAGAAGACGAGAAGAGAAGAGAAGAGAAGAGAAGAGAAGAGAAGAGAAGAGAAGAGAAGAGAAGAGAAGAGAAGAGAAGAGAAGAGAAGAGAAGAGAAGAATTATGACTATTTCTTAATTTTCAGAATTTATATTACTTATAAAACTTCCTTTTACATATTCTGCATATTCCTTAATTTTACAGAAGATAAAAAAAGGACAGTATGGAAAAAAATATTATTAGCTGATTTTTCTCTTTAGAAAAAAATCATTGTTCTTAGTAGAATAATTTTTATACAGCATGAAATGATTGTCTCTAGTTTGTCAATAAATGGAGTAATTTATTCTGGTTTTCTAGTCCAAAACTCTTCAAGTTCTCAGCTTAATAAGTTTCACTTCTGATAAGAACACTAATGTAGTACTTTCCAACTCTGATAAAAATGTTATTACAATGTTTTACAGTATTTTGCAAGATGTGATCCTCAATTCTAACTCAAATCTACTCTGAGCCTTATCAGACAGAGAAAACTAGTAATTAGAAAGGCGAAGGTCAAAGATAGGCACCCTCAGAGTCTTAATTTGGAAGTTTCTTTATATTCATTCAGAAGTTACAGTATCAGTGAAACAACAAGAACAATAAAAAAATTGGTTTTGACCTTAGAAAGTGACCAGAGAAACGAACAGGAAAAAAATTGTGAATTTATATCTGGCTTACACTGCCAAAAAATAAATGCTTTTATAGCAAGCATACACTACCAAAACCATAAGTGTACTTCAACTCCAGATTACAGACACATGCATGGAATTGTCTGTTAACAACTGATCAGCTACTAAAGTACTTATTCAACTGCCTACACAGAGATATAAAGTGCAATTTGAGATTCTGTAAGGTATCTGAGATGGGTCCATGATACTAGTATGTGACAAAGGACCTATAGAAAACTTTGAATTTCCACAGGAGCTGCTGCAGGCTGAGAGAGATTTTCTCAAATGTCCTTATTACCCTTGGATGGCACACTGAGAAAATGAACTGCGTCTGTTTCAGGTGGTACAGATTTCTATACTGACTAATTTTTGACTGAATACAGTGTAATCCCGGATTCTTACTCTTCATGTAAATGCTTTCATGAAGATGACTATACTCACGTTAAAAATCTGATACAACTACAAACATAGAGTTAATTAATTCCACCTAATTTTAACTAACTTATATCTAGGTATCTAACCTACTGGAGTGATTTATGGATTTAATAATGTACTTATATATATTTAATATAATTCAATTGGCTGCAGTGTAGCTGAGACACCCAGAGGGGACCAGCAGATAAAAAATTTGTAAAAAAATTACATTCTTCTGCAGAGGCAGTTGGATCTCAGTCAGAACATCCCAGCAAATCTCGGGTGACAAATTTCCAAAACGTAAGCAATGGATGAAGCTGCTATAGCTCCTTCATGAGGAATCTGCTGTGATAGTCACCTCTATATGGTGATGTATCCATTCCCAAAACAGCTAGTAATAAAACAAGGATGTAATTAAGTCCGTCTTAGATAATTCCTTGAAAATAAAGAAGGCAAGTAGTGCTTCAAAAGTCATTGACTAGAGAGAGAGAACCTAGAAGAAGGAAAATTGCTGCTTAATGGCTACAGTTTGTTAAGTACATCCCACTTTAAAGTTTTGAAAAATGAATTCACCAATGCAAGTCAGTATTATATGCAAGTTGCAGAAAAAGTACGGTGAAATCCCATGGGATGGACAGTCACTTCTCTGTCTACCCATCTGTGAAAAGACTGTCCATGACTGGAATAACACTCATCCGGTCTTCCAATTAGGTATATGTACATAAAAGGTAGAATAAAGGTTAGAAAGGAAAAGCAGAACAGAACAGATGGTATGATCAATAGAAAACTTTTGGTGATACTACCTAAGTTAGATATAGATGAAAGGATTTCTGAGTTTATGCAGACATTCTTGGAGGTTTTGCTTATTTCTGATGTTTGAAAATCCAGAGTATTAAAAGATGGATTGAATTATCCTTTATGAATTCATTTCTTCAAAATACCAAGAAGTTAATATTTCTTTTATTAAATTTGTTGTAAACATTATATGGATGCCTGATAGGACCAATCTCAAAATGAAATTTAAACAATATTGCTTCAGGGTGAATCCACTTTTCTAATAACTTTCATGACTAGCAATGCTGTATTTACTACTGGATTGAATAACCCTAACCATCAAGTGGGCTAGAGTAAAAAATAAATTCCCAAAGGTTATATGAGATTACTTTCTGAGTTGTGCTTTTCAGAGGAAATTTCTTTTGTTTGTATACAAAGTCTTAAGGAGTTTCAGCATTTCAAGTATCATATTTTGGTAGCAAATCATCACCTGGAGAAGATTAATTTTGCTTCATGATTGTCATATGAAATATGGGCATCTAATATGAACTATTTAAGGGATCTTTCTATATTCACTCTTTATGTTTTTTTGGTGTAGTTACTCAATTCTCAGTTAGCTGTGATTTATACCTTGAGCATGTGACATATCTTGTCAAAGAATGCCCAAATAAAGCTTTCATTCCCAAACTCCACCACCAAAGAAAGGATCTTTTAAGGAATTCTGAGACTTGTGTTGGTCATAATGATAAGAGAAAGACTGGAAAAATGAGATGAAAAATATGGGAAAAAAAGATTGCAGAGTATACCATACTGCTGTATTTTTAATAGTTAAAAAAAAATCAATTCACATCTGTTGTGGAGAAAATATTCCTTTTAACATAGATTCCTTAGGATAGCCACAACCACAGGAAAGTCAGTGCAAGAAATTTAATTCTGTTTTAAATATTTATCTTCCTCCTGAGCAATTCCTATTCGCCATGCTTTGCTTTAGTATTTATGAATTCAACCCACCTAGATATTAATCTGCTTGATAGTGGTAATAACCTGTTTTGTAAAGTCTTGTTTGTGTGCCCTATAACCTGTTATCAAACAAAACCTTATTGCCAGAAGGGAATACATTGATACAGTTTGAAAGGCTGTGATGATAGAAGAATTTGTGATGATCATTTACTCTTATACCCTGTAAATCGCAGATGATAAGATAAAGCTAATTAATTTCCACTTCAAATCCCATGCTTCATGTAATTTGGTTTTAGAAACAAACAAACATTTGTTCTCAATGCATAGTGTGCAGTTATGAAAAAGCTAATTATTACCCTTGATAACTTGGTCCAATGGCTATTTGCTCCAACTCTGCTTTAGCATCTATTAATTTTCCCCTGTTTTAGCTAGCTAATCAACGTGAGCTTGCCTTGATTTGCTTAATTACACTTTGACTTTTTCCCCTCTAATATCTCTTCATAAGCTTTGTGCCACATTCATCTTTTATCCACTTGGTTTTGCAAACAGCCTGTTACACCATATGAAGTCTAGGGAATTACAGTATTTTAAGTACAAATCACTAGAGTTTCTTTCATTATTCTCCAGTTTAAATTCAGAAGGAAAAAAAAAATGAGTGTGGACAGGCTTTAGTATCACACAGCATTAAATGTAGTTAAGAAATCATGCTTTCCATAACTAAGTAAAAAAAGGTAAAAATATGACTGATATCATAACCAGCTGTGCTTGACACATCTGCTTGAGTAAATATCTATTTGGTAAATGCAATTTTGACTACAAATACAGATCAATGCTAAAAGTCCTACTTCTAAATCTCAGGTGACGCTTTACTTACTGTCATGTCACTGTCAGTCTTCATTGATATTTTAAAGCTTTTCCTTTGTTTCATATACCGGTATTACTCCCACCTATGGTTATATTTGACTGGGTTTGAGGGGATTTGATGCTTATATATGACAATTAAAATGTTCCTGTTTGGTACAAGTGAGGATTTGACTAGACCAAGTTAATAGATACAAGAGGCAAAGCTCACAAGAGTTGATAATCCTTTAGTTGCTTATGAAAAAAAAGGGACTGGTGAATAGAGGAGGAAACAAGAACTTTAAAGTAGGGGAAAAAAAGATCATGGACCCAAACTCACTTCACTGTTAGGTCATTTGATTCTCCATAAAACAGTAATCATAAAAAAAATCACATTCAGCTGCTCACTAATGTCTTGGAATAGAGAGGCAAAAGTAATCTAGAGATAACTAGGCACAGCTGAAGAAAATGAAACTGTTTTCTTAATGGCTAGCGCTTTCTTAAAATGGGCAAGGGGCAGGGGAGGGAAGTAGCCTTTTTGGATGAATCCAGAGTAATTTCTTGCACAAATTCAGGCTGATGAGGACCAACACCAGCTGGCAGGGTTCTGTGTGGCCATTAGATCAAAAAAATACAGGATTGCATGATATCCTGGTGAACCCTATACTTAGGGAAAAGAGATGTAAACTACCAAGACATCTCAGTCCTTACCTAATGGGGTGTCTGTGTAGGACAATAGATTTTGAAGTAAATTTTAACTCTTTCTGCATACTGCATGAAAATGTTTTATTTGATGTCATTCCCCTCAGATTATTCATACAGTATGTCTCCTTTAAAGTAAAGAGATAAAATGGTTTCTATATATTAGTGCAAGTTCCAAGGAGACAACTATTGCTTCAATAATAGCAATAAAAATTCAAAGAAAAAATATAAATTTCAAGTAACTCCTTAAGAATGACAGTCTTGTGAAGAAGGTGTTTATTTCATCCCTCTACACACTAATAATGACAAAGTAATTAAGGGTTTATTCATCTTATTCTTCACTCGCTGTCTTGAAGCTAGCATCTTTTAACACTCCTAAATATTGTGTTAGAACCTTAATTCATAAAAATTCAAGACAATTTATTTCAGAGTTGTTATAAATTGGAAATATCTAATGCTATTTTTATACCTTATTCCACAGACAATTCCTGATTGCTGCTTCTTCTAGAAATAGATTTTAGCATGGGCTATTTTTTTTCCCTAGCGCAATAGCAGAAATTAAAAAGTTTTGAAAAATTAAGAGAATCATGTAGAATACCATTAGTCAGCATGAGAGACAGTTATAACTTTTAATCTAAACCTTGAACATAACAGAACATGAAATATTTTATGACAATATATGAATATTAGAATAGAAACACTAATTCCTTTCTCTCTCACCTCTTCAAAAAATCTCATGAAGATACAAATAAATTTTGTTTCAATAGATTTAGCTGAATATTTTTTTTCCAAATTAAACTAATATAAAAATTATGCATTTTCACTTATTTAAAATAATATACCATGACTCCAATGAAATTTTGTTTGGAATTGAATCTATTTTTAGTATCAACTATAACCATTAAAGCCAGTTTATTTTCGGAAGCCAGATATGAGAATTGTTGGGTTTTTTTTTAATTATGTAACCTCTGACAATGTATTTCTTTGCCAACTGGGAAGCAAATGTAAAAAAGGATTTGAACATTTGTAATTGATCTAAAATTTATGAGAAATAAGCAACTTCCATTAATAGTAATAAATAAAATATTATAAGCTGACATTTTATTAGAAATGAAAAAAGGCAAAATATTAAGAAAGGAAGTACACAAGAAAGTCAATCTCTATCACCTAAGCAACCAGTAATTTATGCAACAACAACCAGCACTGGCCAAAGAAAATTATTTATTTTTCTTTGAGAGGTCAGTGCCTCATTAAATTCTGTATATCTGCTCTAGGATCTGCTGGATACTAAGTTGTCCTTTTGACATACTTTTGCTCAGAGAGATGTGCTATAAGAATTGAAATAAATAAGTGAAGTATTGTTTAAAAATTCTCTTAAGAATCATCAATTCTGTATTTGACTTTCACTTTCCCCATGACAAAAATTTGTGGGATGAAATTTAGATATACTACTAGACTGTATTGATTGAATAACATCAGTTTAAATGACAAAAAAACATGTCAGTGTCCTAAGTTTTTGGTAGAAAACCTTCTAGTGATGAAAAAAAAATTGGTACTTCAAAACTGAAAAAAAAAAAAAAATACCGCAATGAAATTGTTACATGCAGACTTTAGTTAATTTATAATTACCTTAAAATAATTAAGTCATTACTAGATCTAGCTGTTATATGGAATTTTTTGCAGTATTTAGTCTGTTTTTTCTTCAGAGTTATCCATATTACTTGTGGGGATTATTAGCATTTTCTTTTTTAATGTACATTCCCTGGAAATAACTTCTTTTCTGTTTAATTAAATAAACATGCTGAAGTCATCTCACTTCCAGCATAGTTGAACCTCAAGTGGTTATGCACTGAGCTGCATAATCCTTTGCTATCATTTGCTGCATTCACTCAAGAAATAATGAAAGATGGCTCAACTCATTTATTCACTAGGGAGAAACAGGCACTATTATGGTGTTTTACCTTCCTATCAACAAATAAAATTATTAAGGATGGTAGTCAGATACAAAAAAAAGCCAAGAATTTATAACATACATACCTTCACAAACAGAAAATTTTGGGTTTTGCTTTGATCCAAGTAAATACTACTATTTCTTACAAGTCTTTTAGGGTATTCATTGCTATGCTGCCATTATATTGTGATTTGCAGTGGTATCACTGCTCAAGATTTATCTTTGGTTTTGCATTCATGCTGTGATGATCCATGGAACACATCCTCTAAGGATGTCATATCGCTCCAAAACAATTTCAGATGGTCTAAGTAATATTAAAATGATCAAGATAAAAAATAATATTTCAAAGTATAATACTTCTTTTTTAATTATAAAAAAATTGCTGGTTTCTCTTTTAGGAATAAAGAGCATGATTAAACAAAATTTATAAAACTATATGCCAAATCCAGAATTATCAGAATTATAAAAAATGGTTTTTCAAAACAGGAGAAATGTTTGTGAGGAGAAAAGTAATTGTTTAAAAATTTTGTATCTACATTTACATTTGCTACAAGTATTATTTGAAATGTTAGCTGTCTTTAACTGCCTTATTCATAACGGAAAAATTTAGTTCTTTCACCTACCAATTACAAAAGTGATTGGTTTTCCAAGTTCTAACCTTCAGAGACAGAAAAATGTGTGTCGCAAATGTTTATGACTGTGACACTGAATATAATTAAATTTAAAAATATTTCTAAAGAAATTAAGGAGTATTTTCTCAGGAAAATAAATTCTATGACAACTGATGAAAATGAGAAACAATAGCAAAACTCTTTTCATGCTACTACATATTTCATGCAACTTGCCCACTTCCAAAAGGATTTACTATGTATGGATAAACATCAGCAGTGAAATCTATATTTCCTAAAGTAATAATGTAAAACATTGAAAGCCTGTTCTAAAACTTAGCTGAGTTCTTTATTCAATGTAGATTAAAATAATTAATTTAAGGATTAATTAAAGGATTAATTTAAGAATGAGACATGTGAGATGACTTGTGCTTAACATCTGCAGATATCTATATTTGTCTTGTATATTAGGAGAGATTCTTGCTGCTCAGATTTCTAATTTTTTGAGATTATGAAATTTATCAATGTTTATGAAATTTACAAAAATAAAAACAACAAGCAAAAAACAAAACCAAAATTTAAAAGCAACATCAAAGAAAGTTTATGCTTCCAATCAATGTTGTGTCTATGCAAATAATTTGATCTGTTAAGGTGAAATATTTTCAATAAAGAATAATATATGAAACAAAATGTTCAATGTCATGAGAGCTGCATACTCACTGTGCTTCAGGTTTTTTTTCTCTTCATTGTGGGCTATTCACTAAATTACTAATTTAACTATGCAAATCATTTGGCTTAGATTTCAATAGCAAATCTTCCAAAATGGTTTTCATGTTCAAAAGAACAACTTTAACCATGATCCTGTCTATATTTTGCTGAAATCTCAACTCAGCATTCACCACCACTCCTGTATCTAGGTACTTTCTACACACCTATTTTTCATCTCTGTTTTCACTCATTCCATCTTCTCAGTGTCTGACTTTCTCTATAAAACTGACTTGATTTTCAGTCCACATTCTACCTCACCTTTGGCACCAGGTGTTTCTTCTAGTATTAACCAATGCCTACATTATTATTATTCTGGGGTCAGGTCTTAAACTTATGGTTGATGGTACATTGTAAATTACCGTAATTATCATAGAGTTCTGAAAAGTTTTGAAGACATGCCTGCTAATCACACTCCTTTATATTCTCTCCTTTATTCTTGCCTCCTACTTCACTGCATATCACTGAATTGAATTCTTTTGTAACTACCATTTCTTCATTTTATATTAAGAATATTGCAACCCTTCCTTAATTCTGTGTATGATCTTCTATCTCTCTCCTATAAATATTAATGCAACCACTGAGAGAAGTCCAGACAGAAATTAATATGGACTGTCAATAAATAGCCTAAAACCAGTTATATAAGAAAAGTAATCTGAGATACATATATATGTTCTAGCTGTAAGTAATACAGAAAGATTAGTATCCTCAAAGACTGTCAGTTTCTCTACTGCTGTTGCCTGGATTTTCTGCTGGGATTGCCCTAACCCTCTCATCGCCCCAGGTAATTGTTTAGTGTATTTTCTTTTCAAAATTACTATTTTTAATTCTTGGCAGTATGTTTACCTCATGAATTTAGTTTTTGGGCAGTGAATAGCCTACATTTCTTTTCTTTCTTCTTGTAAAAATGTATGTGTCCTATGTACATATAGTTTACATAATACAAACAAAAAAATCAGTATTGAAAGAAAGGGTGTGAGGAGTTAATCCTCATAGGGATTTTCCAGTCTTGGCATTTCAATTAGATTAATTTTCTGAATCTCTAAACAATCTTATGATGAGATCCAGGTCACTCTGCCAATATAAAGACCTATAAATGTAAGGTTACACTGATCCATTATTGAATCAATAAAGCAAAATAAAATCAACAGGATAGAAAAATAACACGTTTTCCATGTGTAACTGTCAGAGTGCTCTGTTAAAGTTTCCAAATCAAGCTGTTCTATTTATAGGTATAGAGAATGGTGCAAAGAATTTGCAGCCTAGCTAGATGTAGGGGTTCAAAAACACAGTTATTGTAAACAGGCTAGCAGATGCTAACATCAATCAATGCCTAAGGAATGAAGGATGAACAAAGTCCAGTTTGACTGTATAATCCTTGTCAGGAAAAATAACATTTCTAAACCTCTATGAAATAAACTCACTTTTTTCCTAAGACAGATTTCCAGGAACTCCTTGTCTTTTCTCAGATAGTTCAGCGCAACAAGGCTGGTGAAAGATCTGGAACACAAGTCCTGTAAGGAGCAGCTGAGGGAGTGGGGATTGCTGAGCCTGGAGAAGAGGAAGCTCAGGTAGCAACCTTACCCATCTGAGGGTGAGGCTCTGCTCCCGGGGAACCAGCCACAGGACAAGAAGACACAGCCTTAAACTGTGCCCAGGGAGGTTTAGGCTGGCCATTTGGAAGAAGCTCTTCACAGGAGGTATTTGGGTGATTGCTCGTCTTATCTGCTTCTCTTTCTCTTTCTACAAGATTGAAACTGGACTAATTATTTTTTGACCTTTTTTCCCCCTCATTTTTAAGGCTAGGAAATATAAACTTAATCACAACACAAATAATAGTCTAAATCAGTGGTCTGCCAAACTGTTTATCATCACCCTTGTCAGTGAAAGCTTTCTAACTCTATGCCCTCAATATAAGTATATTTATTTATACATTTTACATGTACCATATACTACTGAAGTTCTAGTATTTTCTTCCTAATCCACAATGAATCAGGCTTTTCACCCTTGCCTGCACCCCAGAATGCAGCCTACTTATCTAGGTGGGGGTGAGGAAGCAAACAAAATTTCTTCAGTAATTTTTTTTTTCAGGACTGGGGGGTGGTGGTGGGGGAATAAATAAACAAAAGCAAAAATTATTTTATAATTTTATTGTTTGTTCCTTCAAGAAGCCCTAAAATCCATTTAACATAAAGTCTTCAAATTCTGTGTGAGAAGAAAGTCAAAACAAATACCTTTGAATACTCTCCCAAGCAAAATAACAAAACAGATTGCACCAATTTAATCTTGCAAAGACACATACACTGAAGTCTCTCTATCACATTCCTACAACAGAATTTTCATTGAAAAATATTATCTTTTCTGCTGAAATCACAATCTTCTTGGCTTTCATCCAGAATCAATTCCTTTGCTTTCTTATACACAAAATATTTAATGTATTTCTGTACATCTTCAGAAAAGTAATTTTTAAATTATTTCTTGTATTGGCATCCTAGCTAGTAATGGCAATCTAAGATTAAGATTTCTAAGATTATCAAGAATTCATTGGTAAAAACTCCTGTGTCAGCTTCAGTCTCAGCAGAAGAGAGGGCCATTGTTAACATCAGTGCTCCTATTTTGTAGAGTTAGATTTTGTAGTTCAAGTACTCAAATTTTCAGTGTATTTGGTTTTGGCCAAAGCTACAGATCTAATAGCTCAGAGAGTTCTCTACAATTAGAGAACTATGATTGTTCATTAAAATCCACTTATCTCAAGTATTACATGAAAATTTCAGTGGTTACCCCTCATGTATATTTAGTTAGATAATCACCAGTTTTTTCTTTGTGAGGTTTCACACAATTCAGAATCTGAAAGTATTTATAGATGTATTAGATTTAATACATATGTTATCACAAATTTAGCTGATAGCATGTCAGGTTTCACTAAATCCTTTCAGACTATCAGACAAAAGTCAAAATTACTACTTAAAAACTTTAGAATGTCAGCAATTTTGAAGGAGGTGGTAGATTATCTGTTTCTGAATCTATTTGGCAAGAATGAAACAAAATCCAAAATAAATATTAATAAAAGACCAAAAAAAAATCATATTTTACAATATTTTTATGTATATTACTGTGGAATTTTTCCTCGTTTTCCTCTTCAACCAAGCTCTTTGTCTGCAGAAATATTCAGTGCTGAGAATCTTCATGTTATACTTATGTTCTTAAGGATGTACATGGCCTTAAAATGTCCCTCTGAATTATACTGTGCTTCTGCTTGAGTGTAACTTTTATTTCAAATTTCACTCTATTTATATCATCCAGTTTTCATATTTTTCAATTTGACTTGGAGTTACTTTCTTATTAAGCTCAAATTCAGTCATAAATGAAAACACTATAGCAGCAGATTGTTGTCCTTGTGAATGTAATTGCTAATTTAAGTATGTATATTATTCATTAATAACGAATTATATACTATTACATTTATGAATTTATAAAATAAAAAAAAATAAATTTATGGAAATTTAGAAAACAATCCAATCCAAGGGTATTTCATGAGCATGAGGCAGCACACCTGCTTGCCTAAGCATTCAGTAGTTATTGTACAATATTGAGCTGCAGGAAAAAAATCACAAAACCAAATGAAAGGAGAAATAATATAAAAGAAGAGCAAAATTCCAGGGAGATTGTTTTGCATTTCATATTCTTTGAATTGACTATGTAACTCCTTCCTGTAGATCTCATTGGAAAATTTTATGGAATTGCAGGTATCCACATCTAAGAGACTGTCCTGAAAATAGCTACTAGAGTGTGCAGTCATTACCTAGCCTCAAACTCTTGGTATTCTGAAAACACCTACAATTTTGATTGATATTTTTCTCTAGGATCTAAATGTTCTTTCACTTCAAATACCAAACAGCAAAAGGTTCTGGAATAGACTCAAGCCTCAAATGTATTCAGAAATAAGACTTTGCCTTGGGCACATCAAGCACCTAATTTGGCAGATGTTCTCAGAATACACTTAACAAACAGAGCTTTAGATAAAATACTGCTGTGTTTAAATGTAATTTAATTTTCTTTTCTTATTAAGGAGTCATCTGAAGGTAGCTAGAGGTTTGATTTCTACTTCTGACTGAGTGGTAAACACTGAGTCCCTGTATTTATTTAGATCCATTTGTTATTTGTACAGTACACTGTGGAAGTCCCAACCAAAAGTCCTCCATTGTCTTTATGAATCCTATGGATAGTTAGAAGCAAAACCCATGACTTAATCTTTCAATTTGAGTTTAACTGCATAACATAGGCCTTCCATGTTTGCAACTGCAACACCACTGTCTTTGGTACTGGCTCTTCACTTTCTTTCCCTTACATTTCCAAAATTAATGTGCACAGCATATTGTAGTTTTTAGTTTTGTATTGTATAGCTATTGTATAGCACATTGAAAAGTTAAGTATAAAATAGTTATCCGCATTCTCATTACACTTAAAATAAATTACAAAGTGCATGAGGATGTAAATTATCTAATGATTTAGGAAGGACAGACTGCTGCATAGTGATTGCACTTCCTTCCATAAATTATAAAATGAAACTAGATAACTATTAAGACAGAAAACTCCTATAATTTTAACCTACCAACATGAATCCTACCTATTTTGTTCAAAAATAAAAATATACTAGTGATTCATTTTGTGAAAATTTATCATTAATTGATATGTGAAATTTTGGGGTTACACTGGCCAGTAATAAGTCTTACACAGCTGCTTGCTCATTCTCTTGCTCACAGCTGGATGAGGAAGAGAATCAGAAAAGTAAAAATGAGAAAAGGTAAGTAAGGGAAAAGCTGCAAACAAAACAAGGAATTAATTCACTACTTTAAAACAAGGAATTAATTCACACCTTCACACCATGGTGAAGGTGTTTGGCCAACTCCAGGAAAGCAGGGCTTCATCACATGTAACTGTTACTTATGAAGATACATGTCATAAATCACAACCAAAAAGAGCACCAAACTTGTCTCCCCCCCCCCCCCCAAAAAAAAAACAAAACAAACCAAACCAGCCAAAAAAAAAAAAAAAAAAAAAACAAAACAACCAAAAAACCAAACAAAAAAAGAACCTCTAAACAAAAAAACCCAACAACAAAAAAAGAAATTATGGGTTTTCATCCATAGATTGCAAGTTTTTCAAGATTTTTACAGTTTAAAAATATTAACTTCTCATGCTATTTCTGACCATTTTGTGGTTTTGTTTATTGTTTCTTTTGGGTTGAACTTGTCTGGCTGCCAGATCCCCATCCAGCAGCTCTTTCAGTCAACAAGACAGGGAGAAAAAAATAAGATAAAAAACTTGTTTGTTGAGAGAAAGGCAGCAAGACTACTTGCCAAGAACATTTTGAGGTAAAGCAGACGTGCCTTGAAAAAAAAGAAAAAAAGGAATTTAATGCCAATGAAATTAGACTTGGATGGTTATAGATAAAGAAACTACAACAGTTTTGTCTCTACTTATTAACCTCCACCTCCCCTGCTTTGAGAGGCCCAGAGGAGAAAGGAGGGGATGATTATTGTCAGTTCATAACTGTTGCTCTTTGCCACTCCTTCCATCTCACTCCCCTTCTCCAGTGAAAAGTTCTTTCCATGAGCAGCAATTCTACAGGGTAAACCTGAAGAATAAGTCTCCAATGGCTGCAGCTCCTGCCAGAAGAACTCACTCCTTCATGGCCCTCCTTGGGCTGCAGCTTATTTCAAGGAATACCTGTGTGATCCACCATAGTGCCCTCTAATGAGCTTTGGGGAATGCTTTGATGCAGAACTTAGAGCATCTCCTCCTCCTCCTCCTTCTTCTTGGACCTTGATGTTCGCATGGTTGCTCCTAATTTTTTTTCTTCATGCCTCACTACTTATGGGCAACATTTTGCCCATTTCTTAATAAGTCTTCCCATCAAGACTCATGACCACAGGACTCAGCCATTTACTGTGGTCGGTCTGCTGGAGCCAACTGGAGCTGTCTGTGTCCAACACAGGGCAACCCCAGCCTCTTCTCACAGAGCCCAACTTTGCTACCAAAACCTTTCCCCCTACATCCTATTCAACTGTACATCTGTACACTTAAATAATTAGATCAGTTCTAAGAGCCAGAACAAAGGCTCAATATAAGTTGGCCATTCTGATCAGAGAAGGTGTTTTCCCAGGTAGAGGTAATTTGTTCTATGTAGAGTAAATAAGAACACCAAAGAACAATATTTGAAGGCTTACAGATGTGAGAGACTGTGATTTGTGATAATGGACAAAGTGGAGTTTTCAATCAATATTTCCCTATTTTTTTCAATCCATTTAATAGGAATGACAAAAATAAAGTAGGATACCAAGTTTAAAACAAAAAGATCCCACCTTGATATAGTGAAAACAGATTCCAAGTAATTTCCTTTGCACAATAAAAATTCTTTTTCTTCTTTATAAATTGCAAAAAGTGGATGATTAATTTCTCTAAATGGTACCTTACTCTCAAATCCTCTGTGATAGAGGCTAATCAAAACAGTATCCAAAGGGCACCCACATAGGAAAGAAGCAGAAAGAGTTGTATAAAGAATTTGTATTTACAAATAGCAAGCATAAGATGCCTGTAGATGGTATGATAAGAAAAATACCAGAGTGACTGAAAACAGGTGGGAGAACAGATATGTGCTGAATAATCAAGTGGTAATGCTAAATAGATGGTATGAGTTTGGGTGTCTAGTGACACACGCATACACATCTAGTGCCACCACTACCAAAGGGTGTCTGAGAGACATTGGCAGATATGGCACAGAGTCTGAGACCTTAAAATACTTATTTAGGAGCAGCACCAGGAAGCTGAGCAAGATATCCCAGGACATTGCAAATGGCACAAGACACCAGTGTCTAAATAACTAAACTGGGCGCATTCACTCAATAAGGACATGTTAAGGAAACAAGATGTGCTTGTTAAATTCTACTGATTGAGGGAAAATATTTTGCATTTTGTAGAATATGCATAATTTTGTTCACCTCTAAAGTAGGATGAGCCTTTATCAAAGCTCTCCACACCCCTAAACTACTAAAATAGTAGCTGTGTCCTGTCTTCAGAGATGTGGGAGGCATGAGCAGGACCTCTGTTTTCCGTAGTGTCTTCAATTCTGGGTCATATGATACAAGCAAATATGGGGTGTGGGGGGCAGGAAGGGGACAAAGGAACAGTAGAATGTTATGAAATTAATTGCTGAAAGGTGTTCAGTATTGAAGGGTGTCCTGAAAAGTGTTTATCATCACTTTTTTAAGCGTCCAGGCTTGTGTTTTATTCATTGGATTGCTGTTAGTAATCCTGGTGTATGGTTCATTGGTTGCCAGCTAATTTTATGTCATGATGGAGAGATGAATAAGCTTCATATGTTCTAATTTGAGTTAAAACAGGTGACTTGAGATGCCTTTCCCTGCAATAAACATGGTAACAATAGACTTGGTAGCCCTAACTCAGGTAAAAATGATTTAATTAAATTTAATTGAATCAAATAGAAGGTTATTATGTGCTTTGGACTATAAATGTTTTAATATAATCTTTAAACTTTTCAGGAGAAGAAAAACAGGACGGATAATTACATTTAAGCAAAGGTATTGGGTAAGGTCTGACCCTAAGACTATTGAAATTGGTAGAAATAATCACACTGTTTTCAGCATCATTTTGTTTAAACCATAATTAAATATACTGAGTTTCTTTCTTTTTTTTTTTTTTAATCTTATTTAATGCCTGGGTGGAGGGTATAAAAGAATAATGATCTTAAAAAGCTGTTAAGTAAAACTACCAGATTTTCTACAGGCAAATACTACTTATAGAGTCTATGCAAGAGCAATTTCCTAACAACAATTTTGAATTTTTTAAAATGTACTACAATTCAGTTTTATATAAATCATCTTATAATTACATTTTTCTGATGTCACACAGTCCTTTTAATACTATTTGCAATTGACACTAAAATTAGGGTTACAGAAACAAACTAAAAATGACAACAGGAAAAACACAGCCACAAAAAAATTTTCTGTGGTTTTTTTTTCCAGTCACATATTAACATTTTTGCTTTACTGCTTAAATCCCAAGTAGTGGAGTAATTTTTTATCAATCTGAGTGTGGCATATATGTAATTTTAATTCTTATATTGATATCTCATCTACAGATCTACTCTTCTGCACTCTCCCTTTCTATCACAAAACATAAAATTTGAAATGTGATTCTTCCCTAAAGATAAAAAAATCTGGTATTTCTAGGTTATGTCTTTTTAAAGATATATTAAAAAATATAAAGAGAGAGAGAAACCAATTGAAAACTTAACCTTCATTTTAACAATTTTTCTTCGGACTACTCTTGAAAAGAGTCTTATATGGCATTGTCAAACAGGCAGCCAAGAGTCTTAGTTTTTTTTTTTTTTTTTAATATTTATGGGGCAGATATCCACATGTTACAAATTCTAATTATGTTGATCAGTGTTTGGGAAGCATTGCTGTGTTTTTATAAGAAATGTAATTTTTCTGGGTGTCATTACTTTTGTTCTAAGTAGCAATGAAATTTAAACAGCTGAATTTATGTTTCATACTTCCTTTATCTCTCTCCATTCAGACATATAGGAACTTTTTATATTTTAGTCCTTTATATACCTTGTAGAGCTTTCAATATTATTTAAGCACATCACAATATGTATCTGCACTATGTGTTGATTCTCCCCAAGGATTAACCAATTCAATATGATATATTCAAAGAAAATATTGTGGCAAAGTTGTCTTTAAAACCAGGCATCATAAAAACCACATTTTTCACCCCAAAAATATAAGGGTTAATCAAACATCTTGGAAAATATAACTTAATTTCCTGCACTAGCAAGGCTAATTATGTTTAACTGAAAGCTACTTTCTATCAGTTTTTAATTAGATACTTTTGCTTTACAAGTACAGAAATCATGGACTGCATCCCAGTTCTGAGTTATGTGAAACTGTGGGGGAAAATGGTGATTTGTTGTGATCAGTGTGATTAGACTGACAGTAGGTACGTATTTTCTATGAAGATTCTCCATAGCACGTTTTCTGAAGCTCTCCAAGGGTAGGGGAGAGGAGGGAGTGGAGGAAAACTTTGATAACTTACAAAAGAGTCTGTAGACCAGATTCAGCTGAGAAAGTGAAAAATAGATTGCAGAGACATGAGCCTTTAATAGATCAAAATTGCTATAGGGAAAACACTGATATCAAATGTTTGAAAAATCCTTAATGTCCAACCCCCCACCCCCCAAAAAAAAAACCCAAAAACCCACCATCCAAATAAACAAACCAACCAACCCTGAGGAAAGAAACAAGCAAATAAAACCCAGGCAGACAAGAGCAATTCAGTAATGTCAGGGATCAGTAGTGTACAAGCAGGGCACAACTGAGAGCATGCAAGCATTCATGGCCCCATTGCAGCGTGTGAGCATGCATGGCAGCACTGTGAGCAGAGCTGCAGAGCTGCAGAGCTGCAGTGTGAGCATGCAGTGCTCCGCTGGGAGGCTGTCAAAGGCGCTGCTGCAAGTGTGCAGTTTGCTATCAAGGTGTGTGAGCTTTCAGGGCAGTGTGCGAGTGTGCCGGAAACTGTTTGAGTGTTGGGTGTAATGGACGGTCTGGAATGTCCAGAGCTGTGGTTGGTAATGTCAGAGGTGAGAGCCTCTGGGCAAGGATAGAGGGACAAACAAATGAAGTGAGTGTCATCGTGGGAGCTTGCTATCAGCCATGCAGGCAGGATGACACCAAATTATTTTTTAAGGAACCAAGGGACACCTCTGAATAAGCCACCTTTGTCCTTGTGGGGAAACTCAACGTGATGGGTGTTAACTACACAGTTGGTACCAACAAATCCAGGAGATTCCTAAAACACCAGTGCGAGAATGTTTAGTACAGATACTCAGGGAGCCAAACTGGAGACATGCACTCCGTAATTTGGGGCTTGTTCCCAGAGAGGGTCTCATGGGTGAAATGGTAGTTGGTGGACAGCGACCACACAGTCATCAAGCTTCAAATCTCTGATGCCTTGCCGGTGCCCAACTTCTCCTGAGATGGACCAGGCACAGGCGAGTACAGCAGGAAAATCAGCAGCTTTTATTAATCTGTGCATGATGAAGCCACCCTAGCTGACTCCCTCAGGATGCCACGCCAGCTCCTGGCCAAGCGCCATCTCTGGGAACTGGCCTGCTGCACTGGCAGCTGTCCCACCATCTAGGACACTGGAATAGCCTGTGCAGAGCCTGCAGCCCCTGGTCTGAGGCAAGAGGGCTGCTTCTTTGCTCCTGAGGGGATGGGATTCCAGCTGGTGAGGTGAGAGGAGAGCCTGGGTGGGCAACAGCGGCTGTGCATGGCAGGGATACAGCTCTCTGCCCCTGCCGCTGTCACCAGCTCTATAAATTCATCAATAACTTAAAAATGAGTACTCCTGTAAAATATTTAATTTGTAATCCTCAAAAAATCATGGTATGAGTTCAAATTTCTGTGCACACTAGAAATAGTTCCTTTTATGATTTCAACAGATAGTACCACTCATCATTTCTAAAACTCATTCTAGATGCATTCAAGGGAGTACTGGCCCTCTGCAATTGCTGCCCTCTGGCTGGCAAAATATGTAGATGGCTGTGATTCTCACCAAAGCATAATTAAATTAATGGCATAGTCTATTTTTTCCCAGTAAACAGCAGCTGCTATGGAAACCATATTTTGTTGGTTCACATGATAACATGATTTTCTGCAGTTTATATTCACAGTGCAGGAAACTATCACTTATTACCACAATGACTGCAAGTGATGTAGTTACCATCAGTCATACATTCCAAAATTGCTGCAGCTTTAACAACTGTTATTTGAAATCCTAAAATTCATTTTAATGCTACATCTCAGGTTTTCTGTGGTATGAAATGTTTCTTTCTGCTTCAATGCTGTTAATCCGAGAAATGTACTGGATCCAAGCAGCATCCTCATGATGGTGAGGAATTAGGCTTGTAAGGGCCGTGTGGGGAGAAAGAATAAAGAGACTGCAGCAGCCACGTCTGCCTGAAATCACAGAAGCCGCACTCCTGAACAGTTAGCAGAAATCAGCTAATGCACTGATCTACATATATCTGCTACAACCAGCTTGCTACTTTAAAAATGCAGCCAACAGGACAAGCATAGATCTTTACAAATATTTCATGCATGTTTCACATGCAGAGCTTGATTATCCCCACTTTACTGCTGGCTCTGCGTTTGTGCAGCAGCCCTGCTGATCTCCCAGAGGACGCAAAAGAAGGAGCTGTAATCTGCTGCTGTTTTGGCAGCTGATAGAAACAGCACGTTCAAACGCAGTAATAAATTCCCATTCCTTATATAAAACCACTCATCCAAGGGGACAATAGTGGGTAAAATGTTGCTGATTTGTGTAGGTGCATCATACTAATTTACTTTTTATTCTTACTTTGAGGAATAAAGAACTTTCAGTTGCCAGAGGCAATAAATCGGACATGACAGACCAGTGAGTTGGGCAAATCCTGTGCTTATTTTTTAAGTATTCCCTGCCAAATTCTAAGAATTTATGAGTCATCTGTGATTATGATAAAGTTTCATGTTAATAAAAAACCTGATCAACAGCTACATTCTTTCTTTTTCCCCATAACTTAGCAAGCCAGTGTTCCAAGACATTTATTTGGACAGTGCAGTACTTGCAAATATTATAAGATATAGGCCAGTATACAAAGTGAACCTTAAAGGTCTGGGTGGTTATTTTATTTTGGTTGCAGTGTTGTCATTTTTAAAAATATATTTGTGTCATTTACTTTGTATAAGTAGCTTTCCACAAAATTGCAATACTTGCTTCTTTAGATATTTTTTGTTTTTTAAAATTTGTTCTGAGTTCTGCACCGTGGTGACCTTTCCTCGTATCCAGTCAGTTTGTCACAGATTCAAGATCTTATGTTTGCTGGGATGTGTAGATCTGTGAAGACTACAGGCACAGTTTTCTTCCTAGAGTCTGGAAAGATACTTGTAATTTGGCAGCAAATTTAATAGCTTACAAGTGTGTACAAATGAGCAATAATAATATATTGTCAGTATTTAGTATCTATTCCTAATAGTGTTTTTTCCAGCTCCGTCTATCAAAATATATTGGGGTCTGCTGAAAGATTTCAAGGGGATTTCTAAGCAAAATCCTTCCCCATCTAAAGGTATTGAGGAAAGAATTTGAACAATTGCTCTTGTTGTCCTGTAACCACCATTAAAACTTCAGATGGTTAGTTGAGAGTTATCAGACAATAGGTCTGATAATTTTCAAGACAGCCTTTTTTATTGTGTATTTTCTTCCCTTTTAATGATATAGATTGATCTTCTCTACAAATTTGTGTGGAAACTTTGGGCGCTGTTATTCTGGATTCTTACTTACACTGGTGACATTCAAATCTGACAAGTCAGTTATACATCATTTACTTCTTAAAGTATACTTGATATAATGGTATTATTTAATATTACTTAAAATCATTGCTCCACAGTATATACCACTACTGCATCTACTACAAAAGGCTTACAGGGTAATAAAAAAAAAAAAAATGTGTATTCATAATAGGTTTTACAAATATTCACATACACATTTAAATGCATTTAAATACATAAAAATAGTTTTCTTCCTTTTTTGTCAGAATTTAATTTCCCATAGTATTAAAACTCAACTTCTTTCATTTCCATACTCGTTGTTTGATTTCCAAAGCTCTGTGTAATAAGTCTGTCAACAGCAATAAGGCAGTAGGTAGGAAAAACCTCTTTTTATGTTGTTTCTTCTTGTTTATTCCACTTTCATAACACTTGGAAGAGTACCATCACCTTAAGTTGTCACACTTCTGTCTTTCAGAGCCAGTTACAATACTTAGAATGTAGCTGGATGCTGTGATTGAGAGCTTGTGCTCTCCTCCATGTAATTTACAGCGTCCTTGAACCCCTTGATATGCTGTGTTTAGCAGCAAGCACAAACCAACCATAACACAAAGATTTACTTGTTGCTGCCAGATTATTTTTTTAAATTACTGAAATGTCAAGACTTTCAAGCTTTTCGCTCTTTCAAGCTTTCTGACACTCCTGTACTCACAGAAGAACAACACAACAAAGTTTCTGTTATTTGTTGTAATCCTTTGTTATAGCAAGTGCAGTTATGAAGCTTCATGTCTATCAGAGAAAGGATTTCAGAATTTTTTTTCTTTGAACTACATTTCATGAACTGCTGGTATGATATATTTTTTAAGCATAAAGAAATGCAATAGTAATTCCTCTTTTTTTTTCCATTTAATTTTGGGTTGTTCTCTGATATTTGTTGGTGTATCCAAAAAATATGACACATAACAAGGAGATGAAGACATCCCTTTCAGGGATGCAAACTGAGTTTCAGGGGTTTTTTTTAGTTAACATTTTCTAAGCATAAGTGATGGACATGGTGCACTCACTCTACAGATGGTCTGTTAAGTTATTACTTTAAGCAGTTGGCCAGAAGGTAGTGTGGCTGGAATAGAGTTGGCAGTCTTTTCTACTCATCAAATAAGTCATATGAATATTTATGGAGTACAAACTATGTATATGCACATATATATATGTGCAACAGTAGCAAAACTTATTTAACTTCACAGAAGCCATAAGTTCTTCTGTATGTATCTTCCAGTTCCTTCTTTTCTGTCTTGTGTTTCAGTAAACTATATAGAAATACTGAAATGTTAAACAAATGCTACTTTTCATAGCATATGCTCCTACCAGCAAGATATTATTTTATGTACCTAAGAATTCTCTTAGCATTCTCATACACTTTTTATGAAGCATTGATTAGGTATGTATAATGAAATTACTAGCACTGATAATTACAGCAGTAATTTAAAAGTGGTCTTGATTGATGAATTCCCAAGGATATTATCTGTAACAGATGATTTGATTAGTTGCACCTTGCTTTTTTAAAATTATGTGAATATCAAGTAGATGAAAACAACCCAACTCCCTAGTCATATGTTTTTTTTCTGTTCTTCTAAGAAGAACAAGTGCTTAGTATAGAATCCAAAAAAATTCTGGGCAGAGGAGTTTGCCAAACATCACCATGAAGCTGGCCCCTTGTCCTATTTGGACTGCCTTATTCTTTTAAGTTTTACAGTACATGAGCAGATGTTAGGAATGGGCCATTCCTTTTTCCTAGTAGAGTCATGTAAAGACATCAGACTCGCTGTTTTTTCAAGATAAAGACAACAATTTACATAATTTCTTAAAGATGTGAGACAATTGATAGCAATGAGAACAATCTAATGGGTTGAGTATAGTCATGGATCTAATTTTTTGTTTTGATGGCAATGTACCCCACAGAGGCTGTCTTAAAGCAGAATAAGTGATGATGTCAAATGGAGCAACTCTTGAAGAAAAAAATCTCACGTCTCACAGGGCTGTTATAGAGCCTACACTTTGAACACATCAGCTTCTTTTTCCCCCTCATTGTGTATGGACCTGTACAGGAGATTCAATAGATTTACAAGTAAAATCTCAAAGACAAGTTTATTCCTAACATTTACCTAAAATTCAAGTTTCTATTTTTTACATGATATTAATTTTATCTATAATCCTCTCAATTTCTTAGCCTTAACCACTGCTACATTATCATCCTCCAGAGTTTAATGTCAATAGGATATTAAAGGATTTGGGGCTTTTAATTAAGATTAGATTTCATTTAGCCACCTATAGCTAAAGAAGATGAAAGCAGAACTTGGAAAGCATATGCTCTAACTCATTCACCTGATGAAAGATGAACAACATATTGAAGTTCTGTACATAATAGAGAACTAAAGTAACCAGTATTTAGGTCAAGCAGTGTGCAGGTTAAACAGGCAGTGCATAACTAAAATGGACACTTCACAGACTAGTCAACCAATCAAATGGTGGAGCTACATTTACTGGGGCTACCAAGAAAGCAGATATTTCTTTACCTATCTTAATAATAATAATTTTTAAAACCCCACCAAATCCACAATAAACCCACAGCTCAAAGCAAAATGAAACAAAGAAGTCCAACCAACCCACAACTACAAAATGCCAAAAAACCCACGCCATAAAAAATATTCCCAGGCACTGGAAAACAATCAGCTCCACTGTTAGTGGTTAAAATGGCTCCAAGTATGCTTTTGGCCTTTGATGACAATCAGTCTCTCCAAAAATTCCTAGGTACAGTCCATGAATTATGATCATAGCCAGGCATCATTCCCAGCAGACAGATTAAATTTGCCCACCTGATGTAGAGAGTAAACGTGTTTGTATTCCTACAGCTTTGGGCTGTTCTGTGTCATCCATCAAGTTATGTGTTTAATTTATTTTTAGATATATATTTAATGTGAAAAAAATAGGAGTAAAACTATATACTTAAACTTCACTATAAAATGCAGCAATAGGTGTAAAAAGAAAAAGGGCATATACTCCCTTTTAAAGCTGGACATAGATAAGTGAGACACTGGGATAGAAGTAGTGCATATGCAAAGACTAGAGGAAATTCTTCATAGATAATAGAGGCAAAATAGATGAAACTTGGGATTAAAAGTAATGAAAAAGTCAGGGGGTTTGTGAAGAAATTTTATACTGAAATGAGAAATTGAAAAGCATAGAGTTTACAAAAATACCACAAGAAAAAAGGCAAAAAACCCCAGTAATAATAGGCATAAAAATTTGTCAAGAATTTCATGTCTTCAACAGAACTCACTAATTGTATACATATGAAAAAAGATGCACTAATCCTAATATCTAGGGAAAAAAAGCAAAACGAATTTTCTAATGTCTCTGAGGCCGAAAGAAAACTCTTAAACAAGACTTAGCGCTCCAAAAGTTCATTTATCCAGCAGTTAATTCTACAAGTATAACCCCTCTTTTGCTTGAGGAACAGACTAGCATTATTATTTCTGAAGCCTTTGATCAGGCAAGAGATTCAACAGAGGATACATTTACTGACACGTTTAGCAGATAGGAGAAGGAAATAAAAAAACAAGCAATCTCTCCTTATATGCAAAAGGATAAAGGACAAAAAAGGGATAAAGTAAACTTTCCATTAAGGTATAAGAGAGACAGGGGAAGAGAAGATGTGTCCACAAGTTCAAATAGCTTTCAAAAGAAGAAGAGCTTTAGATTGAGGCTAAAGAAGTAAAGCAATAAACTAAAATATGTCTAAATTCTAAGATAAAAGAGAAATAGCATTGATGACTAAAATAACAACACAGAGAATATTAGAGCAAATTAATTCAAAAACAAAAAAAAGGTAAGTCATACTAAAATTGAAGTTGGAATTCATATGTTCCTTCTTCTGCCAAGAAGACTCTTTTACAGTATTAAAGAATGTATGCCTTACCGTGGAACTTGAAAAATATGTTGTAAAAACTAACGTTCAAATTTGACTATGGTTTATGGGATACTATAAGGAACAGTATTCTTAAAGCAGAAGTTTAATAAACATTTTTCCTTTCATTCTATCTTTCACATGCAAAGATTTAAAAATAGTAAATAGGATGGAAAAGTTCCAATGTGATTTTACATATGTCAAGTCAACAATAAAACCAAACATGGTAAGCACTTCAGTATCAATGTCATACCAAAAGACAAAAACAAACTTTCAGTTCTAGAGCCCAGCAAGAAAAAAAGAATTAAAATTGCTTATGAAGAGTGGTTTGCAGACAATGCTCTCTGCTGCTGGCAATATAAATAGGAACTTTCAATACCAGAGCTACTTCTAATACAATACCTGTATAAATATTATACAAAATTGTATCATACAATCTTTTTTTTTTCCCTTACAAAAGATTTTAAAGTCCTCAAGAAATTATTTCAATCTTGAATTAGTTAAAGAGACGAACATATGTGGTTTAACTTTACCTCAGTATATAACGAGATTAAGGGTGTGTTGATGCATACCAAATCAAAGGTGAAGAAAAAATATTCCTCATTCTACTTATACAGGCAGTAATTGGAAAAATTAGGCAAAGATTCTCTGATATAAATTATGTATTTTTCCTAAATTATTGTTTTTATTCTCCTGAACTTGTTGCTAGAAGAGACCCAAGCTAGGGAAAAGTAGCTGTACAATGTTTCTTGATTTTTTTTCTTATTCATATTAGATTTCAGGGGAATTTGTATGATATGTTGATTTTTCCTGTCACAAATGTAGGTGATAATGACCTTCATATGGGCACCATTAAATAAAATACTTCACGATCTAATCTTTAGCCCAGAGAAGAGGCAGCACAGTACAGCTCCCACCCACATGGACACACTCCTTTCCCTTCCTTTTCCAGGGTTACCTCCACGCTGCCTTCTGGAACAGTCATGAGCCTTTGCTAGCATCAGTGTGAGAGCTGCCTCAGAGAATGCCTATACCCAGGATTATGCTACTACATAAACTTGAAAAATGCCAGCTTTAACAAGACTCTCCCATGAGCTAGTCTTGGACAGGCTTAATATTTAGCTCTTCCCCCACTTCTCTTTTGGGCTGCTTCAGCTGCCTCCTTTCAAAATCTGTCTGCAGAGGGAGCTGAGTGTTAACAATACAAATGAGAGGAAATTGTTGCCACTTGGTATCAGGGCACCAAGTCTTTCATTGCTCATCTTACCTGCTGAAATGCACAGCCACCTACAGAAGTGGTCACTGGTTTCATCCAGGCTACTTCTATTTATTGTTCTTAGGTGCCCTGTGCAGCACCTTCTTGATTCGATAGCAGGGGGAACAGTCCCCTTACTATCCCTAGACTTCCTGAAGTTAGTCTGGTAGAAGGCTACAAAAACTGCAGAGATATGATAACTTTGCAGAGAAACACAGAATATAGACCTCTATAAGATGCGCTACCAAAATTGCTAGTTAACAAAGACAAATCTTTTCTTGCAATGTGAGGATACAGTAATATATATATATGAGATATATGAAGTTTAGCAGTACTGCAAATTTAAATCTAAAAAGAAAAGAAAATCACAAAGGATGAACTAATAAGCAAAGACAGTGTATAGAAAAAGTTCTGTAAAGACCATGTTCACATTTTAAAAGTCAAGAAATAGAAATGTACAAGTGTTTACATAGGTATATACAGAAATGAGGATGGATGAAAAGATATTTGAGACTTTAGTGATAGAAAAAAAGGCATAAAATGATGCTACACTACATAACCTGTTTATTAGATAAAAAAGGAAAAAATAATTGCAAAGACAAGTAAGGCTAGCAGTCTCATTAGATTCAAGTGAGTAACTTTTGATTTTTTTTTTCCTTTTATCTTGGCAGAGTTCCAGGTTAAATTACAATCTACAGAAGTAGCAAGATTCAATAATCTTTCTCAGCAGTATCTCTTGCATAGCAACTGCTTGAACTCAAAGTCAAATTTCATAACTGAGAATTATTTTCCAGGACATGAACCATGAAGTACAAAAAGATAGTAAATAACCACAGTCCACAGGTTCCTTAGGCATACAGAAGTGAAGGCAAAGTGACTGGTTCAGTATTTTTCCTTGGAAAAAACCCCTACTTTTGGAGCAACCATTTGGGAATGTAAAAAGGCTTTCCGAACACTAACTGTGAAATGGTTTAATGAAAGTGGGTAATTCTCTTTATCACCAGAAAAAACCAAAATCAAAACTTCTGAAAACATTCTTTCCCTTAATGTGTGATATTGGTTGTGGAGAAACCCTTCAAAAGTGTACTTTTAAAATTCTTAGTTTAAAAAAAAAATAAATTTTTTCCACTCAAAAGCTTTTTCAGATCAGCATAACTGAATATGACTAGGAAGTTATAAAAGACCTCAAGGTAAACGTTTTAGAAAATAAATATTTTATATATATGTATATACACCTGCACAGAAGCAGTAAAAATTCTAGCACCTATAAGTGGGGCTTAGAGTCATTGTCAGCCCCCTGAAATCATTGGCTCAATATGAAACATCTGCCATAAAAGAAACTGACAAAATGTTTTGGATCATCAGGAAAGGCAATGTGAATACAATGGAGATCATCATCTTGCTGCTGTATAAAACCTTGTTGTGCTGACATCTTAAAAATTGCACAGTTCTGCACTTTGAGCCTGAGGGAAGATGCAGTAGAGTAAGAAAAGGTGCAGAAAATAAAAACCAGCATGATGTAGGAGATGGAGCATTGGCTTTGAGAATGAAATATGAAAACAATTAGGATACACTTTAGAGAAAAGACAGACAAGGAAGCTACTTAAGCTTTAAATATTTATGAATGTGGCAAATAAATTAACACTACATTTTAAAGATATAAAAGAAACTACCTCTTTGCAAAGCAGGCAATGAATTTCTGAGACACTGCTGTCTTAGTAGACAATACCAGTAGGTTTGAAATGGTATCAAATAGATTAATTAACAGGATATCAGCAAATAACAAAGAGAACAGCAAGGGATGCATCATCTTAGAATCCTAGTAAAACTACATTAGATTTGGGGAGATGGTGAGAGCCAAGCTCTTCTGCCTTCTTTTCATGGCCAGTCCCATTGCTATTCCTGTAGCTAAAATATTGGGCTAACTGAACTGCTGTTTCCCTTCCAGCTGGCCTTGAAGGTCCCAGGCACCTGACCAATCAGGGGGTGAGGATCTCATCACAGGAGAGGGAAATGTAATGGCCACGATCCAAAAAATCAAGCAGTTACAAGTCCTAATGGGAGCTGGATCAGAGCTGCTGCTGGATGGCAAAACACATGAATCCACCAATGGTCAAGGACCCCTCAGCCAGTTTGCGTCTTGTGAAGATTGAGTGATTCATGTTCTATTTTGTGGTTGAAGTCTTCATTAAAAAAGATAGTTGTACTGACACAGCAGGCCAAGTATTAAGATTTGACCTGATCTGTGAAGGGTCCAAGTGATTAGGAACTTCCAAGCTAAACTGTGCTGTAAAATTCTCTGCTACACTACTTACAAAAGTATACTACACTGATGCTCTTTAAAAAAATCTGTGCTATTGTGATCCTAAGGTTTCATACTATGCTAAACAGAAAAATCCATAAAAAAAAAAAAAAAACAAACCCAAAAAACAAACAAACAAAAATCCCCATCTGTAACTGTAGCTTAGTGTTGTCATAATTCTGCCAGGGATGCCCAAAAGAACCTATCTGTCCCCATTGCATTGAGTGACAATTCTCTATGTTTTTAATACAAATGATCTTAATCTTACCATCAGGAGCTAGAGAAGTAATTGAAAGGGAATTAAATAAATGAGTACAACTATGCAAAACTGACATATATTTCTTTTCAATCTCTGAAGTTATTTGTATGTATGATAAGTATTTTGGATGGAGAACAAACAGATGAAAAAATGCATCCAACTATTCAAAAATCTTTTAACGGGTCCTTGTATGCTGCTATTGGATTTGGGGTGTTTTGTTTGTTGGTTGGTCTGTTTTTGGTTTTTTTTTTTGAGAAAAAAGGAAACTATGTAGAAAGATATGGAAGTATTAGCACTGATTGTAAAATAAGAGAAAAAAAAAGGAGGAAAAAGCAGGATGGCAAAAATACAGCAATCATGTATATGGCATTCTGTAGATTGGCTGTTATTGTCCCAACTTTCCGTGTTGCAGCTTTTAGATATTACCACACATCCTATCACTGGATCCTGGTGCTAGGGATCAGGATCAGCACCTCCCTTATCACTTCACCTCCTCTGGAATCTATAGAAAGCAATGAGGTCACTTCTCAGTCTTCTCAGGGACAGAGCTTTGTACTTGTCCTTTTTGTGTTTCATGAGATTCCCACTGGCCCGTTCCCCTAGCCTGTTAAAGTCACTTTGAATGACTTTCCTTTGCTCCAGCATCGCTGCTGCATGCCTCACACTTTGGTGCCACCAATGAACTCGATGACAGTTCAGTGTCACCTCCTCCAGATGACAGGTGAAGATGTTAAGCAGGACATGTCCCAGAACAGACCCCTGCAGTTCTCTTCTTGATACCAGCCTCCAGGCAGAGCATGACCCATTACCCACAACAGGTTTTTACCTGTCTAGTTGTCTGCCTATTCAGACTATAATATATCAACTTAAATATAAGAAACAGGAGGAAAAGGCTCACTAGGGTCGCGATAAAATGACATTCTCTACCCTCCCTTTATACACTGAATATTTTTTGTGCCTGAGGGTAATCAGGCTGGATTTTTATATTCTCCTGCAAGCTGGTGCTGTGTAAATCCAAAGCAAAGTAATCAAGAGATGTTTTCAAAACACATTTCAGATTTTCATAATGTTTCATTTAAAAATGCGTGGAATTGGAACTTGCTAATTGCATCTTGAAAGGCATATATAATAAAATGAAACTCTGACTACACTTAGCGAAGCAGTGCAGAAGAAAAAAATTAATTCATAGTAATACAAGACTCATTGCTGACTTTTTTTTTTGCAAATGACTAAGGACGCAAATCCAATTAGCCATCAAGGTTGCCTCCACACAAAATATACTGTGCTCATTTATTTTGACAAGTGAGTTTTTACTTTAATTACTTACAATATAATTGTAAATTGTGCTAATAAATCAGGGATGTGTATCTTACTAAAGCAAAACTTCAAAGTAGTACGAGCTCTCACTGCAGCTTTCTTCTATTAAATCTTCCCTGCAAAAAGCAATAAACAACTGGATTACAGATACATGAAATAAGACTTCACAGCTACTCCAGAGAAGAAAGGTCACACTCAGAAGTTTTGTATGATTTCAAAGTGAGGGAAACAAATGACAATGTGTAGAATGTATACTAAGTCAACACAGTGAACAGACAGTGGGAACAGCCTGATAAACCCTGGCAGGGGAAGGGATGGGAGAACCACAGCCCTTTGTGTCACAGGGTGATGGGGGCAGATGTGCTGCCCTTCCCTATTGTACCCCCAAAAGGAATGGGTGTGACATTTTGTCACACGACATAGTTCATTGCTCTGACTGGATCACCTCTCTGCCTGCCTGGATTTCCTTTATGGAAAACAGAACCAGAGGTCAAATGGTCAAATCTTGCCTAAAACATTTATCTGGATCCAGCTTTGCCACAGAGGTGCCATGTGGGTTTTGCCTTTTTCCTGTATATGTTCTCTGTATTCTTCACACATATTTTTTTAACTGTGTCACCTATTTTATTAGTAGCTAGTTTTCCCAGTATTTTCCATGGTCTTTCTCTAGGAAGAAAGACAAAATTCCAGAGCTCCAAGCCCCAGTGGGTACAAGCCCCTCTCCTATCTTGGTTCTTCCAGGGAGCCAAGGCCAAGAACAACACTTCGAGATACATTCTCATGGACAAAGTACAGCTGAAGGAGCTTGACCTGGGGGGGGGGGGGGGGGGGGGGGGGCTGGAAATTGCATCATCACTTGTCTGCTAATTGGTGCTTTTTATCGATTATGCTAATTTCCTAAAACCTATAAATGTGTAGTTATCCCTGTAAGGGTAGGCATTTGTGGACATCTTTCCATAACTGCCCCTGAAGGCCTTCATTAAATACCCTCTTTTATATTACCTCCTTACTAAAATTATCTTGAGTTTAATTTCCAGGTTGGGCAAAAGGCAGCAATAGAATTAATTCCAGGCATTAGGAAGTGGTTTGAAGTAGACCATAAGAAATGTGGCTTCAGTCCACCCCTCCTTTCACAACCCTCCTTGTCCTAGACACATTTTAGGTGGGAATTCCATAGAGTCATAAAATCATAGAATGGTAAGGGTTTGTAATGGGCCATGAAGATCAACCCATTTTGCTATAGGAAGGGAGATCTCCTATTAGACCATGTTGCTCAAGAGATAATATCACCCTGCCTATGAACACTTCCAGGCTTGGGGCATCCACAATTTTGTAATATTTATGGTATCTTAGCACTATTAATGACCACAGACATTAAGCTAGGAGTGGACAGAAGAATTTCATTAAAATACATGCAAGAAGTAAAATCTCATTACGAAAGAAAATCTTGAGGAGCAGGTAATGATCCCCAAAATAATGTTCCAAGATGAGATAATTTCCTTCTCTTTGGGGGTAGGGACAGAAGCATTGGCATGAGATAGGAAAGAGAGACAATAAAGGATACATCCCAACTTCTGTTCCAGTTTCCCTGTCAAAGGGCACGATCACCTTGATCTTGATGACTAAGAATAATCATGAATCACAGCCAACAGTGTTAATAAAAAAAATTACTTCCATGGTTCTATATATTTATGGCTAGTTTAGGACAAATTTGCTAAGTAATAACTGTTCCATCTAGGTGCTGATAACATTTGTTAGTGATTAAGTAGCAAATCGTAATGTGCATTGTCAATGACTATCAGTCCCGCAAAAGATTGCTTTCAAGTTTGGAACAGCTTGATTTATCAACTCTTTGATCTCTGCCCTCAGAACAATCTTCAGTTCCCTAACTGATGTATAAATGTACAAAAACTGAGCTGCAACTAACTCTATTGGCCTTTGTTTTTACTTTAATATGTGCTCTAATGGTCAGTGGGAGAAGATTTATCGTTACTATGCAACCTCTGCTAAGGCAGCAAATAGCAACGAGGTTTCTGATCCATTCATCATCACCACACATGCTTGTCTCAAAAATAGCCTACAAACAGCTTGCATGATTACAAGTAGTAAACTATCTAATGCCGTACTAAACTTTTCATTGTTTAGAACATTGTGCATTTTAAAGAGCGATCCATAATCTCATGAGGATCTATATTTTCAGACTGACTGCATGAACCTTGTAAAGACAGCACTTCAGCATGAGTGTCCTCACTTTGGCTAAGATAGATTCAATTTCTTTCCTAGTTACTGGTACAATGCTGTGGTTTGGATTTTGTATGAGAATAATATTGATAATAAAGTGCTGCTTTGTTGCCCCTGAGTAGTGCTTACTGTAAGTCAAGGACTTTCCAGGTTCCCATGCCCTGCCAGTGAGCAGGTGCACAAGTTGCTGTGAAGGAACACAGCCAGGACAACTGATGTGAACTGGCCTGAGGGAAATTCCATACTGTGCAACACTTTGGCCAGTATATAAACTGGGGAGGAGTTGTCTGGGAGGCACTGATCGCTGCTCAGAGACTGACTGGGCCATTGATCAGCTGGTGGTGAGCCATTGTATTGTGCACAAGTTTTCTTCTCTTGGGATTTATTTCTCACTCTTCATTACTCCTCCTCCTCCTAATATGACTACTATTACTGTTGCTATTGTAATTATTACTGTTATCATATTTTATTTTATTTTCATTATTAAACTGTCCTTACCTTAACATGTGGGCTTTACCTTTTCCTTATTCTTGTACCCATCCTGCCAGGGAGTGAGGAGAGAAACAACAGCTGTGTGGATCTTAGCTGCTGCCTTTGGTTAAACCATGATAATTGAAAACACAGGGAGATACAGATGTACACTGAGAGTTGGTTTTTCTAGCTCTTCATCTACCAGAAGAATAGTGTAATAGAGATGTCTCAGTACTATCTTGATTTTCTGCTAGTGATCCTTACATGTTGCAATCCAAACCAGCTTTTTATTAGGCTGTTTCTATGCTGAGAGGTTAACTGCAGTATATTCTTTGCTTTAGAGTACCTGAGAAGCAATTATTAGCTTTCATTTAGGATGCATTTCACTGTATCGCTTCACTGCTTTGTCAAGGGTTAAACAGAATAAATATTTTAATAATGTCATTGGGTATAAAATAAGTACTTTAACAAATGTGAAGACCTGCTAAGATTATATTGGTTGAGACTTTTTAATATCTGCTGACCTTGAACCACAGAGCTCAAGACCAGGTGGGATGGGGCTTTGAACAACCTTCTACCCATCTGGTAGAAAGGGTCCCCTCTTATGGCAGAGGGATGGAGTTAGATGATCTTTAAGGTCCCTTCCAACCCAAATCATTCTGTGATTCTGTGACCTTTTTTATTTAAACAACATAACTAATCCCTCTCATCCTTTTATGCTTTCTTGGAAAAGACAAAGAAATATGAAATAATTTGATATGATGGTATTACAAACAGATTGAAATTTAATTGCAATAAGAGCTTGTTTCTATTTGTAGGAATATTATTAGATCACAAATGCGTATCTGTCAGATCATTATGTTCTTTCACTTGGAGTTGAAATGCTATTTCATAGTAAGAAGTAGTGTTCAGAACATTTGATTTATTCTTTTGGCAATTATGTCATGAAAATCAAAATCATGACAACAAAGATACATTTTTACTGAACTTTGTGAAGAAAATATGAAGAGCTTCATAATTTTGCTAATTTAAGAACTACTGCTTTGACTATATAATACCTAAAAAACCCCAAACAAAATACCTCCTAAATTAAATTAATTTTAATAAAGATGATGTATGACAAGTCTTTCTCCTTGGCATTTCTTTTGTGTTTACTCTGCTGTATTCTGACATCTCTAGATTGAGCTGGACCACTGACTGCCTGTTAGGGAATTATTGAATCAGAAGTATTTGCTGGCTAGAAGCCCTGCTTGACGTGCAGAACAGAAAAACAGAACTTTTGAAAGCAAGTAAGAAGTGAACTCTTGAAGACAACTGCCAACATCCTCCCTTTCCTGGGTGTATTGTGAAAGGCCAGGCTGCCTAAATAGCTTTGTAAAAGTCAATGCCTTTACTGCAGAAGTACTTCAAACTTTGGAAGTGAAAGGTTAGTTGTTTATGTCAGACAAAACTCACAGTGTTACCAGACTATTTCAGAGCTGTTGTTCACCCTAGTCACTTATTTTTGTGATGCTGGGATTCCAGATTTGTGTGGTGGAAAAAAAAAAAAAGCCAAAAGAGAAATCTAGTTTCTTGAAAATCTTATGTTATCAAATCAGTAACTGCTGGCCACAGCCAATATTTAATAAATACTATGGGAATTAAGTACTCATTTTCACTGGAGATATTCAAGAACCATCTGGTTGCAACCCTGAGCAATATGCTCTAGGGTGGCCTTGCTTGAGCAGGGGATTTGGACCAAATGATCCGCAGTGGTCCCTTCCGACCTAACCCATTCTGTGATTTTGTGATTTTCCATTATTCTCACATTCAATCACCCAATTACATTTATTTTTTCAGAATTTATAAACTTGTTTGTGCATAATTTTCCACTCCACTGATAAGAAAGATGCTTTATAGAGAATTACCAGTAATAATTGTTGAGTCCAACTGGAGAACGTTTCTCAAAATTTTATGCCCTGTGGCATCTTTCCCTCCTAATCCTCTTTAAACTAAACAAAGTCCCATTTTGTCTTGCTCTCTCCTCTTCTTATGTAAGCTTCTCACTTCAATTAAAAAAAAAATCAGTTCAATCCCACTGATAAATGTTTAGTAAATAAGTAAACAATCCCTACAGTCTTCTAAAGACTCTGTAGCCTTGGACATCTTTACACGGTCCAAATCATCAAAACAGAAATTGTATAAAGACTGAAAATCACTTAGAAGTAATGGGGACACTGAAAACACAGGCAATTTTCAGTATAAGCAAATGATTTTTTAGCCAGAATGAAGCTAACAAAATGGAAAAGTCAGCTGGGATTTCCTGCTAAGTTATATAATTTAAAAAGAAGGTAAAAATTGTTTTATTATAAGATTACACAATTGCAAATTTTAAGGAAAAAATATAGCATTTCATGATGTTGCTATGTCTGCTTGAGCTCCCATGCCTAACAGGTATTTATATCTACTAGTCTAAAATGTTGTTTTGAAATGTTTTTTCTAGTCACACATATCTATCACATTTGCAAACACTAGAGCCAAAAGGTGACCTGAAGAACTTATTTTGTGGAAAAGTCATTAATAAACAAAGAAAAACATTGTTTTTGCATAAAAAAATTGCATAAACTTTAGATCTGAGAAAAATACCATGTCTAAGTTTTAACTTGAATGAACTTTAAAGCTGACATTGACAATCTAGTTGCCATTAAAAAAAAAAAATGACCTTGAATGCTTGCTCTAAAAAAAGGCGAAGAGAGCAGTGGCTTTTGGAGAAAAAGAAACTTTAATAATACAAGTGATATTATTAAGTCTTAGAAGTTACAACCCTAATAAACAATTTTGAGGGAATTATCATATGCAAACGCATAATATTTTATCCCAGGGCCAGATACACTGCCTTCATTTTGAAATCTGTAACAAATATGGTTTTTCTCCTTGTCTCTGTGCATGACCTAAAGTAATTATTTCTAACTGATTAACTCTTCACAGGTCTGTGTGTTACATGGCAACAGAAGCCAAGTGTCAATGTAGTGTCCTTTTGTACTTGTAGAAAAATGTCCTCCAGGACCTTACAGCACCAAGTGCTATATTAATAAAGAACTAAACTTAATTGTTTCTTGGGTTTATAAAGATTCCACAACTCAATTAAAGAGATATCACAAACGAGGGAGCAGAAAGTAGACCAGATCTCACAGTATTTGGCATCTGAATGGCATGGCCAATTCCATTCAGATCTTTTACTTGGAGATTCTTAAACAACTTTCTTTTACAGAAGAAAAGGCAGGACTTTTTAAGACCAACTGTGCTTATTTTTTTTAGTTCTTTATCAAAGTATAGAGTCTGTATTCTACCATCCTTTGGGCATAACTGACTAGTTACATTGAAACTAACTTTTAAAATATTAGGTTAATACTGATCTTTATAAGAATATACATTTTGTTTTTATATAAAATATTTTTGTGGCAAAGTACAATAAATGCTTTTTAAAGTGACCAAAATTATTTATAATTAGTGAGATGTCATTTCTGTCCTTATATACTGACAAGACCTAAATTTTTTGGTTTCTCTCATCTTGACTCCCACAAACACTTCAATGTACAAATCTTAAAAAAAAAGTAAGAAATGGTAAAAACCATCAATAAAAGTACCAAATAGAAATGAGAAAAAAGAAAAGTTTACAGCAGTAAGAATTAGGATTTAACATTTGGGAAAAATGAAGAGACAGGAAAGGAACTCAGAAGGAAAATTGCTGTAGATAGCAATTCTTGGGAAAGATTATTTGAAAATAACAGCTGTAGAATATTTTGAAAATAATATCCTACATCTAACATTACTCCATTGGTAGATATACATAGTAACATAATCAGTACAAATGTAAGGCCCCAGAAAACTCATTCAATGGGACTTAGCACAGCTTACAGTTGTTCATGGACACTTAGCTAGACACACAGGAGAAATACTTTCAAGATATTTTTAAGAGGTCAAAGCAACAAAAAACTTTACTGGCAACTTCAGAAAACCAAAGACCTGGCAAAGTTTAGAGCAGCACTCAATCAACATACATCAGTTCACAAAGCATTAACTTAGCCCTGTCAAAACTTCAAGCTCAATCAGTTTTGAGTTATTCAAAGTTCCAAGAAGGGGAAATTAGGAGCATAAAGAGGAGAAAGACAGAAAAGATATAGCAAAGAATAAGTATAGCTATCATTCCTGGTTCCAGTGGTGTTTTACTGACAGATATTCCATGGGGAGGTGGGATCAAGACGTGCTCACTTCATGCTTTGGCTTAAGCATGCTTTGGCTTTCCTGGTCCCTGCCCCCAGGGGGGAGTTTGGTCATTTGGCCACTCAGGAGCTGAGATATGGGCTCCAGGGACAGGTATGAAGCGTTGTCTCTGGTGTGCCAGGGATTGGTGGCAACTGCAGGGCTGGGGTACAGGCCTGGAGAGGGTGGGGTGTGCAGAACAGAGCATCACCTCACCAGGGCACGGCCCAACCTGCCCTTTCTCCCACATATGCACCCAAAATGTTTCAAGTCAGCAATCCTTCTAGTCTCTAACAACAAGTAATACCAAAAAAAGGGCTTAGGAATCAAAGAAAACCAATATTGGCCAATTTGGAGATGACCGGGAAAAATATTGACCTAATATACAAATTGTTTAAAACAAAAAAGAGGGATAGAGAAAATAAATTATACAGTGGAGCAGTACAATTAATAAAAATCAAAATTAGACTAAGGAAAGTGGATCCACTGAAGGAATTGACTACTTTCTTTTAAAGGAACATAACTGGCTGATAAATTTAGTAAGGTTAATATATTTACATTGCTGTTACACTTTCTACTACATACTGTAATATATTTGAGTTAGGAGACTTACATAATGCAAAATAAAATGGTAAATTTTAAAACTGAAAATACAGCTGCAAACAAAACATTGTAATTGAATTAATTACAATTTTATTCTAATTAGGTTTTGGCCTCTTGGGGGTCATGATTTGATTTTTTTTTTTTTTAATTTGCAGACTCCAGAAAGAATATAATTGACGGGGTCATGGTAGATGATCCATAATTTAAAAAAAAACCCAAACCAATAAAACGCATTAAAATAATTTGCTGATTTGATGAAGCAATTATTTTGAAGCAATCAAAGGAAATAATGCTTTCATGAAAGTGGAATATTAGTCATATATTCCTTATACAGGGCTTTACCTTCAGGATCAATGAAGTGATTTCTCTGTATGATATTTTCACCTTAAAATGGTTATACTGGAGAGTAGGATTCAGCTGTTTATTTGGGTTCATGCAGCTTCACAGTGCCACGTTAAATCCCTTGATAGCCTGTCTCTATTTCATCTGTAACTTCAGAAGAGATGCCCATGTATTTTGTCTTATCTACCAATTCATCACAAATGTTTATTCATCATGATTTCAAACAGCATTGCGTATTTCTGGTGAGGCTACTAGTTCCTTCTACCTTTCTCAAGGCAATATTAATTGTATTGACTGGTTTTAAATGGGATATAATGGTTTCTTAAAAACCTGGACAATTAAATATAATATAAAGTTATAATATAAAGTAAGAATGAGAGAAAACAGCAGTTATCACATGTGTTCTAATACCTTGACTCAGGCTGAGAAAACATGGAATGACAAGTAGTCAAACTGAACTGGTGTTACTCAAAGAGAGTAATAAGTAAGGACTGAAGACTACCTCCTTATAAAAGAAAATCTCTGTATTTTTTTACTTTGAAAGAGAGAACATAAAGTCTAGTAAGCTAATGGGGTTGTGTCTAATACACTTTCATGGGCCAGAGTTAATCAGAAGTGACTGTCAAAACTGAACTTAACATCAGAAGGACAGAATCTTTAAGAAACTTATAAATCCAGTGTCAAAACATTTTCCCCCAACAAAAGGCTAAGCTAGATCATAATCACTGCTGACAAGTGTGAAATTCAAATTACACCTTTCTTGAAATGTTACTTGTAAAAGCATGAAATTGCATCCTTGTTTTGAAATCAGCTCAATGCTGTATTGGAAGAGTCTAATTCATCACACACCAGTCTTTTTTGCACAACTGCCCTTTTATAGATGGTTTTAAATTTATTCTTTTGACACTTGAACCAGCATCTAGAAACAAAATTGAAAAAATAATGACTAATTTATAATACTTTCAGAATTTTCTTTGCTTTTGCATTTGCAAATTATGGTAGAAGTACACAGACACTGATTTTGCCATCTGTCACTGTGCTAGAACACTCCGGTTTCCACTCAGTGGAGAAAAATATGGATCCTGGTTTAAATTCATTTTGAAAATAAAATACTTATTCTTGCTTGGAAATTGGAAGTAGTCAAGTGGCTAATACACAGAATGGAGATAAGGGAGATATGGGCTCTGCAGCAGGTAAATTTCTTCTTGTTCTTTGTTTCAAACCAGACCTCTACCTGCCCCCCCAAAAAAGGAGGAGCAAATTGGAGCATCCAAGCAGACGTGAATAAACATGCATATATATATATAATGTATGTATCTATAAAATATATAAATGCATAAAATCAACATCTATAAACAGCATATATATAATAACTGGGTTTGAATAAAGTACAGGAGGGCTGAAACATCTCACAAGACATGGTACGTAAGGACTCAGTACTGCTATAATAAATGGATTCTAGTTAATATCATTTGAATAGTCTATACAAGGATGTTTTGACTATCTAGGCTTATTGCCCCAGCACTGTTACTTAGTATATCAGTCAATAACTAGGGGTTGGCCATTTGTGACACAATTCTCATGTCACATTGTGAAAACCTTCATGGCGTGCTATCTCCTAACATTTGTTTTATTATTTAGAAAACATTTTTAATATAGATTCTAATTCCTTGACTATCTTTGAATAACTCTAATAAACTCTATTTCTCTTCATTGTACTGCAAGAACGGCCACTATTTAATTTGCTCAGAATGAGACATTTCAATGAAATATTCATTTAAGAAACTTAGTGCAAACTGATTATGCACTTTAAATTCCCTATTGTAATTAATCACCTCTACTTTAATAGCTTTCATATAGTGTAAAATTAATGCACCTTACATGACAGAGCTTAGTGAAATAAAAATATGACTATAAACATATCTTTTAAAGGTGTCATAAGAGGAAAAATATTGTATAAGTTTAAGTTAGCTAGGACCTCAGAAATCATTAGGGTTTGTGCAAATTAGAGTGGGTTGGATCTATCTGTTATATGAGATTTTCTTAAGCTTTTAAAAAGGAACTTGCCAGATTTTCACACAGTAATTGAAACACTGTTACAGATGCCAAAAAATTACTTTAAAAGGCTTTCAAACTTTGCAAAAGCTTGTGTTCTTTTTTTCCAGTAACATTAATAAGAAAACTTAGTCATTTGGATCTGTTTTTAAACTATGACTTTCTGGTTTGCTTTCTGATTTCTTTCCACTTAGGAAACAGTTCTATAAGTGTTTAAGTACTGGGCATGTTACTTTTTAACTGAGTTGATGGATTTGATTTAACTAATTTTTTCTTTCAGTGAAAAAAGCAAAAAAATAAATGTTCATTGTACATTAAATGTACATTATTTTTCTTCCTCATTATTTTTGTTATTTAGAAACTGCTTTTATCCTCATGTCTGTAATAATTATTTCAGTGGAAATATATAAACTTCAGTGTTTTAAGGGAAAACACTTATTGCTTTAGAGAGATTGTTGAGACTGAGAAACAGTGCTTGGATATTGGAAATTACATCAAGCTAAAACTTCATTGGTAAACATTCTCAGTATGTCAGAGGATATTTGTTAAAAGAAAATTCTAGAAATCATCTCATGGCAGCAGGCGCAGATTGGTACTTTTCAGGTTGAAACATTCTTACCAAGTGTTTCCACCTGTGCTTTGTATGTGTTTTTTAAGCCCATCAAGCACCACAAAAAGTATGTTTGTACTGACAAGTAAGTGTAGTGGGTTCACCTTTGCCAGCTGCTAGATATCTACCCAGATTGTCTCTCACTCTGCTTCTCAATAGTACAGGGGAAGAAAATAAGATTAAAAAGCTGCTAATTTGACATAAAGACACTGAGGTTTCTTACCAACTGCTGACACAGGCAAAACAGACTTGACTTTGGAAAAATGAATTTTAATTTATTGCCAACAAATAAACATTCAGGTAGAGAAAAAAAAAAAAAGCAAAACAAAAACAAACAAAAAACAAAACAAAACCAAAAAAAACACCAAAACAACAAGACAAAACTCTGGATATTCTCCCCACATCTCTCAATCCCCTTTATCACCAGACTCAGTTTGACTCCTTTATACCCAACTCATCTGCTCGTTCTCTGGGAATGAAGGTGGTCAGCAAAACTTCCTCGCTGCCACTCCTTTCTCCTCGCACTTTTTCCTGTTCTAGCGTGTCCCCTCCACAGCCCGTAGTTCCTCACCACATGGATGTTCCATGATATCACCTCCCCCAGTTCCTATCTTTATCTTGACCCACAAGACCTTTCATCTTATTTTCTCGCTTTCCTATTGAGGAGGGGGATTGAGAGACAATCAGGATGTCTATCTGCCAGCCAGTCAAGGTCAGCCTATTACTGAAGACACTATTTTGCACTTCATTATGTTAACATATGTTTTGTTTTCAACAAGTCATTCACAAAATTGAAACAGTTTATAGTAGAACCATGGAATTTGCTGAGTTGGGAGGGACCCACAAAAATTATTGAAGTCCAGCTCCTGGCCCTGCAGGGACCTCCTCAAGAATCGCACCATGTGCCTGAAAATAAAATGTACCTGTAAAATAGATGTCCTGAGACACAGCTGTTTTTACAATGAAAATTAATGTTAAAGCAAGCAAATAATGTTCTCTAGTTCTTGTCCTATATGAAGGTTAATTTCTGGAAACTCAACCTCATTAGCTACTGCTAATCAACACTATGGCAAGCACAATTTTATTTCCTCTAGATTATGGACTGTAAAACCTCAAATGACTGGGACAGTAAACATCATATTTTTCTATGTAAGCTGGTAGTATCCAAAGGTCTTGACTTACAAGCCTATATAAACTGTGCAATGTGAAATCTTGGCTGTTTTATTTTGAGTGTTTAGCTCTACTTCAAGTTCATACCATTATATTGAAGAGAAAAAGGAGTAATTATTTAATTACTGCCATAGCTGAATGCCATAGCTGAATATCCAAAATAATTTTTAAAAGCTCTGGTTTAATATTTGCATTCATTTTGTCAGCCAGTTCCAAATTTGTTATCTTCAAACTTTGCAGCCAGGTAACAAGCTTTTTGTTCAAATTAGAATGCAGAGAGGCATTAAAATATTTAAAACCCCACAATATTAATTTATAAAAAAAAGATATTGTGATCAGCTTAGACTGCAGATCAGATAAATTATTTTTAAAATGAAAATGATTAGCACAGTTTATCCAACACAGGCAACTAAGTACGAGCAACCAAATACTTTGCGCTGTAGGTACCCAGACATAAGTCTGGGTATGATACTTGAAAAATGATTATTTAGTCATTTAAAAAGATTCAAAAATTATCTGGGTAGATAATACATTGATGTAGACATAACTGAAGACTTTCACAGATAATCTCTGTCTTGCATTAAGCAGCCCAAAACCAGCAAAATGTTGGGTCCTGCACTTGGATCACAACTCCATGCAGAGCTACAGGCTTGAGGATGAGTGGCTGAACAGCTGCCAAGAGGAAAAAGGACCTGGCAGTGCTTGCTGACAGCCAGCTGAACCTGAGCCATTGTGTGCGCCCAGGTGGCACCTTGGCCCATACCAGAAACAGTGTGGCCAGCAGGATCAGGCAGTGATTGTCCCTCTGTACTTGGCCCTGGTGAGGCTTCCCTTCAAATCCAGTGTTCAGTTCAGGGGCCCCTAAGGCAGGAACTGGAGCCTGTCCAGAGAAGGGTGATGAAGCTGCTGAAGGGTCTGGGGCCCAAGTCTTATGAGGAGCAGCTGAGGGACCTGGGGTGTTTAGTCTAGAGAAAAGGAGGCTCAGGGAAGACCTTAACACTCTCTTACAATGCCCTGAAAGGAGCTTGTAGCAAGATGGGGGTTCAAGTTGTGCCAGGGAAAGTTTAGATCAGATATTTGAGAAAAAAAAAACAAACACAGAAGTTCTAAAGACTTGGATCAGATTGCCCAGGTTGTAATTAACATCCCTGGAAGTGTTGAAAAAGCATAAGGGTATGGCACTTGAGGACATGATTTAGTGGTGAGCATGATGGTGGTACTAGGTTGATGGCTGGACTTGATCTTAAAGTCTTTTCGTACCTTAACCATTCTATGATTGCACTAAATAGTTACAGGTTAGATTGAAGCTCTGGCATGGTCACTTTAAGATACCTTTGATAAAAAAGAAGCAAAAAAAATAGATGGTTTTAGGATTTTTTAATCCGACTAATGTTAGATGTTTTAGGATCATATGAATTGCATTCTGTAAAGGCTTCATTTAAAAAAGGAGACTTGAGAATGTCATGTCTTGACATTTGTGGCTGGCTATGTGAGTTCTAAACAAAGCAACTGATCCATGTGGGGGGAAAAAAAGAAAAGAAAAAAAAGAAAAAATTGTATTCATTAAAAAAATCACAAAAACATTATCAACAAGACAAATATTATTGAAATTCTTAGCATCCTAGACTTTTTAATTTACAACAGGGTTTATTTTTGTTATCATATACAAACTGTATGAAAACTGTGTTATGCCATCGACAGTTATTTGAGTATTTGAAATCCAGATGGAAAAAGCAGTTACACCTATGATGCTTAAATACCAAAGTGAGAATAGGTGTAAAAAAAGTCAATCACAGTTATCTTAGGTACATGTCCATGATCAAGGATCATATTAAAAACATAGAAAAAGTAAAGGGTGTCAGTTTTCTCAGAGAATAGTATAGTAAACATGAAATGCAGCTGGTTTTAATGTATTCTTTGTGTTCTTCATATTTTAATTTTTAATATTAGTTTGATCTGTGCTCATCTGTCTTACTAAATTGTCTTCATTTTTAAGTGGATTTTTTTTGTTTAAATGCATATTAATGATCATAGATCTTCACTAAGCAGACATTTTTTCCTTATTTAATTCTTTTCTCTTTTTGTTCATCATGTTTGGTTCATCATGTCTGTCTTTAAGGTCATGCAGCACATTGTGATTTGAGCCCACTTAATTTTCTGACTTACTTTGTCTTGGATTTCATCACTTCAATCTTCCCTTAGCATGTCAGGACCTATCATTAGTTTTTGATGTCTCCTCGTTCTTAATGTCCAGAAAGTGTTATATTATAGTTAGAAATATTAACCTCCCTGGCACTGGGAGAAAAAGAGAGAGCGAAAGAGTGAGAAAGGAAAGGAAAAAGAAAAGAAAAGAAAAGAAAAGAAAAGAAAAGAAAAGAAAAGAAAAGAAAAGAAAAGAAAAGAAAAGAAAAGAAAAGAAAAGAAAAGAAAAGAAAAGAAAAGAAAAGAAAAGAAAAGAAAAGAAGAAAAGAAAAGAAAAGAAAAGAAAAGAAAAGAAAAGAAAAGAAAAGAAAAGAAAAGAAAAGAAAAGAAAAGAAAAGAGAAAAGAAAAAAAGAAAAAAGAAAGAAAGAAACTTACTAAAATTTATCTTACATTAACTGGATTTTAGGAGTTGTAGAAGTAAATAAAAGCCATTTTGGGTAATGTTAGATAATAATATAGTTTGATGTCAATGCAATTTAGAAGGAAATTTTAGAAGTATTTGAAAAGAAGTTTCAAATGTTGTTGTGAAAGAAAAGGAGAATTTCATTCCTGGATGCTCAAGCAAATGCTGATCAGAAGGAAATCAGCACTGAAGAGGCTTTCTGTATACATTAGTACCTAGGTTGTAAATTTTTCTATACCATTAACACAAATTTTTATCACACAAAGAACATGTAAACATGCTGATGAGAGTAGTGAAGACGTAGAGATGTAGATGAAGATGTAGTGAAGGTGTAGAGAGTAGTGATGATTTCATAAAAGATTATTCTGTTTGTCATTGTTATTTGTATCTAAAAAGAAATGAAAATATCATTTTCTGTCTCAGTCATAGGAGAAATAAAACATATTTATAAAGCATCAATGTTGTAAGTGAGTTTGTTCTAACTAGGCTCATAGTGACACTAAAAACTTAAATTTCTTGACATAGGCTCATGTAGACTATATATAAAATGATTTTTACATACTCTTATGTGAAGTACAAGAATAAGTATGACTGTCATATGACAGATATTCAAGTTAGAGATTTTGAAAACTTTATTTGTAAAATTCAGAAAATATTCATAAGGACATAGATATAACTAACCATCCATGGAGCTCCTTTCCTGTTCGAGAACCATTTTCTGGGGAATCTGGTAAAAAACACAGAATTTGTAGCAACTAGACTTATGGCCTCTTAGTTACATTACAATCTCAATGTATACCTTTTTTATAAATATCTCCCTCTGACAAGGTCATACAAAGTTAAGCAGTAGTCTAACTTCACTTCAAATTTATTTAGAAAAAAAAGAAAGCAAAGTTTATATCAAGTAAGATGATTTCAATATTTTTCGAGTTATGCTATGTAGGCAATGACAATCTTTCCCCCAAGAAACCAGATTCACATTCTTTACAGCCTAAGTTTTGACAAACTAGTAAAATATCACAACCAATCTAAGCTCATAGACATCCATTTTCCAGTCAAGATAATTAGGGCTGTCAAATATTCTGCTGCCAAGAGACTCAAGTCTAGAGAATTATTTCTGTGTGTGTTTCAGTCTTTTGTCTTAAGCTGTCAATATACAGAACTCATCAATGTCAGTGTCAGAATCTAGAACCAATATTTGTGGCAAGAAAAACACCTGTAATTTAATATGTTTGTGTCATAGACTGTCAACTTTTTCACAGTCTTGCAATTTTGAGATTGCTTTTAAGGTAACACTGAAAATGAAAAGACAATCTGAATATATATCATACTCAAAGGAAAATGTTTATTACATCCCTTGTAATTATCTTTCACAAATTTCAGATATATGCAGTGTCTATTAAAGTAATTCACTGGGAAAAAATCCCAAAATGCAAAAATCTGTCTTGAATGAAGTCTTTTGACATAACAACAAAACTAAGGACTGAAGAATGTGGAAAAAAAAGTTATTCAGATGAAATGATGTGTAAACAAGTGACTGAACATTGTTGTTAAGTCATGGAAATTTGAGAAAGAACTCTATAGAGAATTATCATCTTTGGTCAACCTAGCATTTGTATTTGCTACATTTGAGTACACAAGAAGGATTTTGTGAAATTTGTCATAAAACACTACTCTGTGAAAAAAGCTATGATTTCATCTGTCTATACTGAAATTTGGAATAATCAGTTGGAATAATGATGGGAGAAGTTCCAAGCATACCTCCAGGCACTGGAAGGGCTTCCTAAAGCCTTGCTTATGTATGCCATGAATTGCCTTTTCTGTCAATTTTTATTTGATATTTGGTCAAAAATAAAACCATGGGAAAATATATAGAGATATTTAGAACAAATCAGATCCTTTCCTAACTAGTCTCATTCAGTAAAGAAGCTACACTATGATACATTATGCTCTCTTGTTATCTCTTCCCATTGGAATATCATATTTGTGTGCTTTCTCTTTTTCCCAGTTCCATGTGAGGAAAACAACATAAGACAGAAACAAAATTAAAATATGAATTTATTATCCCAGACAACCTTGTTCAGAGAGGCTGAAGAGTGCAGCATTGAGTGACCTTGCCTGTATTTTCTTACAGATTAGCACATCCAGAATTAAACAAGAGTAGTTAATTGCTCAGAGGAATCTATGCTCAAAAATACAGACCATAGGCATGTTTGATCCATTAATTTATTTTGCTTACATAGACATTGATACTCTCAGTTAGAGCTGCAACTTGTTCTCTGCTCCATGCAGAGGCAATGGCCCGAACGTGCAAGTGAAATGGATTGCCAATGTGTTTCAATTTGCAGCATTGAATGCCTGCTGGCAAAGAGAGCACTAGGAATGCTAAAAGGCAGAGCACAGGAGTGCTCATTACGGGAGGGTGATGAGAAGATATAAACTGGTCACGTAGTCCTAGTAGTGTCTATAAAAAATACTCTGTTAAATGGATACACAGACTATATCTTTGGAAAGCATGGACAGAAATTTTGTTCATAGTCTATTTTAAATATTTACAAATTTATGAAAAAAAGAGATAATTATTCTCCTTTCTAATTCCCTGCTGCTGAAGATAAACATTCACATAAGTCTGCACAGAATGCCTCAAACAATGTTTTTCTTAAGGGAAGGTGTTGAATTAAATAGATTTTTAGGTCAAAAGTGAAGGATTTTCTAGTGATTAAGGAACTTAATCTAATATTTAGCAAAATTGGATTTGACTCTCAACTCTGCTGTAAACTGCTTATATTACACAAGCACCTAAGGATAATATTTCAAAGTCAATTGAGCATGTAAAGACATATACATTAGTAGGATTTTTATAAATGTCTGATATATTTGTACCACCAGTTTACTTACTGTTTTAGATAGCAAGCTATCTAAAGATCTGAGCCCTAACCACCTCCTTCCCTGTTGTGGTTTCAGTTCAGCTGCCTTTGAGGCTGTAAAATAAAACATAGATGTTTCAGAAAGAGGTAGGAGGAGAAATGCATTCAGAATTTAAAAGTGGTCAATATACAGTACTGGGAGCTGTATACATTACCTAGCATAACTGATTTTAGTCATAAACCTCCTCAAAAGGTTACATGCAGAACTTACAGTTTCTGTCTGAAACTATAAAATGTCACCAGTCAGGAGAAGGAAGCCTAAGCAACATAATACCAACATGATTCCAACATGCTTGGGGGACTTTACCTCTGCCTTTTCTTCCAGGAATTTCTGATACTTTTATTTGACAGAACTAAATGAATTTTTTTAAGTGAAGAAAATAAGTCTTTAGTGAACAAGAGTGGGAAGTATTTGTACCAACCCCCCAAGTACTGTGAGGGAATCTGTAAGTATCTAAAGAGGTGACACCACATGCTGTGCTCCCTCCTTTTTTACCTATTCCATCTCTTTTTTTACTACAGCTACTGCAAGTACTTGGCCTTTTTCTCATCCTATTAAACCAAACCAAACCAAATCCAAAATAGCAAGTGAACATTGTACTTAGTATTAAGTATGATCATATTTTATCCCTGGTCTTTTTTTCATCATAGTGTTTCTGGGGCCTCTGACAGTGGAAATTGTGGAAGAAGGGACGTATTTCCAGTAGTCAGGTTGAGACGTACTGAAAAATATAAGAAGACAATAGGGAAGATATTTGGGGATATGCACATGTATATAAAAAGTACTTACTATAAGCTATGTATCCAAAATCTCTGTACAATGTTTGCTCATGTGAGACCCCAACTTTTCTATAGTTAAAAAAAAAATCAAAATTAAATTGATTCTAAATATTTACTGTTTATTAATCCATTTAATATAATATGCAATATATCTTACATTATATAATAGAAAATATAGTGCATCTAATTTTCCCTCAGTAATGACAAAATAACAGAGTATCAACCACTAACTGAATGAAAAAAGATAACAGTGGATGAGGATGATATTATCTTAGCACAGCTAGGAGACACACTGTGCTTTCCATTTTTAAGCAAGATTCCCCACTGGTTTTGGAGACAAAAGTTCCTAAACATAAACACCACAATAACCTTGTGGGAGATCCATCAAAAACCTTCACTTTAAAAAGCTGGTCTCTCTTCTCTAATTGTGTTTTGCTTAACTGGAGTTTGAAATTATTATAAAATATTTTACATAAAATATATTACATTATATAAATTATATAAATAAAAATCAACAAAACCAAAACAACCCAATAAAAAATAAGATAGAAGAAAATATGCTCCCCTACTATGATAAACCACAAGTTACATTGGCAAGTTCACATGGCAAGGCTAGATGGATATTTTTTCATTTATTTTATTAATGGAAATATCTTCTACTGTGACAGGTGCAAAGTATAAGATTTAAATAATTGATAACACTTCTTCTCTAAATGTTCTTCAAGATACTATCCTGTGTCAAGAGGTTATATTCATGTCCAACATTTAATATGCTAAATTATGTCACTGTGGCTTTTTTTCAGTTTTGCATACCTCCCTAGAGTCTGATGTTTCTCATGAATAACTTGTTCAGAATTTCTATAATATACATGCACGTGTATTTTAAAATGCAATTACACACAGAGTAACTTCTTAAGCACGTTCTGAACCAAGTTCAGTAATACTGTGGCATAGTTTATGAATGCTCGATTCTTTTCACAGACTCATTTCAGTCATGCAGACAGAGCTATCTAGTGCAATACAAAATCCCAGAGTCTCCATGGGAAATGCTTGGCCCCCAGAATGGCATGGATTATCAAATTGTGTATGTGCCTGCAAATTCTTTGAGGATGCCTCAGATACTCTCAGGATGTCAAATAATACTGAATATTTGGTTGGCACAATTAAATTGAGCCCAGAGTATCTGTTCCCAGTAAAAGCACTGTAGGATCTTGTAGACATTTTACCTTTGACAGAACATCCACATCTGCATACAAGTTTAAGTAGGGCACTTTACTGACTTACCCATGTCTTGTTCTGTATTCATCTCACTTTATATCATCCACATAAAAGTTACAGACCTGTTACTCCTTTATTGCCTAGACTTTGTAGTCTCTCTATTAATGGAAAAAGAAAGGCACATCTTCACTAATGTGGACATTTGTATTTAGACTGAATAAATTACATTGTGAAGGTACCTACAGCTCCTAACAAATGACAAATGCTCTGAACATTCAAGAGCTAGCTCACAACTACATTTTAGGTAAATAAAGCTCAATGATATTAGTTGAACCACTGATGCATGAAACAAAAGCTTTCAGAAATAATAGAAATAAACATGGGAAGGGATGTGAAGGACCAGAATCATATTTCATTTTTAAACTTGCTAAATCTTCCTAAAGGTAAATCTTGTAAATCTTCCTAAAGGTCTGAGTTTTGGACACCTGCTTACATGTTCATATTTCCAACTTTACATTAAAAAAATAAAATAGTCTTCTGCTCCGAAAATTTCTTATTTTTAGTGCAGAGGAGTTGTACTGAATCACAAAATCATTGACATTGAGAGGCAACTGTGGAAGTTGCTAGTCCAACCCTTCTGCTGAAAGCATATTGAGCCAAGGTATGTTGCCCCAGGCTGTGTCAAGTTAGGGATTGAGTATGTAGTGGAATGGACACTCCAACCTCTCTGATCAACATGCTCCAGCACTTAGTAACCTTCATAGTAAAAATATTATTTTCTCACATTTAAATGGTATTTCCTGTTTTTCAGTATGTTTTCATGCCCCCTTGTTACTTAAGTGAACACTACTGAGAAGGTCTGACTCTGTTTTCTTTACTCCCACCCCCAGGTACTTAAGCACAGTGATAAGTGATAATAAACTCTCAGTTTCTCCTCACATCACATGTGCTCCAAGACCTAAATCGTGTTCCTGAGCCTCTGCTGGACTTGCTCTGATATATCAAGATCTCCCTTGTACTTGAGGAACCAAGGCCTGCACCCAGCAGGTCACATGTACCATCAACAGTGCAGGGTAGAAAAGAATGATCTTCCTTGACCTACTGATGGTGTTTTTACTGGTGCAGCCCAGAATACTACTGGTCACCTTTGCTGCAGCTATGAAGTGATCTACTTGTAGCAGTGGGGGAATTCACTTGAAATATTTTGCTTTGCATCTGGAGTAAAATATGAGTTAGGAGTTTTGGTTTTGATTTTTTCTTCTATTTTACTGAAATAGGTTTTATCATAAAACTAAATAAATCATTTTCTTTAAAAAAAATGAAATTGTCAATTAGGATAAATTATCCATTATATTAACAATTAATTTATCAAAGAATGTCTATTAGTAATGCTTTGCAGAAAACAATGCAATTGAAAAAGACAATGCAAACAATTTATTATATCTTAGATTTAACCCAGGATGTAAATTAATACTAAACCACATTATTGGTTCATTATCATCAATATCCTGTCTTTGGCAATGTTGCTGAATGACGATTCACAAAAAGATTTCAGCCAACAACGTTCCTAATTTATCTAGGCAGCTGTGCCATGCTTTTTGTGAACAGAAAACCACTTTATGCTATATATAGAGATGAATAATGTCTTTCCATACAATGTTTGATCCTCATATTTTAGAGCATGTCATCCCAAATTCCGATAGTTCATACAATTAGTCAAAAATATCATGCAGTAAGCTGCAGCCCCAAATTCATATTTTCTGAAATATATAGTAAAATACATGAAGCAGATTAAAAAAAGAATAGAAAGCAATGTTGAATGTGTTGAATGATAATAAAAAGGTTTTATTGTGAAAGATTCTGGGAATATTCTTTATTTTACTTGGATTAAAAGGATTAGGGGGGAATTGAGTGTCTTGACTAGTAGGAACAGGATGCTTTTAATAACATTGTGCCAGATGACACAAAAATCAAAATCTTGAAGTTTAAGTTTAGATTATGCAAATGTTTCTACCTTTTTTAACAAGGAAAGTCAAAAGTCAAAAACCATTCCATACTTATTATGGGATATGAATGATGTAAAGAACCATTAGCATTATTTTTAACAGATAATTGTAATTTAACCACTAGTACAAAAAGCAATATAATAGCAGAGAAGGATTCTACTATCTGTAATAAGTAAAACAAACAAACAAAACAAATTAAACAAAACCCCATAGAACAGAGGACTAAAACAGACCAGATTTTTTTCCTTAAGGCTTTGATCTTAAGAAATTGTATTTCTTAAATGCTGAATGATCTTTTTCCACTGAAACTGAGAAAAGTCAAAATTTCCATGTGGAAAAGTAAATTTGATTACAGTCACAGTTATGGTTCATTTCCAACACAGAGACTACAAGTGCCTAGAATAAAAGGTCATGTGATTGTTCTCTTACAATTTAATTGTTAACATTATCGGAAGTGGTACTAAGCTTACATTGTAAAACAGTATTTTAGTTTTTTTATTACATCGGCTGATTTTCCATGCAGAGTCTTGTCTACTGCTTATGACTATCTCTCTTTTATTATTTATTCACATTAAAGTGTAAAAGTATGCTTGCACTTAACAATATTGTAAAGTAAAAATTACAGAAATTAGTTGTGAAATTGCACAATCATTTGTGAAATTCCTGTTTCTGAAGTAACTGAGAAAGCACATTTCAGGTACATATAGTAAGCTTGCAATGATTGCCAAGAAGACAATGTCTGAACTAAAATTATTGAATTCAGACATCTTAGATGACATTTGCCTTTTTCAAACTTTAATCCTTTCCATTTGATTAATTTTCTGTAAGATTAGTGAGGTAATTAAATATAGTTACAGGAATAACTCAGTTTTCACTTTAATTACCCATGTACAGCACTGTTTATTCTACTGTGTTGGCCTTTCAATAGTGAAAAAAATAATAGTTCAACTGCTAATTGAATGTTAATTTCTAGATTTCTAGTTTGGTAGGCTTTTTAGCTGCTTAAATAAACTGCCCATTTGCAATAAGGTTTAGTTTCCTTGCTTTTGAATTTTTTAGGTACTGTGATTTGCTCTTTTGTTAAAAGTAAGGGAAAATATACATCCCAGAAAAAGGAAAAGGAAAAAAGAAATCTCATGGAACTTTACACTGTTGGGATTGAACAAGGAGGAAGTAGGACTGGTAGCTTGGATATCTCTTAAGAAACTAGATACAGGTCATGTAGTACAGATGTGGAGCTACTAGTAATTAATTCAACTTTTGAGTTCTATTGAATTATAATTTATGAAAGAAATTAACAGATTAAAATACTGTAGAAGAAAAAATAGCTATTTAGACGAAGAGTATGTAACAAGGTTTGGACATAAAAGTAAAATCAGAAATATAATCAAAAGAAGAAAAAAGCTAAAACAAAATCATAGAAAAATATAAATATAATCCAAAATCAAATTGATTTAAAGGATGTATTATATTTTGGTTGTTTATTTTTTTTCAATTACTATTGTTGAACTTACAGTCCAGGACTAATTTATTAACACTAATGAATTTAGGTTCGTAACATTCCAGTAAAAAACAGTGTCTAAGACCTTTACAGTGTCAGTCTCACAGAACATAAACAATGCTTCCTTTTCAAATCTTTCTTTTTTTACTGGAAAAACCCCATATATCTCATCTCATATGTATAAAGTTCTACAAAAGAATCAAACTGGTATGATGCCTTCTTCAACTGTGAGCATGTAAAAAATGTGTCGGGTTTTTTTTTTCTTAAGCATTTTTCTATTTTCCCTATAATAATTTAAAAATGAAAGAACAGTTGTGTATTTCTATTCTATTAATTGAATCCAATTCGTAGTTTACTTGACTAATGCATGAGTGTTGTATACCTTTAGAGCATTCTTGATTTAGTTCATCCCCAGCCTGTCCTACAAGAAGAAGACTCTCCATTTTTTACCTTGCAAAAGGAAAGTCAAAAGACAGAGTAGATACTGAATGAGACAAAAAATAATCTCTGTGTTTATTAAGAGAAATCCAAATGTTCCAGCTTATAAATTTATTAAATAAGAACAAGTCATTTTTCCTATCACTAATAAATTTTAATACAATGCATAATATCATTAACTCTCCTAAAGAATTGCTTATTGACTAGGTTAGTTTGTCTTGTAAATACTTGCTGTTAGATTTATCTAAAAGATGCTTTTAAAATTAAAAATAATATGTTTTAAAATACAGCTCTGCACAGTTGTTTGTTTGTTTTTGTCCCGCAGTGCCTGAATGTAGGTATTTATGCTAGGTTTGTCTGAGACACTGACAGCACACACCTGAGATTAAACTAACTAAACAAGACAGGAGAAGCTGCTAGACACAAAAGGAGAGATTGCTGGAAGTCATAAATAAAACAGTGAGAAGTTTACAAGAGTTACAGATAGCGCTCCGAGGTACTGAGCGGGTGGCCAGGGGAGAGGTTTGCGAGAAGCAGCCAAACATCCCGGGCAGCTGAACGGCAGCGGAGCAGCAAGGCAGGCAGTGCCTCAGTAACTCCATCTGTGATGCCACATAAGGAAGGGAGGGTCCAGGTACCAGCACGAGATAAACCAAAGCTGGACACAGACATAGCAAAGTTGGAATTAATGGACTGTTTATTTGGGAATAGAAAAGGGCAAAGAAAGAGAGATATTAATAGACTGTAAGGTCAAGAAACAGGAAAAATAATGATAAGATACTGTCATGATTTAACCCCAGCCAGAACCAAGTACCAAACATCTGCTGGCTCACTCTCCCACCAGTGGGGTGGAGGAGAGAATAGCATAATTAGGAGTAAAAAAAAACCTCATGTGTTGAGATACAGACAATTTAATAGGGAGTGCAAAATCTACACACACAAGCAAACAGCAGGGCCCATCATGCACAATGGTTACTTGGGAAGGCAAATACCATCACTCCAAGAATCCACCTTATCTTCCTTCTCCTTTCCAGTTTATATACTGAGTATGATGTCATAGAGTATGGAACATGCCATAGTGAGCCACCTGTCCCAGTTGTGTCTCCTCCCAACCTCCCATGCATCCCCAACTTCATTGCCAGCATGGAAACATTAAAAGGAGATAAGGCCTTGGCTCTGTGTAAGCCCTGCTCAGCAATAAAAAAAACACCCATCTCTATATTATCAACTCTGTGTTCACCAGAAATCCAAAACACAGCCCCATACTGTGAAGAAAATTAACTCTACCCCAGCCAAAATCAACATAATGCAAATCAGGTGACTGGGGCTACCTGGGGATCTCTGACAACCATTCCTGACTTAAACCTGATCACTGCAACCTAAATCAGAAAAATAACCCAAACTTGGAGCTCTGATCATACCATATGTTTCAAATCATCTTCCAGGGCCAGACTGATCCACTGTGCTTTCTCTAGCTAGCAGGACCAGACAAACTGAACATCCTGATAGTAGTGTCTCTGTGTCTGATTTGGGGCAGATGCCATCAGCATCCCAGATGCCCACCCCTTCTGGATATCTGACATGAAATGTGCTGGGAAATAAAATGAACATTGAGATGTTTATACACAGAATTGTCACAAGAATAGTCAGTGCGACTAGCATAGCTTTAATATTTTAATATCCCAAAGGAAATGGTAATTACCAATCCTATTTCAAATATTCACAGTAAGACCAAGTACAGCTTTATTTTTATATAATCTTGTTAAATTATTATCTCTGGATTCATGCTATAAAATATGCATAATATGTAGCAATACTAACTGTTGTTAAATTGCCCCATGTGTAAATCATGAGACTCATTCCCTCTGAGAAGAAAAATAGTGAGGGGTAGCTTCTTAGCATGAGGAAACAGCTGTAGAGCCCTTTTAAAAATAAAGATCAGAAAAGTATAGCAGTATAACTAATAGAATGGTGTGCTGGATTTTTTTTTAAATTTTGTTTTGTGAAAAAAGCTATGATATTTGACTGAAAGTGTTGAAATTGATGACCATCACTATGTCTCTCTTTTTTATTTTTTAATTCTTGTGAAGATCTAAAGGAAATTCTGTGCCACAGCTGCTTTCCCAGGTAAGATTATTTTTTATTTCAGTATATTTACCCACAGGAGCTTATGTTACAAATATTGCACTTAAAAATCACCCTAATTTCCCAGCAAAATTGACATCCTAAACAACAATTTAGCTTTTGTTATAGTTGGTTGTGGGTTTTGGTGTTTTGTTTGTCTATTTTATTGTTGTTGTAAGTTAGATTTTTTTTCCTGGGTTTTTGTGGGTTTTTTTTTTGTTTGTTTGGTTTGGTTTGGTTTGGTTTGGTTTGTTTTTTTTTTTTTTTGTTTTGTTTTGTTTTGTTTATTTGTTTGCTTCTTTTTTCCTAACTTTCCTCTGAAGGATTAGGAAATAGTATCACATGAACCTTACTTTTTCCACTCTTAACTATTGCTTAAGAATCCCTATACAACCAGAAACAAAACTTTCATCACAATTCCTGTATCACCAGTATAAGAAACATAAAAGTGAAGATTAAATTTAAAAGTATATATTTATTCTGACAACTTTCTGAACTGGGGACAAGAGCAATTTTTTTTTTTTTGAGGGTAAAGTATTACTTGTTTCATGTAAGGAGGAAATGTTCAGGAACTTGTGAAGATCGTCATAAAAGTGTTTATTTGTTAAAACAAATAATATTTAAAACCTGTGTAGACACAGAATTTTGCTTTTTTTAAAATTTTGGATTATAAAGAAAAAAGTTTTTTCCTTTTTTTATGGTTAATATCTCTGACATAATGTATATAGCACACTGATAGCCCACGGAGATTATTGTCTACGTAAAGAAAGTTTGACTACATATAAAAACAAAGAGTATGTTATAAGAAAAAAAAGGAGGTAGGGATGTTGTCCAAACAATTTGTAAAACCTCCGTTTATACTTCTAAGAAAATGTTTTCTGTATTTGCCTTGAAACAACAGGAATTCTCCTCAAATTCTTATTAATCCAGGGTCAATTTTATACTTCTTCAAAGAACATATTCATCTGAATAGTAGATTTAGTGATAACAAATATTTTACTGCCTATCATAATACGTGGAAAGTGCACATTAACTCAATCCTTCTATATCGTTTTGCTGCTGTAAGCTAACAAAAAACAGCTGCTTTTTTCCTACTCAGCCTGAAGGAAAAGTTTTGAGCTGCTCAGGGTATTCAATTTAATCACTAATCACTCCTGAAAGCCAGGGGATGTTAGTGAGCTCAGTTTTCATGCTGAAGGATATAATTATTATTATTATTATTATTATTATTATTATTAATAATAATAATAATAATAATAATAATAATAATGATTATAACAATACATAATTTATTATACAACATTTTTACCATCTTTTTAAGGGTAATACAATTATGAGTGTATTTAAGACTGAGCATTGCATAAGGATTGCTAGAACATAATTCAGTATGTTGGTAGGTGAATGTGAACTATAGTTTACTGCATATTGCCATGTACCATCTCAAAAGGAGAGGGAAATGTAGAGGTGATGCCAGATCTTCTCCCTCTACATTAGACAGAAAGAAAGAACTGTCTGTCTCCCTGAGACCATGCTGTCTTTTCTGAAAGAATATCAAAAATGTGTGTGCTCAGAAACTCAACAGCTGGAAACTGTGAAACTGCATGTCAGCAGTCAGATTCTCCCTCATGTGCCTTCTGGGGTATTTTGTCCTGCATGAGCACTTAACAAAGGGTTTTGCCTTAAAGCACAATAGTGCTTGCTCCATGTGTGTGCAGTTTGCCTATTCCCAGCAGCTATTATGGTGTTCTGAACATCCCAAGTAAGAAATATTGATTGCGATGATTATAGGAGCTACTGTTCAAAAAAACAAATTTAACATTTTGAAAATTAAATATAGAGGTTTTCACCCAGGCAGTGCAGCTTACCACTTAGGCTAACATTTTAGTATAAATGTCAAACTCTTGAGCTTTGTATACTTGTGGAAGATAGAGACAGGAGAAAAGCTGACTGATAAAAAGAGCATGGGGATGAGAAATGGGTTTTGGGGGGTGTGGCAGTAGAGAAATTGGGTATTGAATCAATTATTCTTTTCCAAATTATATCAAAGTGCAAAGAGATCCATCAAATCATGGGGAGGTTTTGATAGCACATTTATCTGCACCTTCAGTTTCAAACCCCTTTGCAAAGAACCGATGGAAATACAGTCTAAAAGCAGGCAAGTATACATTTTCAGATTTTAAAACATGGCCTTAAAAAAATAGAAATATGACGGTGATTTAAATATGCTCAAAACCCCCTAAATTTCTGATGAACAACTACATTTATTTGGAAATTATAGATGTCCTTATTTTTTTAACTTGCAAATGAGAGAAAGAAATATAGATATACTTTGTCCTGGCTAATGAGTTGGACAATGACCATAAGATTTAATTAAGTTATTAGAAAGAAGAATAAGGGAGATATTTTCTGTCTTGAAAGTAAAAGTTATTCTTTTGCAAAGCTTAAGAACATAAAGATTGAGAGATGACATCATCACAGTTATGAGTACAATCAGAGACTAAGTACTAACCAGAGAAAAAATAACATCGTATAAAACAAAACAGTTGGAATTATTTCCCGAGCAATCTTTCTGTTGAATTGGAGAGATCTGGGTTTGTTCCATGGACTGTCAAATGGTCTGGGGCACAGATTTTGTGGTGAGCAGCTGAGGGAGCAGGGAGTGTTTAGCCTGGAGAAAAGGAGGCTCAGGGGAGACCTTATCCCTCTCTATTAACTGCCAGAAAGGAGGTCATAATGAAGTGGGAGTCCATCCCTTCTATCAGGTAAAAAGTGACAGGACAAGAGGAGATGGTCTCAGATTGTCCCCAAGAGACCATCTAAACAAGTCTAGATTGCATATTAGGAAAATTTCTTCACTGAAAGTGTGGTCAGGCTTTGGAACAATTTGCCCAGGGAAGTGGTGGTATCACAATCTCTGGAAGTTTTAAAAAACCTGTGTGAATGTAGCACTTAGGGACACAGTTTAGTGGTGAACGTGGCAGTAGTAGGTTAATGGCTGTACTTGATGACCTTAGAGGCCTTTTCCAGCTTTTGTGTAGCTATGATTCTATGGCCATTAGATTGGACAGAGTGTTAAAGGACCCAATTTCAGATTACACCAAGTGAAGTTTTTGTTGGGGTTTCTTATAGATGAGCTGTACTTTACCATTTTATGTCAAGATATCTGTGAGATAGTTACCCGTGTATTAGAAAGCTAATGCAGCGTAGACTTCATGTATTAAAGATGCAACCCAAATAAACACCATACATTTATAAAAAAACAATCAGTGGATAAGGAAATATTTGTAATTTGGGGATGTTGTCTTTTCATTAGCAGTCAGAGTATTTGCTTTATTTTTCCTTTTATTATCAGCATGGGCTGAAAATGCTGCCCTTTCTGATATTAATGTTTTTTGAGTGATTGATTTATAAGGTGTAAGATGTAAAAATATAGTTATGCACCTTATTTTTTGGTAAATATTTCTTTTTAATTTATTTCTATTTTCATGTGCTAATTAAATACATGGAAAAAACCCCCTTCCACTAATAGCAAAAAAAGTAAATTAATTAGAATAAAAAATTATTCCTAAAATAAGCTGAGTTTAATTTCCTTTTAAAAAACATATTTGCTCATAATTTTACTAAATTATTTTCATGACAATGGTTTGATGATTTTAATATATATTATTTCTTAGGTTATACTTTTTCATTAGACATTCTGCATTGAGCAAGTTGTCAGAATGTAGCTGGCTTAGTCCCCTGAAGAGTGTACTTGACAAACAGAAAATTCCTTTTTAGGAGACATTTATTTACTAGATCAGATTCAAATTAGCTGATTTTAAACTTCTTGTTAGAGGTGCAACCATTGACCCTCAGCCTCAGATATTCTATTTCGTGGTTATGGATTTTATGACTGCACTGGGTCAGTAAGGTGCTTACTTCATAGTGGCTCATATGGGTTGTGGTTCATACTTGTCACCAAAACAATGTTTTAGCTATTGCTGAGCAATGCTTATCAAGGTCTTTACTCTTTCCCAGTCTGTTCCAGCAGTGAGTAGACTTGGGGTGAGAAATGATTGGGAGGGGACACAGATGAGGCAGCTGATCTCAAATGACCAAAAGGATATTCCATACCATATGGCACCATACTCAGCAATAAAAGCTGCAATGAGGAATTTTTTTTCAACATAGCCATTGTTCAAGGCTTGAATGGATATCATTGTGCTTGTGGGAAGTGGTGAGTGATTACATTAGCATCACTTGGGATTTTTGCTAGGGGTTGGTGTGCTGGGCTATTTTTCCCCCTCTATATGTTACTTCTCAGTTTTGCTCTTCCAGTTCTGTCTTCCATCCCACTGGAGCAGAGTGAGTGAGCAATTGGGTCAGGGATTGTCTGCCAGCTGTGGTCAGGTCACCACAGTCACAAACCAGTAACTGTCTGATGGAAATGTCCAAGCAGCTGTTTAAGAAATTGCAAGTGCTTGCTCTTCTTAGATCACTTTAATAAGGCTCAGCAATAGTCTGCGTCTGTGCTTTTTGGAAAAACATCACCCCTGTCTCAATGTCGCTACCATAGATCAAATCCTGATGAAATCCAAAGTGAATGAGACCCCTGTCATTGATCAGCATTATGAGATACTACTTACCTGTCTGTCTGCTTCTGTCAGAAACAAAGTGAGATAAGGAAAAAATGTCTTGGAATATTTCAGAATAGACAGATCAGCTTCTCTTTTAATTGAAAGTGTCTTAGCTGTTTTGATCCTTCTGCCATTAAAGTCATATTACCAAAAATCTGATAATGTTTGAAAATCTGGAAATTTTTATTCAGTCTTTTTAATTAAGTACAGCACACATTACTGGAGACCATGTCATTGCAGAAAATGCCACAATAAATTCTGTACTCTTCCAGTTACAAAAAATATCACTTCCCATAGTGACATGTGACAAATAAAGAAAAAAAATCTAGCAATCTTTGTAACTCATGAGCACTGGCATTACACTTTCCACATTTCATTTGCAGTACTATAGTTAGAAAAATTATTCTGATTTCTGTTAACCATCAGACTAGAAAAATAGTTCCAGAACTGTTCAGTTAAACTAATGGATTTGATTTCTTCTACTAGGACTCAGAATGTAAACCTAAGAATCCCCTTTGCTTCATGCCTTTTTTTTACTTGATTATAGCCTGTGGTAGATTTATCTTTCTCTTAATTTTCCTTAGCTTGTGCACTTTTTTCTCTATGTTTTTTCCCCATTATTTTTTTTCCTTTCCTTTCATTATCTGTGTAAATAAAAGGCTAAAAACAAACAAACAAAAAAACAAAACAAAACAAAAAAACAAAACAAAACAAAAAAAAGGTCCTGGAGGACAGAAGAACAACAGAATAATCAATTTTTAATTTAAAATGTTATATAATTTGTTTTATATATATATATATATATATATATGTACGTACACACATATATACACAAATATATAAGACTTTCAAAAATACACCTCTCATATTAAAAAAAAGTCACATTTTCAAATGTAAGATATTGATTTTACAACCATGACCAAGAAATTAGAAAAGTATAGATATGTTTTTGTATCTCCATTGGCCTTCTCTAAAGGTGGAAATATACACAATAGCTAAAAAAGCACTTTAATGAGAAGAGAAAAAGAGAAACAATAAAATCTTCTTTCTCTTTTTCCTAATTAATAACACCATTTAAGATTTACAACAAACCTGTCAGGATGAAAGCACCCCACAGAAGTCAGTCAGAATTTATAATACATTATGAAACAACAAGGGATAAAAAAATCTGATAAACAAATAGACACAGACTTTGAATCCTGCATTATCATTAAAAAATAATCTTCTGGGACTGATTAGTGTGTCATTACAAGAGAATTTGAACTTTTTTATTCAAACAGACAATACAGTCAACTATCAGACAAAATTACATTCAATACCAGAAGATTATTTCTACTCTGTACATGTATATTCATTCTGGAAGTGTCATTTGTAAATTACTCTTCTAAATTTATATTCTGACTGCAGAATTTAGTAGAATAAGTCTACTCCAGAGCAAATTCATAGCCTTCTCAGAACAGCATTGCAAATTCAATTTAGACTAGTGACAGTCTGTCTGTACTACACTTGTGTATTGTGAGAAGTTTTCTCTATGAGAAGAAACTAAAAAAGTAAATTTGGCTTGCAAATTGCAGTCCATGTTCTAATTGAAAAATTTGAAATTGAAATAGGTTCTGTTCCTTATTTAAACACAGCAAATTTTCTATTAATAGGAGTGTTTCTAGACTAAATGATCTTTCCTTTCAGCAAGTCTACTGTCTCTTCTGCCTTTCTCTCACCAAATTAGCTCATTACAGCATACAGGATGTGGTACAAGCAAATTCAACTATAAATATCTGTCTTTGAAACATAAATTTTCTGTATTTTTTCTAAAGGAAATGATTTAACAAAAGTTCTAAATTGATTGTAAAACATTTTGGTGGCATACATAAATTCATCACAGAGAAAAATCCAAATGAATTTTTTTTAAAATTCATTCAATATATTTTTAGTATGTACCTAAAGAAGCAGAGACTAATATAAACTGGAGGGAAAGAAAGGGGACAAACTATTTAACAGGAAGATTTATTTTGTTTCATTATTTTATTCATTTAATTTCATTTCATGTTTTTTATTTTCTTTCAACCTTATAAAGTCCATTATTCAATGCACTCTGAAGCATCAGCATCAGGCTAAATAGAGTAAATGTTTAGTTTAAGATTATAGTTCTTCAAACATAGATTGATAAAAAAAAGTCTTATATATACATGTTTATAAATTGCCAGTGCTCAAATTCATCACTTCAGTGAAGCTGTGGGGCCTAGCCCTGTCTGGAGGAGTAAAGGCTTCTTTGTTGATGCCCGTATGAGTGATATCATCACAAAACAGTCCCCTGCTCTCCCCATGATAGTGCCTGACCTAGGAAAGCAGTAAAGCACCAAAACCTTCAATCTCTGCTCCCATCCGTGTCACACAGCAGATAAAGCTCTGCCTCTTATGACATAAATCAATAATCCAACTGCAATTGTTAGTCTTGTTAGTAATCCTTCCATTATACAGAGGGCATCTAACCAGAGACACTGGAAACATAGACAGTCCTGGTCACCCAGACAGATATTTACTCATTATCTTTCCATGATTTTATTAAATTGTCATCTGTCTCCGAAAGACTGTGACTCTCTTCTGAGAATTTCAACCTCTCATGTTAACATTGCTGTCAGTTTGCTTTTGCAGCAGTAATGTTAAGGCTGGACTTTAAAGGCAGGTTTTAGGTGTCAAGGGAAACCTGCAAGCAGTGGTGGAAAGCACCATGATCTGAGTGAAAATGTCCTTGCTTGCTTCTCCATGATGAACCCTGGCAAGCAGTCTGTGACTACCTATGATGGATAGACCACAACTGGAAGAAACTGCAGCAGGTTGCACACCAAAAAGGTGCACAAGGCTGGAGGAAGTTAGTGAGTGGGAAAGTATGCTCCAGCTGTAAGGAGGAGCTACCTGGTCACAGCAACATCACAGAGCCTTCTACTGTAACTTTAGGAAGGTTTCAAGTTCAAGAACCTCACAACTGATATCCAGTCTTTGTAGACTGTGCTGAATATTTTGCAAGTGCTCCATCTTCCAGGGACCTGCACAGTGCCATCCAACACCATGGCAGGGATTACGTGGTCATGATGTAGAATTTTTTTCTGGAATGGCTGGACCTCAAACTAGAGAATTCAGTCCTGCTGGAAGATGAAATCCTTGATCAAGTTTGAAGCTCTCGGTCAGGCTGTATGAAAACATTGGAACTTTATGGCTAAATCTGGGATAAACTTGTGTGGACTTGGCCAGATTTCCATTTTCTAGAACATTCTTCATGTTGGTTCTTCACTGACTGGTCACTTCTTACCAGCTGTCCTCCTACACCTCCTGATCTCACAAGAAGCTCTTAATGGTCATCTCTCCAGAGTGACCTAGTGTTTTAAAAGTTTGTCCTGTGCAGTTTATTAACTTCTGTATGGGAACAAAAGATTCCAAAATACCCCTACAACTTACTTTTTCTTTCTGTAATTTTACTCACTTTGTGCACTGAAGGGTTTATCAATAATCTAAGAAGAATGTACCATATCAAAACTGTTCTGGAGAGTTCTTTCTTGGGAAAGATCCCACCAAAAACTCAATAAGCAGTGTCTGCGTAAGTTTTGGGATATTACTTTATTTAACAAAACATGTCATCAACGTTTAAAGAAATATTTGGTGCTTGGCTATTTTCAGCATTATCCACTGCATAAAACTTGGTCATGATTTCGAATTTGTAATTAACTTTTCATTTACATTGATCATGCAGTTAATCTCCGTTAGTTTTAAGCCTTTTATGATTGGAAAATGCTTAGAACTACTCAAGCAAGAAAGTGTTTTGTCCACTCTTATCACAGTATGAAAAAGACACAGCAGTTAATTTTATGTTATTGAATTATTGCACTGTGTTTTGTAATAAAAGAGTAGAAAAAACAGTAGGGTGCATCAAACTGGCTGATGAGAGCTCAAAATAAGGGTGAGTAGGAGCAGAGCACCAGAGTTAGATAATTTTACAAATTATTAGACTCTTTATGAATTGATTTAATTTTGTTTTTCTTTTAATGTCTCTTTTCCATCTGATATCCTCTGTGACTTCCCTGAAGTTTTTCGCCAGTTTGTCAACTCCAAAAATTTTATTCGTTATTCTATTTCTATTATTGTTCCCTTATGTTGAACGATTATTTTTAATAATTATTAAAAATTACATAATTTTTATCAGATTATTCTTCCAGAGGTATACTGCTGCTTAATTTTTCATCAATATCTATTCTATGGATATGCCTTCTGTATGTACTATTTTTATTTATGAACATCAGATTTCTGACTCTTGTTTCATTTGGAAGTGTTCTATATGACCATATGTCACCAGCCAACAATGCTCACAATTTCTCTTGAACTATGATTAAATAACTTCCAGTTCTTTAGAAGGAAAATAATGGATGTCATACAAACAGCATTAAAAAACCCCATGCAAACACATCTAATTTCCATACATTTGTCTCTATGGAAAATTATTCCCATAGTAACATTCAAAGTTTGCAATCTTTATCAAGAAAATAAAGGTTTGGTGTTTGGGGCTTTTCCCAGAAAGTGATAAATTATCAAACATTTACTTTGAAGACTGTCAAAGGAGTGTCCCATATGTGTGTGTATATATATACACATAAATACATATATAAGTGTCTGTGTGTGTATATCTAGCAACAGAGGAAGGAATGACTGATGGAAATTCTAACATATGAAACTGAAAAAAATGCAGAAAGTATCCATTTTTCAGTGGGCAGCAAAAAGCCATATCTGTGGTAGGACAGAAATGTCACTACTGGTTTCACCCAAGGTTCAATACTGTGCCCATTATTTTTTCACTTTTCATCAATGACTTAGATGAAGACACAGATGGCTCTCAGCAGGTTCATTTATGACACAAAGCTGGGAGGAGTGGCTGATATCCCAGAGTGCTGTGCAGCCCATCAGAAGGACGTCTGAAAGTTGGAGAGATGAGCAGAGAACTGTCTGAAATTCAATAAAGGGGCAAATGTAGGGTCCTGCACCTGAAGAAGAATGACCCCATGCACCAGCATAGGCTGGGGGCAGACCTGCTGTAAAGCAGCTCTGTGGAGAAGAACCTGAAGGTGCTGGTGGGTAACAAGCTGCCCATGACCCAGCATTATCCTTGTGTTCAAGAAAATGGTATCCTGGGCTGCACCAAGAAGATCATTGCCAGCATCTCAAGGGAGCTGATCCTGCACCTCTACTCAGCCTTAGTGTGGCCACATCTGAAATACTGTGTCCATTTTTGGGCTCCTCAGTACCCGAGAGACATGGAGCTCCTGCAGCAAGTCCAGTGGAAGGCTACAAAGGTAATTAAGATCAGCTGAGGAAGCTGGACCTGTTCAGCTTCAAGCACAGATCATTTAGAGGGGATCTCATCAAGTTCTAAAAGTATCTGAAAGGAGAATGCCAAGAGGTTGGAGCCAGGATCTGCTTGGTGGTGCCAAGCAACGAGCAGAAAGTGATGCACAGGAAGTTCTACCTGAATGTATGGAAGAACTTCTTCCCTTTTTGAGTCACTGCATACTGGAAAAGATTGCCCAGAGAGATTGTGGAATCTTCCTCACTGGAGGTACTCAAGAACTGAATAAAACAAGACAAAATCTTGTTCAGTGTGCTCCATGATGACCCAGCTTGAGCAGGAAGTTTGGACCAGATGACCCACTGTGGTCTCTCCCAGCCTTGCCCATTCAGTGATTGTATAATAGCAAATTTTAGGAAGAAACTCATCAGTATTGATGTCATGGATAACAAAAGACAGAAGAGGGATTTGGGCAAGGACAAGATGAATCTAGGAGGGTAGAGATTTGAATATCCTTGCAAGGAACCATTGGAAAATCTGTCAAACCAGTTTGCCTACTTGACTACCACTAACTACTTGCCAGGAGAGAAGGCAAGCACAAATGTGTTTTATTTCCACAGGAAAAAAAAATGGAAGAGGAGATTCTTACCTGGGCCATTGCTCATTAAATTTTCTGGATCCCTCTAAAAATTACAGAGAGAAATCCCATTTTGAACTAGTCAGGGCCTGGAAGAGATAATGATTTTACATCTCTAGTTACTTTATGTCTTTTTAAAAGGACTGCACACACCAGAACTTGTGTGTTACTCCATATGTGATTTATACTGAAGAGACCTTACAGAAATTATCAGTAGTCAGCTTTATTCCACAAGAGTTTTTCACCAAAAATGGACAGTTTGGCGTGTGAAAGTCTTCATTACCTTCTAAAAACTTTTCATGCATTTACACATCAAGTTATTTTACACTTCTTTTTAATAATCCGATCTGTTGAGGTATTTACTCGAGTTCCATATTAAAGTGCAATCAGATGTTAAGATGAGACTAATTACAATTTTATGTTTAATGAGTCAATACCAATTGCATTTGTGTAACTGCAGTCTAAAATAACTCAATTGCATTTTGACAGATATTCATGGAATCAGATGAAAAAAACATTAGAGACAAAATATTACATAGCTTATCCCTTGAACTCTGAAAGGCAAATAGAAATCATTGTTGTTAATTTTAGTTTTTTTTAGATTTTCTTTTTGTTCAGTCCTTGGTGTAAGAAATCCTCAATGTTTCTTTTTTCTGAAGATTATATGAAGATGCTCAATTCTTTATCTTATCTTGATTTGCTCTCTATTGATAGGATAGTCCATATTGATTACAAAAAATTAACAGCATATTTTCCTCTAAATGAGGTTAGGGTAATTGAAACTATACACATTTGGATCAAATTTGGTAATGAAAATGGACAAATATATAAAGAAGAAATACAGAAATTGTCTCATCAAATGATCTGCCAATAGCTTTGTATCCTGAGCTTCCCAGTTTCTAAGAATTTTGAAAAAAAATCTGCTTATGATCTGTTAATAAATTAGTTATTGCATTTCAGATTGAGTGAAATACTTTGTAGGATCCAAAATATTCTCAGATAATTTTAATCTTCTCTCAGGAAAATACATTTTAAACAGTTCCAAAACTTTTACTAATTACTTTTCTTTCAAGCATGAAATAGAAGAAATACATTATCTGCAAAATTTTCATTAAATATTCTTAGGTAGCTGGATAGCTATATATCATATCAGGACATACCAATAACTAACCATTCAGGCTCAGAAGGACTATCCATGACAGATATTTGTGCCTAACTTCCCTTACCAGAAGGTGGTAACAGCTACATGCTTCCAACAGTAAAAACAGAAATTGTAGCAAAGAGTATTGGCTCTGGCCTGTAGAGAAATAGCAAGGAGGCAAAACTGCCTTACGTCTCATATTCCTAAATTATTTAAGCCTCTCACATTAAGAGTTCTCATTAATCAAAATCTACTTGTATTGCCTTTGTCTGAGGTAATTTTCTTCACAGTATCTCTGTTCTGGCTTGACCTTGGCAATGCATTGATTGAAAGTCCAATACCTCATTATGGTAGGGAGTCAGAAGACAGAATTGAAAGTCTTAAAATACATATAAGGTGTATTTGACAGCCATAACTTTTTTAATGTCTTCTATAATTGCAACAACCAGAAAAAAAAAAAAAAAAAAAAAAGAAACTAAGGATAGTATTTTTATGTTTCCAAAAACTAGATTGCTTGGGCAGTATGTGATAACAGGTCTTCTTAAATTTCTATAAACTTCTTTTGAATTTTATTATTTGCATGTAAGCAATCGTGAGATAGGAGGTAATACCATAAAACTTTATCTTTTTTAGACTTGAATTCATCTGGGATAATGACTGCAAAAGCATGTTTCTAATCAGCCTACTCTGACTATAATATTTTGGCTATTTTCCAAATGGAAAACATAAACAAAAAAGAAAAAAAAATGGTGGAAAATACCTAAATTATAGTAAAGAAGAGCTTTTCTTAATTGTACAATTAAAACTTTTGGTCCAGGCAGGGCAGTAGATGAAGTAAGGCTTCAGACTGAAGTGAACACCCCAAGTAAAGATGACTTTATCAACAGCTGACTGCATACCTGTCTGAACTTTAATATTCCTCTTAAATCAGCCGACATTCAATTATTCTACTTAGTAGGTTTTTGGTTGGATTAAAATATGAAATTTCAATAAGAAAAATTGTCATAAGCAAAACCAGTCTGGGGACAGCTCTGTGGGACAACTCTGTAAGGTTCATTAGTGTTAAAAGAGAAGCTAGGAAGTTCATATAGGTTCAGGGAGTGATGCAGTATCTAACCAACATGGAAAACATATTTGGCTGCACACCTAAATATGTAAGATGTATTAATTATCTTTATTGGGAAAGTCATATATTTAACACCTTGTTTAACAAGATTTGGACAAGATTCTTTAAAATAAATGCTGAAGCTGCACCTGTAGCATCCTTTTTTGTTACTTTACTTGGGGGTGTTTGTTCAGTGAAGATAGATTCTGCTCAGTATTGTTGCAACTCAATATATTTAATATTGCATAGTGAACTGCTCTAGAGCAAGATTTCCTCTGCAAAAGGTGTCACGTTTTCTTTCTGTCCCATATCCCTCTGAACCACCATGACATCACGAAGATAAACCTTATCTTGTGGAAGTCTTATAAAAGTGCAGAGAGTTAGATTGTGGTTGTCAAACATATTTGTTCCAGGAAATTGTCCGTGAGTCCCAAACAAAAGCAGAGGAGTTCATTTATGCCAAAATCAGCTTAAATCATAGGACAGCAGACTTGCTATGCCCACACTTGGCCTTTAATCCTGGCTGTCAACCATATAATGCCTCTCTAAACCTAAGACATGAATAAGCTTTCTTGAGTAGGGATTTGTATTCTCTCATTTCAAAGTATCTAGGATAGTGGGGGATTATTTTAGAGCATATGAGAGTGATAACTTTCATTCTACAAAACTGAGGTTGCTACCTGCAAGACTGAGGTGCATTTATAAAAAATTGTTTGAAATTGCTAAGGTGCCTGAAACAGGCAAAGAATCACATTTGGTACAGCCTCATTTATAATATCTCTCAGAAGTAATCTCTACAGTGAAAAGTCCCTGAGGCACATTTGGCCATTATCTTGGACAGATGATTTTTGGAGCAGCACAAGGCAGAGGCAGGCACTGAGCAGGAAGAAAATTGTAAGGAAGGAGTTCATCACTCAAATATGCTTGCCCATCCTTTTTTATTTAGCAGAGTAAACAACTACTCTGCATTTTTAAACATCTTGTGCATAAAAGTGTTCAAAAAACATTGCATAGGATATACCTAAACTCTGATATTTTTTCCTCATTTTGGTAGAGGAAACAAAACAAGAGGCATCCAGTGGAAAAATGAAAATGTAATATCTTTTTTTGAGAGCCGCTGAGTAATTTCTTGTTTGCATTTGGTGACATATTACAGCACAGAAGGTTGTACACCTTATCCTGAAATAGTTTTCTGCTCTGTATTCTGAATACACTGTTCTGACAGCTCTATTTTGATTCCTTCAAAGTAAATATCTCTGAATTTATAAAACAAATGAATAAAATTAGTATGTTAATTGCAATTTCAAACCTCAATAAAATTGTAAGAAAAACAATTTAAAAAATTTAGAATTAGAAATTAAACATTTTGGGAACACTAAAATAAAACAGATATACAAATGAAACCTTTAGACCTAACTGGTAGTGAAATATTATTTGAAATCTTAATTTCTACATTTTTTAATTATGTATCTCTTAAATCTGGAGCCCAGTGAAGAAAAGACTGCTTCAATTCCATAAGCCCATATTAAACAAAGAAGAAGGCTGGGTATGAATTCCCAATGGACATGTGTAGAAATAGGCATATAAAGCACAGACCTACAAAAATACATAGCTGATCACACCAATCTCAGACAGACACAGAGATAGTTCACGGAACACAGCACAAAAAACCTCTTTCTTCTCCCCTGTGTGACTCATGAGGATAATGGCCAGTTAGTGGAAAATATTTTTATAAAGATTGTGCAACATGGATCCCTTTAGCTCAGACACTTGGTCTGCCCAGTGGTTGCTCCTTCTTCCCAGTCTCCCCAGCCTCTGGAGCAAGCGCTGTGCCCCTGTGCTGCAGTCCCACTGCCGTTTCTGGTACAGGCTCCCTTGTACCCATGCACTAACACACAAACAGACACAAGCATGTGCACTTTGGATCCCTCCAGAGCCAGGATCTCACACACAGTCCATCCATCTGCTGGTTCTGGATCTTTGCTCTTCCACAGTTGCCTCAGGTACAGATGGACAGACTTACAGACACACAAGTTCATCTCAGTTGACCTTTTGGCCAGGGCAATGTTTGTCTGTCCAACTAAGTTATTTGGCTTCCCTTGCCTGCCCAGCACCACTACACTCTTCTGTGTGTAGGGAGATGATCTTTTTATTGCATAACCAAACATTCTTCTTGAATCACTTTTTTAAGCCAAAAACCTTTCTTGGCTTTTATACTAACAATACTGGTTATAAATGACATGTCAATGTTGTGATGCAGTTAAAATAGCAGCAAATTATTTTTGCTAGCAGAAAGAGTCTAAAATATTGGATTAGTTTAAACTTTACTGATACTTAAATAAATAATGCCATGTCATATTTTAAATTAAAGAATACATTAATTTATGCAACATTAAACAGAGTCTGAAAGGGCAATTATTGTAAAAAAATTAATATGACTTTTAGGGAATTACAGGTTAATACTGAAGTTAAAAAAATACTTAGAACTTGTATAAGTTATCAGACATCAGTTCTTGCAAAAATTGTATTAAGGAAGCTCAGTATATTTTGAACTCTTTGTTACACCATATGTCTAGACAAGACCATCAAAACAAAGATAACGCATAAGAAGACTGTATGCTGGAAAGCTAAAAAAATATTTTTCTTTGAAATAGTTTCCTCTGTAAAACAGAAGAAAATTATTTTAATAAATATACAGATGATTCACTATGGAATACATTAAAAAATTTCGGAGAACAGCAGCCTAGTTAAGCCACTTTTGTGCTGACTCATGGGGTACTCTACAGCTTTTGTTCCTGTGAAAAAGAAAAGAACAACCTACAACTCTCAAATGTCCACACATAAAATGCAAGCAAATAGAAGTAGTCACTAAAGGAGGAAAGAATACACAGTACACTACTGCAAATGAAATGTGTGACAACAGAACAGATGTTTATGCATAGAGTATCTAGAAAACAACAGAGGTGACATAATTTATTGTAACAAGAGCATTTGCATAATTCTGTGTCTTCCTGAAATGAAGCAGTATCACAGAACTGATGAGAATACATGTCATTACAGTTTTATTGTAGGAGTAAAGTGGTGAGAGAAGGAAGAGAAGGCAGAGTCTGGAAGTCTTAAAAGGGCAAATGGAATATCTTTAGGATACTTTTAATGAAAGGAGAAGTCAGCCTGGCATTAGAAATTTTCCTCTTCTTGCTTTACCAAGGCAGCAAGTTCCACAGTACAAAATTTCAACTCATATAGTTGGAATTAATGAAGAATCTGCAGTTCCTTCAAGTCTAAAAAAATATATTTTTTTGGGTCTCACATTTCCCCAGCCTATGAGAATGCAAACTTCTAAGTAGCTGCTGGTTCACAGTAACTTCTTGAGAAAACTCAGTCATTGCAAGTGCAGGTGGGTGTCCTCTTCTGTTTTTTGTGAGAGATTGAGATAGCAAGGAACTTTGACCTCAATGAACTGCAATTCTGCTTCTGTTTAGATACAAAAGAATAAGGTGGTCACAGACCTTCCTCCAAATGAGTGACCAACTCTGATTTGTCTCTTTGTCCATTGCCCTGTTACCTTTCTCTCTCCCTCCATTCTACTAAGTAATTACACATACACCAACTGAGGTCCAGCATCTTCAACATCTTGCAGAATACCAAGACTGTTAAAAAGGAAGAGATGATAGTTACAAAGAATATCTGGAAGGCAACTGGAGGTAGATCAACAAGGGTCACTGGTCACAAACTCTCTGGGGCACGAATTATATTACAGTGGGCTTGAATGGGTGATTATTTTTTTCACATTCAACTAAAGTAATGAAGAAAAATCTTAATACCAAGAATTTTTTTAAAACAATGGCTGCTTCAACAAAAAATCAAGACATCTGGCACAAACTCAGGGCATTTTCATAAGCCTGCTTCTCTGAACATCAGGAAAATTATCCCGCGGTCTGTTTCACTGGCTAATGTTATCACTGGCACCATGAAAAGGGTCAGTGTAGGCCACTTCACTCCTGCATAAGGCAGGAGTTGAACAGCTTCCACAGCACCAAGCCCACTAAAGATGCAGCTCCTGAGCAGCTGTGTAAGAAAAGAAACACCTGCCAAGGGTATCAAAGTAGAAAAGACCAGATCAGACTTTTAAAACATAGTATCTATTTCATTATAATTATATTTGTATTAGTACTTTAGAAATATACCTTCCTGTATGTGAAGTTTTGTTGTTCTTACTTTATTTACTATTATTTAAAGGTAATTTTAAAAGATACCTGGTAATTAAGCTCTCCATCTTGTGGGCACAGAGACATATGTATATGGTCCTGTTCTCTTTTCCCTCTTTGCAGCTTTTGTGACAAAAGCAGAGACAGTTGTTTGCTTCTTAACTGATTTTTTCTTTGAGAACTCTGCTTTAGTTCCACCTTGGTATTGTCTGAACAGAAATGCTTCTGAGGTTTCAGAGTGTTTTTAATTGGCTGCAGAAAGTGAACCCTCTAAATTTTTCTGCATGACCAGTAGACATCCCTGAGAGAAGACAGGGCTTTTAATGTGGGGGACTGATCTGGCTTAATGGGTGCTAATAAACATCAAACATCTGAATGATCTTGCAAATAAATGTACCAGATATACAGTGATGCATATCCAAGGTGATAGTCTAATTTACGTGATATGCTGTGTAGTGCTTAGGCATAAGTTATACTGAGCAACGAATTCAGCGTCTTGAAACATAATGCTGATTTTTAATTTTTTTTTTTTTTTGCTTTCATACAAATTCTGCAATGATGTTGCTTTTTACTCTATTTTTTCTGCTATTTTCACAATGGTTGTGATTTCTTTTCCCAACTATTGTTCAATGGGCAGTCCAGGTACAAGTCTTGTGGTCAGCGTTATACTGATATTGCTGGAGCATTAACAATATGTTTTCATCTGGGTCAAAAATTCTACAAAAATTAGGCAAGCCAGGTACATCAAAAACCAAAAATGTTGAAGCAGCATAAGTAATTAAAACCTAATTATAAGGTTTTACATGAGTACGGATTACTCCATGTTATATTTGATGGGATATATTGCCTTGGGTTTTCTTTCAAGACACATTAAGATTTGACCATGACTTTCCATATCACCAAGATCAATGTGCCAGTCTAGACATGGCTTAGCAAAATTGTGCAAGGCTATCTAAAAATAAACCCACAATTTAATCAGGTTATCTTGACTGTAGGCAACATTTTTCCCCCTTTTGTAATTAGACACTAAATCCAGTAAAATGTAACATAAAATCTTAAACTACTTTTTTACCTTTCCAAGATCAGTAACTGTAAGACTTTGCCAGCCACAGGAACTACCTTAGGTTGTTACACATCTATGTTACATATACTATAAATATTTCTTCAGTTCTGTAAATGTAAACTACATAAATACTTATAAATTCTGATTACAGATTCTGGTTTATAAATATTATAACTGTTCTGCCATATAAATCAAGGTAATCATATAAAATTTCATTGTGTTTTTTTCATTTAGTACTTAGAGATTAAGTTTATCTCTTTCATCTGGTGTGAAACCTTAACTACCAGGAATGGACTCCAGGTACTTCTTGCTTATCCAGATGAATAATTATTTTGTGGTCTTGAGAGTACTTGATATCTTAAAATCTGGAGTAAGACTGTGCAGGGTACAGACTGAAATTAGGAAGGATATTATTCTTCTGCTTTATGATTCTGGTTCTTCAGCAAAGATTGTAAAATAACTTTTAGGCAAGTAAAATACAAAAAATGTTAAGATTCATGATTCTATAAAACTATTTTAGAATTTTTTTGTTTCCTGTTAAGGTTTTAAATCTGCCAGACTAATAAGAGTTTCAAAATTCTGCAGTTGTAGGTGAATATATATCTACATAAAATATATATATATATATATATATATATATATATATATATATATATATATATATATATATATATATATCTCGTATACTTAATATAAGAATATCTGTACTATTATCAACTCTTGCTGTGGATACGGAGCTTGAGAATTGAAAAGAAAACAATAAGAAAACAGATGGAGCAGTAAAAAAAAAAAAAAAAAAAACGGACAAAAGTATTTTTATGTAAAATAGTGGATGCAGAAAGGAAAATAGACTTTTGTTATTTTCAGTGAGTGAAAAAACCCAACCAACCAAACATGGAAGAAACAATGTGTTCTTTTAGTCTACCCTCTCTGTAGCAGGCTGTCTTTTAAGTATATATTACACTGGGAAGTAAGTTCCCTTTCTCATCTTTGCTTCATCTCGTATTTATGATAAAATCAATTTCTTAGAAAATTTAGTTATTGACAAATTTATTTTTATTCAAAATAAGATGAAAAAGAAGGTTGAATGTCTCACACTGAGAGCTTTTTAGAAGTCTCAGAGTATATTTTCCTTTGTAGGCAAAATACTTTGAACATATCAGTTCTCAAGTGTTAGGATATTGCAGAAATGTGAAGAATGGAGGAAATAAGCTAGTTTGCATTTCTTCTTCCTAGACTTGCCTAATATGCCAGTATTTGGTTGTGTGCTGTTAAAAAAATACAAGACACAGAAAGACTTTTGAGATATAGATTGAGTGTTAAGTAATGATCACTGTGATTCTCTAGCCAGCTGAATGTTTTTTAACAAACTTAAATAAAGTTATTTCAGGACAATAACTCATGTCTTTGTATGGACACAGGTATTTCAAGTGTAGTCTGGTTCTGTAACATAGTTAGATTTATTTATGTGTGAACTCAAATGTGCAGCAATTATCAGTAGTTTTGCATTGGCTTTTCAGTTTTGAGATTCGATCTCATTCTCCAACATGTTAAGCACAAAAGTTGTAACAGGATTCACAGGATGGAAATTATGGCATTAGAGTCAAAAATAATTACTCAGCATCAGATGAAGAGGACTAGAACTCCTGATTTTCCCAGTGCAGTGTTTTGTAGATTTTTTCTTATTAATGATCTTGATGTATTTTAAGAAATAATGTATACTAACAGATTTTGCCAATGAAACTGCCTTTGCAGGAAAAACCTCTACAGATTTGCTAATTAACAGACTAATGTAGCCAATAACTATGACTACATCAGTTTCTGAAAAATCTTTTTGTACAAGTTCCCTCAACGGATGTCAGTATCAAGCATATGTGACTATTTTTTTTTTTTCAGCAGACGTCTTTTCATATATTTTCATTTCCTCAGACATTTGGGAGATAAAATAATGTACAGGTTTTCCTGTATGGACATCCTCAGGTAACATCTCACTTTAAGATATGAAACAGAAAAGATAAATTTATAATAGTAGCAATTATACTTGCAGGTCTAGAAAAGCTTCAAGTATTTTGCATTACATGTTCTTCATGCAGCAATTCCTGTTAGCATAATTTATGCTTGTTTTGACACAGGAAAGAAGGAAAATCAAAAAGAGGAAAATCTGCAGATTAGAAGCAGAAGGTTTCTAGGCAAACTTTACATGTTGATCTGATACATACTGGATTTGCTGTAATTTGAGGAATGATCCTAGGTGTTAGTTTGCATTTTTGCTCTAGGGGGATTTTGATTAGATATTGTAAGAAATTAATTAACTTTTATGTTACAGACTCATCTAGCAGATTTTAATTTAAAATATGTACTTAGGACATGAACTAAGACAAAAATAAATTAACCTGATTATTTCACTTCCACTGGAGTCATCCGTGGGTCAAGGTCATGGAGTAAGATACTAAAATTAATTTTCTAGTGACAAAAATAATAAATAGATCCATTCAAATCACCACCATTAATTGTAATTTGCTAACAGTCCTTGACCACAATTTAATTTCACTTTTGGAGACACCATCATGTCATTCACAGTTCACTAATCTTGACAAGATCTTCTGGTGTGAAAATCTGAAACCTTTTATGATTTTTGAAAGGTTCTGCCTCTCCCTCTCCATTCAGCACAGGAAGAGAGCAGATACTGTCAGGTAGTTTGGTACTTGGCTGGAAGCAGCAGTGCTGTCCTTCCAAAATTCCTTCCCTATTCCGTGAAGGAGTGGGGCTACCTGGGAGGATGGTGCCTCTAAGTTTTCAGGATACCTTCACAGAGTACTGTGAACCAGAGTGGGGAACACAGCTGCTGTGATTTACCCCCATAGGTAGCTCAGCCCCACACAGCTCACTGTCCCACAGTGGGGCTGGTGTCTCTTCTGTCTCTTTTACTCTCCCAATCAGTGAGGATACTGGAGGAAAAAGGGATGCAAAAGAAGTTGGGAGGGGACAGAGACCGAAGGCCTGATCTGGCCAAAGGGATATTCCATACCATATGGCATCATGCTCAGATTATAAACTGGGGGAAAGGCTGCCCAGAGGATGTTGCTTAGGAACTGTCTGGGCATCAGTCAGCTGGCAGTGAGCAATTGCATTGTACATCACTGTTAGGGAAACATTCCTGTCTGACCATACGGGAGTCATTGTGGCATCACCTCAGCTAGGACCAAAGACCCTTCTCAACAAGCTGTGAAGCTGTCTTTTACCAGCTCAACCCCAGGTTTCACAGAGCAGCATCTCAGACATCTCGATATTAAAATAATTTAACTGCCATTCAAAAAGAGGGTCACATCTCAAGCTGGTGCCTTTGAGGAGAGACCCTAAACAAAGGACACCCTGGGGTTTCATACCCTCGCAGTCTCTGTGTGGGAAAGCCTGGGGTCTTCCAGCTGAGTGCTCAGCTCCTGCTGTGTCAGCCTCTCAGTGTTCATCTCCCCACGTCCTCATGCAAAGTGCTGGCACCAGCTCACGTCCTCGTCTCAGGCTCCAGGCACCCAGAGCTCAACCTACAGCTCACACAACAGCTGCAGACTTAACTACCAGCACTAAAGGTGTTTCTCAACATCCAGTAGCTTTTTATATTCTAATTCTATTATTATTGCTATGTTTTTTTCCTTTTCTATCCCATTAAACTGTCTTTATTTCAACCCATGAATTTTACTTTTTTTGTCTAATTCTCTCTCTCCCATTTGACAAGGGGAAGGGGGTAAGCAAACATCTCTGTGGTGTTTAGTCGCCTGATGGATTAAACCACAATCATAGATCAATTTTTAGCTTTATCTCTAGACACTATAAACCCATATATTATTCAGAAGGAATTTAATGTTATTATAGTCAAGAAGGACAATGCTCAACTTCATCTAAGAAAGCATTGCCTGCTTGTAGTGGTGAAAGAAAATTACCATGACTGCACTATGTCAAACTCTTATTAAAAAAACTTGCAGTTCTTGATATATTTTCATGTTTATCAATACATGGAGCATTGTTTTCTCTTCATAGAATCACAGAAGCATTTCGATTGGAAAAGACTTATGAGATCATCAAGTGCAACTGCTAACCCAACGCTTCCAAGTCCACCAATAAACCATGTCCCTAAGCACTGCAGCTACACATGTTTCAAACAACTGCAGGGATAGTGAGGCTTCCACTTCTCTGGGCAGGCTGGTCAATGCTTCACTATGTTTTTAGTGAAGGATGTTTTTCCTGATATCCAATCTAAACCTCCCCTGGTGCAAGGTGAGGCCATTTCTTCCAATCCTGTCAGTTGTTAGGTTGGAGAAGAGGCTGACCCCCACCTCGCTCCAGCCTCCTTTCAGGCAGTTGTAGGAGTGATTAGGTGCCCCCTGAGCTTCCTTTTCTCCAGGCAAAACACCCCCAGCTCCCTCAGCTGCCCCTTATCAGACTTGTGCTCCTGACCCTCCTCCTGTTCTGTTACCCTTCTCTGGACTTGCTCCAGCACCTCCATGTCTTTGTTGTTGTGAGGGTCACAAATACAATATTCAATATTCAAGACAACCTCACAAGAGTCAAGAAAAAGGGACAGAAACTTTCCTAATCGTACAGGCCTTTTCTGTGCTCCTATGAAGTATTTCTAGTTCAACATCTCTTTTGGCAGACAGGCTTTGCATTCTGTCACACTATGGATTAAAAAAATATCTTTTTCTTTCTCTCCTTTTAGATTTTGAATACTTAGCATAATTAAATTCTTTAATACTTCAGATTTTACTTTTAAAATCTGTTCTTTTTTAGCCTAAGATTCCTTATGTCTAATGTCATGATTACAACCTACAAGTTTTTAAATTGGATTGTCAGAACATGCTAATTTCAGAGTTATTTTAGAGTTTCTTCCAGATGGAAATCTGTCTTCTCCCACGTGACTTCTGCCAACCTGAGCTAAGTATGCTGTAATGTTATTTTAATGAAGAGAGAGACTTTTAATTGAGCACCTGGGTCCCCAAATGTGTCTGATTTTCACAAAATGGGTAATATCTTGACTGGTTTTGAAGATGTACTTGGTGTAAAAGAGGCTTTAAAGAAAGTGCAGACTGAGTAATCCGCATAGCTTTCTTATGAAACAAATTCTTCTAATAATATTGAATTTTTTGTAGTTGCATCTTATTTAGAAAAGTTAATCCAAACTCAAACAACTATCTTCTCTATATCCTACTCTATCCCAATCATGTTTACAGAATGTTTTAGGATCTTAAATATACCCAAAACTCAAACTGTACTAAGAAAAATTTTGTTCAAGATAGAGAAATTGATATAATGTCAGGGATTTACTGTAGTCTGGTAGATGATGCAAAGTATTGTACTTGCAAATCTTAAAGTCATGGTGCATAGATGTACTAAATCATCTTATGTCTATGAACATTAAGGCTTCTTACATATGACATCTATAGTTTATATATGTGTGACTTTCATCCTGCAAGACTCAAGACTATAAGCTGCTTTTCTCAATAAAATGGCATTGCTGTACGTTTGATTTAAAGATATAAACCAGATTAACTTCTCATAAGGAGGTAATAGCATTATTAAACCAATCTGATTTAACAAAGAGTTGAGTTTTCCATGGATAATTTTTTATCTATTTATGAAACTGAAAAACCTTCTTTCAGAAATAAATACATGTGCTGCCACTAGTACTTTATGTTTAGTTTGTTTATTTGACTTGTAAATTTGTGGTTTAACCCCCACCAGCAACTGAGTACCACACTTCTGCTCACTCACCCCCCTCACTTCCCTTGTGGGATGAAAAGAGAACTAGAAAAAAATGTAAAAACTTGTGGTTTGAGAAATGAACACCTTAAAAACTGAAATAAAGTAAGATGTAATAATCATTAAAACAACAATAATAATCATAATCATGAAGGAGAGAGAGAAAGAGAGAGGAATAAAACCAAGGAACATTAAGTGATGCACAATAATTTGCTTACCAAGCACTGAGTAATGCTCAGCCAGTCCCTGAGCAGCAATTAGTGGCTCCCAGCCAAATCCCTCCAGTTTAAGGACTGGACATGATGCCTTACAGGATGCAATATCCTTTTTGGTCAGTTTGAATCAGATGTCCTGGGTGTGCTTCCTCCTGGCTTCTTGTGCACCTGCTCACTGGCAGAGCATGGGAACCTGCAAAGTCCTTGACTTAGAGTAACACTACTTAGCAATAGCTAAAACATTGTTGTCCTATCAGCACTATTCTTACAATAAATCCAAAACACAGGATTGTACCAGCAACCAAGAATGAAACTAATTATCCCAGTCAAAGCCAGGACAGAAAGCATAGATGACAAAAAAGGGTAGGGAGCAGGGAAGGGGCTACACATCATAAAGATAAATCACATACACAGAAACAAACTCGGGTGCATGTCCTGGAAGTGAAAGCCAAACGGTGTTTTATTGCAAAAAGAGAATGAAAATAATTTATCATTAACAAACAAATTTGTGGCATAGCCATCATGTAAGTAACTCACCTGATAGATGTTACTGGTTTTATAGATTAAAATGTTTGCTGTGTTATTTGCAAATGAAGTGATATGAGTAATCTGAAACTTTAGAGATTCTTACAAACCCTGGGTAAAATGTTTTATTTCTGAGTTTGTATGTTCTCCAAGGAAAATGCTTTAATTAAAATAGTGGAAACCTCCTAACTCCATCTATTTTAAAGGCATAAAGCTGTAATATCTTACTCATTCACATAAAGATATAAAAAGTGTGAAATACTCATGTGGAGAATATAAACAGGTGCAAATCTACTTCAGATATAACAATTAAATGATAGGCATCTATTTAACTGCAGGTGACATGCAGTAGAAGTCAACACATTATAATAACCACTTTCAATGCTAATGGTTTGTCATTGGTTTGTACATGTTATGAGAAAAAAAATTAATTCTAGGTAAATCCTAAGAAGCTGTTTAGACAAAATTCCAAGAGGTGACTTCAGCAAATTTTAATGAGCTTTAAAAACAGAAATCCTAACTAATTTGCGGGAAAGATTATTTTAATGAAACATAACTTTTTCTTAGTTTAAAACAATTTTTTTTATTGCAATACCATTAAAATCAGAATATCACAACTGTTTAGTGAAAAAATGTAACATTCTATAGACTAGAATTTTTAACAAAGGATTTAGTCAGATTTTATTTCATCAAAATGAAACTAAATGTATGTCTGTAGATATGTATAAAAAAATAATCAGTATTTTGTCATAATAAAGCCTCATGAAAAAGAAGCAGTGTGAGAAAAATTCTCTTTAATTCTGGTCTCATCAAGGGATACCTAACACAAAATAGACCTGAAGAATTTAATGTCATCCTATGAGTAATTTTCCATCACATTAGATAAACCTCTTAGACCAAAGACTCTCTTTAAAATAAATATGAATTTACCCTGAGGACACTGAGTCCTAATACACTAGCCTAACTCTGACCTTTCACACTGATTTGTGAGATTCTTGAGATTCTGATTCTGCTGCAAAGAGGATTAAGAGTCACCTTTGAATCAACTTGTTAAGTTATAAGATACAAGCTCATATGGAGGCCCACAGAGGAGTTCAGAGACACAATGCCAGGAGTGGGCAAATAAAGTTCTGCCAGGGTACTCTCAGATCCATCCCCATGGGAGTCCCAGACAGACCACTCTGCGTGCCTCTAAGGGTGAGAGCAGAGTGGGGTTTGCCTGTTGGGAACCAGGAGAGGTTCCTGTGGGCGCCCTGAGGGTCTGCTTGTTACCAGTGTGCCTGGCATGGGGGCGTGCACTGTGTACATGGTGTGTAAATTTTAATGATGGGCCTCTGCAGGACAGGGAGAGGGACTCAGTGATGCTTCTGGGTACCTCTCAGCTCAGCATGCTCTGTGCTTCTGTGGTACGTGTGCTCTGTGTGTTTGTGCTTGTGTCAGTCCTCCTGCTGGTTAAACCTGGAGCTATGACAGCCTCATCTTGGCCACAGTGTGTTTTCCTCTAGCAATATCTATGTTTTCCTCTAAAAACATCCATCTGATAAATGAATAAGATATCTTCTAACATCCAGATAATGCCTTATTTGTGGTACGTCATTGCAAAATTTCCTTTAAAATACTGTCAATATATCAGAGGAATGACAGGAATTAATTTTAAATGTAAGATTGCTTTACTATAATTGCAAATAACAATTTACTGAGAAGACAATCAAAAATAAGTTGTGAATAGGTATATACATAACAGTTTGATTTTAAGAACTTTTATAGAATTCCTAGTCACTAGTTTTGGTCATCTTGGTCTTGTATTCCATAATTTTTTTTTGAGCCTTAGGTTCAAATTAATTTATTACTTCAAAGCAAGATTCAATCAGTCCAGCAGTATTGCTTAAGCTTTCATGCCCACACCAAGTGAAACTGCAAGCAGCTATTTGGTACAAACCCATAATAGACTCATTTTGTTTCTCAAGAGGTTTCTGTGCATTAGGAAGTCTGCTGAAGGGTTTCAAGCCTGTGAAAAAATCACAAGCCTCAGAAAATAAGCCAAGTTATACTTTCTCTAGCTAATAGCACCAAGTGCTGAAACATGGTTAATGACTAAACTACTGAAAAATAATCCAAACCAAAAGAATAAGAAAAGGTTGGCACTGCAAATGAATCACTGAGTGAAATTGGCTTTCTGAAGGAACTGTTTGCTACCTGATTGTACAAGCACTATTTGGGGTTTTTTTTCAGGAACTTTTCAAACTGATATGTTGTTTGAGCCCTAACTACTAAGGTACTTTTAAGCAGAAAAGAAGTAAGAACATTATTTTCATGTGAAAATACCCACATTCCTCTCAAATAATTTTGAATTACAATTTTTATTTCCCCTTTCATAATTAAAAGTTAATTGTTATTCTGCACATTCCTTTAGCTAAGAAAGAAAAAATGTGAAAAAGAAAAGGAAAGGGAGATATTCATAGACTAGAGTTCCTACCTTAGAGCTAATATTTTTAATTTCAGAAGAGGATATCTACCTCTTTTCTTTTGAGAATATAATGACTACAAAACTACGTATGTTAACTGGGTCATGCTTTGGATGACTGAATATCATTTTGCTAGAATATTGCCATCCACATTCTGTTATTTAGGACTTTATATTAGTAGCAGGTTCAGGGTACTACTTTCAGAATTTAAATTTTGAATTTTCAAAAGTCTTACTTGGAAGTCTGGCTATACTTTTTACAGAAAAAATGGTTCATGCAAGCATTAATATATAGGTGACTTCAAAAAGTTCACAAATTAGATACGTGTCTTTAGAGATACCTGTTTCTTGTTTTCATCTAAGTGATTTTCCCATTAACAATAAACACATATGAACTGGTAGAGCTGAACTTTTAATTTTGCCTTTGTGTCTTTTTTTCCTCACAAAATTATTTTTGCTATATTCAGCAAGTGTTCCTGAGGTATTAAATTCTTACATCTCTATTTACCAATTTAAAACATGCTTCTGTAGATTATTTTTTCAGTGGTCTATTATGCAATTTATGTATACAGGTAGGAGCAGTTATATATTACTTCTTAATTCCTTATTTCTAAATGTGTTCCTACCTCTTCATTTTATTAGAGCTAGCTTGTCTGATTTAAAAGCTTTAAATGCTTGTAATCTCTTCTGGCTTGGTTCTTCTATTTCTTTGATTTAGAAGTCTTTACACAATACTATCTCTAATTATGTCACTCTGATTAACAGAATATAATTAAAATCAAGGTAATTTTCTTCCACTAATTTTGGTCTTTAATACTTTTATTTTAAACCCAAACCAGGGTTTAAGCAAACCCTTGGTTTAAACCTGGTCTAATGCTTGGAACTTGTCTTTTTCTTTATTATCAGCTAAGCTAGTTTTTTCCTTATTGCTTTTTCATTTGTGCTTTTGTCTTTTTCATATCACACTGGCATTAACTAATCCCTTCCCTACATTACTTTCTTCATTGCAGCACTCTTTTTTTTTTTATGCAACACTCCAAAATATGCTAAACACATTGATGGAAAGTGTTCTTTATCTCTGATTAGTCTATACTAGACAATCACAGAAGTTATTGAAGCTGAAGTGCAAAGGAATGGTGATATTCTATAAAAAACAAATAAATACTAAACAGAAACCCAAAACTTTAGTGGAGAACACATATGCAACTTACATTTTTTCAGAACAATGAGAGTAAAATTCCTTTCCAAAATTCTTTACATACTTTCTAGTAGTTGGAAAGAGATCCATTATTTAATTTTGCCATAAAAATGAAAAGAAAAAAAAGGACAAACCTTACTTTGCTGTATGTTAATAGATGTCCTTCATCTTTAGAAAATCATGCAATGTTGTACATTTTCAGTATTATTCTGAGTCATTGCAGACAAAAAGAAAATATTTGAATCTTAATATGTAAAAGAATCTTCCTATATTGTTACTTGTATGGTCACTGCATATAACTGCATATCACTTTTTCTTTCTGATTTTCTGAATACAAAGAGAGAAAAGTAAGTTTGTAAATTTATTCTAGGCCTAATCAAAAATCAGAAAGAAGAAAAGTTTGAAAATTATAAAGTTTTTTGAAATGCATCTTTTGGTCTTAAGATTGAAATTTCAAAAAAATGTTAATCACAGTCCCCAAAAACTTCTAAGAACCAGAGTAGATTAGTGAGACAAACTGCAGGATTCATTGAATAAATTATGGGTATATTAAGCAAGGTAGCATCAGTAATCACAGTTATTCAAGTTTGCCACCTGCCTAGTGATTAGCTTCCTATGAGCCTCATCATCGTAATGTTTTAATAAGGGGTTTGGATGAAAGTGAAGTGGTGGCTTCACAGCTTTTTATGGGAATTCTTTTCCTATTGATCATGTGTAGCATAAAAGAAATGAAATGGATACAACAATATTATGAAGGTTTTTTAATTGCAGTCGTCCTATGGGTTATTTCACTGGGGTGAAGCTTCAGTTCAAGGTCTTTCTTCCATAAAAGAATCTGTTGTAGTGTTACAGTGGATATGTAGACCCCCAGACAGGGAGAATTGCTTCTCATATTTGGTGTCCCTAAATAATGTCTCTGGATAGGTTTTTTCCAAACCAAAAATATAATTGTTCAGAGCTGATGAATTTGATGTAATTGTAATTAGCTCACTGTTTTTGAAACTGAGCATTTTAATGAACCCCTTGTCTCTTAGCAACTTCAAGTAAAATTCAGCTCCCATTAGAAGTTTCTCAAAATCTACACACACCCATTTGTCACAACCAGATTCTAATGCTGAGGTCCCTGTGCTTCCCCATTATTATAGATAATATCACTGTGTTTTGAAAGGGTTATACTGTGTGGGGTTTTTTTTACTTTTATTGCAAGATAATTCAGGCTTTTCACATTATAAAATTCATGATCTATTCTTGTGTTAATACAGATGCCTTAAAGATCCTACCACTATACTTACTGTGATGTAAAATAGCAAAAAAATAAAAAATCTGAATACATCCTTCATTCCATTTACCTAGGCTTTCTGATTTTCTTTTCCCTGAGAATTCATAACATATATTAACTGATTGAAAATGAGATGATAAAAGTTTTATTCCTTGTTGTCATCTTATTGCAAACCTTCCATACTTTCTCAGTGATTGCTCATAGGCTGCTCCTCATAACACTGACTCCTTCTCCCTCACAGCACAACCAACAAACTCCAGCTCTCTCCTCAGCCAGCTAACCCACTCATTTATAGCACTCATCCTTATTGGACACAGCTGTGGTCTGTTAAGGGCAGGGCTGTTCCTAATCTTTGGTGATTAGTGCAGCTGCAACTCCTCAGGGGTGAGATTTCTTTCTGCGTTATCTTTATTCTCTTACATTCCCTCGCCCCACAATTCTCAACAAACATAAATCTCACCATTAAAATAAGGATATGAATCAGGATACAAAGTGGATTGACTTTTGTGAGTTTGAAGCAGGGATCAGATGTGTTGTATTTCATCACTCTTTAGAAAAGTATGTTTTCATATGTACAGCTTTACAATCCAGTCTGAAAATGTATCACCATTCTCCAAGAGGCAGAATACTTCAAAGTAATATAAGACATGATTATTACTAGTATGTATTAAAAGTTGATTAATAGTACAAGATTTGAGGAATGTAGTTTTACCTTTTAAAATAATATTATAAGTAAATATTTTTACTTTAATATTTGACTATTTACTCAGATCAATAAAAACTTAGGTCAAAGAAATATTGTTAAAAAATCTGTCTTCTTCCTCTGTGCCCTCAGTTCAAACTGTAGCAAAATTAATAATTAAAATTGCCACAACCACTACTTCTGTACTTAGAATTGCTACATTTTCAAAAGAATTAATACATAGAATAATGATAACATAAGGATTCTTCTCTGAAATTAAAATGCTCATAATGAATTATATTCTAATAATTTATTTAATTTTTTTAGGTGGAAATTTATTGATCTGACAATGACCAATGTCATCATGGGTATGGACAAAGAGATGAAAAATGGATCATATAGTTTTATCAATGATTCTTCGACTATATCTACAGAATAATGATTGGGAGGTGAAGCATAACATAAATTTGCTAAAGTATAAAAACAGTTTTAGTGGCAAAGTTTATTATAGACCATAGATGATCTAGTGGAAGAGAATTATGCATTACTGCTTCCTCCACAAGTAGCAGATTAATCAAACTTCAAAAGGTCTTGGCATGCAGGAGGCAGTGAGACTCTTGTGTTTTGAAGCAGTGTGAGAGGATCATAAAACTCAGTATTTAAAAATGATTGGTTTTTGTGCTGCTTTTATAATAACTATATCCATATTAATAGGATATCATATGGAAAAATATGTCCAAAATATTTATCTGAATAAAATCCATCTAAGTTGTAAGACTGCTTTACAGTACTGACTAATTCTTAATGCAATTTACTGAAATATATGTTAATAAAACTGAATAAAGTTGGTCTGGCATGAATTTCTCTGTCTTATCAGAGTAAATACCTGCCCTATGGTTTGATTGTAAATTAATTATTTTTAAAAGTACTCCTAAATTCATGCAACATAGCATTGAGGTTCTGACTGAACAAGGGACTCTAGAGACAAATATAGCAAATACTTTTCAGATTTGTACATGTAATCTTTAAACTTGTCTTTGACAATCAGTATTAATAAACCCAACTATCAAAATATCCAGGAAATTTAATGTGCTTACTCTTCCATCTGTATGTATGTACTGGACATTTTCTACTGATTTAAGCAGAAGAAAATTTTAAAATAATTTCCCTCGATAACACAAGGATGCTACAATACTTTTTCAGGTTTGCCCATAAGAATTTCCTTATCTATCAGAGAAAGGGGATGAGTCCTGTTTTGAATTTTTTTTCCTCTTAATGGGTCTATATAAAGAATGCTTTTATGTGTTATTTTATATAAAATAGGTTTTTTTCCCTACTTCTGCTAATGCTTTTCAAAAACATAATTTAAAGCTTATGAAAAATAGGGAGTTATTTTTTTCTGTGAGGCTAAATATTATATTAATTACATAAAATTCCTATCTAACAGTTTCCTCTTGCTCAGATCTTTTTAGCTTTTAATTTACTATGATAAATAAGTAAATGTAGGTAAGCAGGAGTTTAGTAATACGGATTTTCATATTAATGTCAAAGAATGTCTCCAAGTTTTCATTTCTAAGTAAGAATTTAATTGTTTTAGATGTCTATGTATGGAATAAATGTTGTAATAGTCTTTGTTTTTTAATCTACCTTTTGTCTTCCTAGTCTATCCTGAAACAATTACACATAATATTTCATTTTATGATGTATCTTCAAATTAAATGGTAATATATTTTCAGGTTTTTTGTTTTGTTTTTTTTTTTGTTTTATTTTTTTGCTTTGTTTTGTTTTTTTGTTGTTATTTTAAGATTCTTATAATCTAACTGTCCCCAAGTAGTTAAAACCTAGTTTACAAATTGTTTTGGTAGGTGTTTTCAGCTGGTTTAATGTCTAAACTGCTGAAAAAATATCTACATTGACAAAATAACACTTAGATTTATTTTTTGAGTTCTTGAAGATTATTTAAAATTAGTGAATGTCAAGAAGAATGTCAAGAATCTTTCACCTTGCCTTTTATATGTCCTTCTAAGTGCACGAAGATACTGATTATCACCACTTTTGCTAATATCTTGCCCATTGATTTTGATTCTTTGGGAAGTCACTTAATTTTGCAATATTTTGGACTCCAGAAAGAAGCAACTCTTTGTTTAGAGGCCGAACAGAGTAGGCTGATATTATTCATGTTTTTGCAGTTAATTATACCCATAAAACTTTTATTTATATACAACATGTTCTGTGGCAACATTTTTTGCTGTTCTTCAGCTGTTGCTCTTCATTTAAACAATTTTTACACGTTCTGGAACAACAGATGATAAATCAAGCAAGACATGAGAGAAAAATATTATGCATACAGTAACTTTTCTGTAGCCACGCAAACCAGGAATCTCTAGCTATTAAAGCACAGCGGCATAGACGGGCAAGATGAGCTAAATTTTTTTATAAGAAATGTAATATTAATTTTTAAGCCTTATTATACCAGTGATTTCCACATATTTTCTCGAAATAAATTTGCATTTTATGTTTAACTGAGTTGCTGTCATTATGTTCATTGCTATGATTTTGTCTTACAATAAAGACAGTTATAACAAAAAAAAAATTTTGCTCAAATAACTTTAATATTTTCATATTTTTGTATTGCATTTATGTACCTTTATGTTTAGTGAATTCTGAACAATTGATGTCTCCATTCAATTTAGGAAAATATAATGTGCTGAGTAAACAAACTATTCTTGAACCACTCTTGCTATTAGTCTTACAAAGAAAGTTCTGTGCAGTTAGAAAACACTATGATTTTTTAAACTATCAGCATTCTTGAGGTACTACATAAATCTATAACTTTAGTTTCAATTTCTTTTCAAGTAAAATAAGGACTGCAAAAAAAGATATTGAAGCAGAAGATGATTTATTTTTCTTTTCCTTTCTCCATGATGTGGGCTTTTCTTTCTTTTTTTTTTTATTTTTGGTTTTGCTTTAATATAGTCACAAGATAGGGACAAAATGATGTGATTAATAGGTGCTGTCTGGCTCATGCTTCACTGAGCTCTAGCATGAAAGTACTGTGGCTAGGACAGTGAAAATATGTACCTGAAACAGGAAGCCCAGAAAACACATTAAAACCTTTAAAAAAGGGTTTCAGCTTTTTATGGAGTCTTTCTCTCACTTTACTTGCAACCTAAATGTGGTTAAAGGCACAAAGGACATTTTATTAACAGTGCAGTAGAAAACTGTTGCCAGAAATGCAGTATCACCGTCACGTCCACCTGTGTGGTCTTCCTGGAAGGAAATATTTAAGACAAATGAGATCTCCTGGTCCAGGGTGCCACAATGAGATTAAAGGGTTTTGTGCTTTCAAATCTACAGACAGTACACTGCAACTTTGATAAGAACCAGGTTTTTCAGGGCATCACACAATCTATCATGACTTAGATTTTAAAATTGAAGATAATAATTAAGTGACTTAAATCATGCATATTTCCCAAGACACATTTGAAATTGCTGTTGGAACAAACCTTTTAGAATGAATGAGTTTGGACAAAATTAAAATAACGCACTTTCAGACAACATGTGAAATTACAAGAAGTTTTACATACTTAGAACTATTTAAATTGAAAAGAAGTGCTTGTAAATGGATACATACTTTAAGTGATGAAAGGGTATTCAATTTGATGCAGTAGATGCTTAGACTGGGTCTTATGTCATCATGTGTAGATGTTGCTTTAAAATTAGTAGAGAGAAATTAGTGCTTCTATAACATATGCCACCTTCTTTTATATTCTTGCAGAATTCTACTTTTTCTTATTATAATTGTTTATTTCCACAGGCTGTGCAAACACATACCTACACCTACACTTTTGGTCACTGAGGCAAGAAGGAAACAAATCACAAAAAGCATATTTCTTCTAGCATGAACATCTATTATACAGGTAGTAAAATGTATACACACATACAAAAATTTGTCTTAGTATTTAGCACATGCATATAAAATTATATCATATTACAAATGCAATTGGATATGTAATGTGAAATATGTATAATGTGACATTTAGTTGTTGTAAAGACACCTGGATTCCAAATAAATTCTCTTGAAATTAGAGAAATTACTTGAAGACACAGATTTAGCTGCAAAAGTTGCCTGTTCAGATCACAAATTGTTCCTTCAAAAGAGAATTATTTTGTGAGGTTTCATTCTACTAACTTCAGGAAAAAAAGTCTGAACAATATATTTTTCTGTAGAGATTGTACTGGCAAAAATATCCAATAGAAGAGCAGTAGAAAGAGTCTGTAAAAAATATGTACTTTGTTACTTACAAAAGTAATACAGATTTTTTAATAATTGGAACTTCAGCCCTCATATCTGAAAGTTCAGCACTCAGTTTGCAAAATCTCCTCTGAACTTTTTGTCAAGGAGAAGAAACCTTTTTTTTTCTTTTTTTTTTTTTTTATTTTATCTGAATAACAGAGTTTCAAAACCATAAAGCTAAGGTGGTCATGGAGTCCTTAAAGTGAGAGTATGATTTGACATAAAAGTAGTTCTGATGCTGAGGAAAAATTAATTTCCCTGAGGCTGAATCTTGGGTTTAGAAGCATTTTATTTTCTTGGAAAAAAAACAGTTAAGTATTCCCTGATAAAATCAGATATATTGATGCTTGTACATTTTGACGTACTCTTTCTACCACAAAATGCAATTTATTTGTTGAGCCTCTTTGAGATATGATGTAAATCATGTTGAAATTAAATTTTGGATGGATGACTTTATATTGCTTCCTTCAGTAGCAAACAATTCTAGTCATCTATTTACAAAGTACAATGGAGTATGCTCAAATACAGAAATCAGGGTGCTGTTATTTCTTCCATTAGGTCAAGGGTGGAAATTTTGAGACTGTACTGCTATGCAGGCATAACTGGGAAAAAAAAATTCAAACAATGTATGCATCATATTCTATTATCCAGTTCAATTGTTATGAGTAAGTGTAAAAGAAAAATAAGATTATTTATTCACCTAAAGAACTAACAAATTCCACAGACTTTTTAATCAATATTTACACTTTATCCATTTCTTGAGGAACACCAAAAAGGGATTACTATTGTATTCAACAGTCCTCTGTAACAGTTCTCATTTTCTCATGTGTAATCCTGACATTTTGTGTTTCTGCTTCTGTGGGATCTTCCATTAGTTCTCTCACATCTCATTCATTTCATTCATTTAAAATCTATTATCTCTCTCACCTTTCTTTCCACTAGAAGACCCTGTGTCTAGTAGTTCAGGTACAAAATTACAACATCATTAAAAGCCCCTTAATTTATACATACATAGAAACATGTGTATGCTCATAAACATAGGTTTATTTTAGGAATAATTTCTGAATTCTACTTTGATGACAATTTCTTCTTATTATTTTATTTCCTAATGCCTCCTTAAAAATTGATTTCTTACACCAGGAATGAGAGGAACAAAGGGTTAGATTAGAGGAGAGAATAATTTGACAACTGAACAATTTGACATAATGTTGGTTCATGACTAACAAGACTCCTGGCCTGCAAGAGAGGAAGAAAATTTGCATGAGTTGGTTTCAATTTATATCCATATAAAAGAAATATGAGATTCATCTTCCAAGGAGTGTCTGAGGATGCTCCTGCAGTCATAAATAGTTTTATACAGAATTGGGTAGTTACAGATGGAAATTCAATCCCTCAGAAAGAAAAGATTCATTAGTTTCAGAAGTCTTAAAATTGCTTGTTTCAACACTTGGTAAGCAGAATTCTGTTTAAAGCAAATATATGTCTTTCCAAATACCAATAAAATTTGCCATTTCTTGAAATATTTTAATGGAAACAGAGACAAAAATGCTGTAACTTAAGCTTAAGCAAGATTCTATTATATGATTGAATTCTGAACATTCATTTTGTTTTCTGAGACCTAACAACTAGCTTAAATGTGAAGTAAATTATGTTCTAAGTACACAGTAGAGACAATATAGATAAAACTATATCAGACTGTTGCCAGTCAAATGTCTATTTAAATAGTTAAACAAAACCTTTCTTATCAATATACAAGAAAAAGAAATTGTGTTTGGGTTTGATGTATGTAAAATAATATACATTAACAGCATCCAACAAAACAGAGGTGTTGTGGGGATTAAATGTTTAGTAACTCTAAAGCGTAAGGATATTAATTTTAAAACTTCTTGAAATTTTCATAGAACAGGTAATTTCCCTTCTGGAAATTCCTTGCTTTTATTAGGCCAACATATCCTTGTTATTATTGCTATTAGTGTTTGCTGAAGCATGTTAGATTGAAGAAAGCCATGACTGTACTTTATTTAAGAGTAGATGCAAATTATCAGAAGATTGGTTATATTGATTTAAAAATATCTGTTTAAATATAAAGATATGTATTTAGAAAGGTCCATTATTATAAAAGTTTTACTTGCAATAGGCTTTGCTAAACTGTCAATGTGTTTGACTTGTTAGCACACACATTAAAATGATCGGAGGTGGATCCTAGAGTGTGGAAGAAGAAAATTTTGGAATCAGGTAGTACTCCCAGCAAAGGACTTTTGCTGTTGTGACTTCCCATACAGACCCTTGTCAGAAAGAAATATCAACTGTAAGACCCACCACAAGGAAGGTAGAAGAGTGGGGATGAAAACAAAGGAAGACACTGATAATAGGAATTATATTATCTACATATATTTATGTATATACATGTGTTTATGAATTAGATATAAAACTCATGCACATTTAAAACACACATATCTATTTTAGTACATATATTTTCAACTGTGTTAGTGGCATTTTGACTGTAATAGTAACTGGTTAGATTAGTGAAGATTTTGATAAGACTAAAAATAGACAGTTAGGACTTCAAGCAACCTGTTCTGTAACTTCAGAGAAATAAATTGGTTATATTATCCCCTGAACAAAACCCCTTTCTATCATTACTAGGGTGAAAAAATAAATCATCCAGATATTGGATATATGCCTAATGGATGAGAGGAGTATTAAACCCTTGGTATTTTGATGTGAAACTGTCTGAAACAAGAAACAGGGGGAAAAAAGACTTTGAATATATATTAAGAATTTTTAGAGCAAAGAGAAGTCGAAGGTAACTATCTTTCATTGCATTCAGGACTAAGCTGACTAATGTTTTGAATGATTCCTTTGTAAGAAATCTCTAAATATTGCAGTCATGACAAGTCTGTACTCCTTATGTATTATAAGTATTAGAAATGCAAAAATTCCATTTGTTTTTCATAGCCTAACTAGATGGGATGTTGTGAGGATTTGTTTGGGTTTGTTTTGTTTTTTTTTTTCTTTTTGTCTTATATAGTTAAGAGACATAGCAGGTAAAGCAACTGTTAAATTACAATTGTTTTGTCATTTATGAATAGCAGAAAGACTAATTGCATGAATAGCGTGACATTGAAATGATTGTATGAAATACAAGTATTAATTTTGTCATGGTAACTAGAACACTACGGTTGCCAAATGTGTCTTGCCATCAAGGGTTAGATTCATGAGGGTGGGACTAGTCTGGTATGGAGATGATAGATGATTTAAAAAAATTCTGGTCTTGACAGTTATAAAAGGAAGAAAATAATATTCGCTATATGCATTCTAATGTTTTATTTCTGCATTACAGAATTTTAATGAATGCTGCATTGTGACATATTTATTTTACCCAAGAAGAAGATAATGGTGGGTAGCACAGAATATGGAGCTGTAAGGAAGCGTTAAAAATACAAAGAATAGCAGGGGTATGAAGACGTACAACTGAGGAAATTTATGAAAACGAAAGAAAATCAGAGGGCAGTATCCAGTTTAAACATAGAGAAAAGTGAGGTTCAAGTCTTAAAATATTTTCATTCAAACACATAATAACAGCCCTGAATGCAATAAATTGACTTTAGAGGAAGTAGGACCAGAATTGTTGATGAAATCCACACCAAATAATTATGTGAGTTTTGACAATTTCTATGGTATCAGGCTTCAGTGCTGTATGCATGCTGCTTCATTTTAATTAGGGATGTCAGGAAGGAATAAAATACTCCCTGTACCACACCAATATTTCTGGGGCTTGACAGAAAAGGAAAATTGACTGTGGTGGGCTGGCATTGGCTGGCTGCCAGACACCCACACATCTGCTGTCCCACTCCCCCTCCTTAGCAAAACAGGAGAAAAAGAGAGCCTGCTGCAGTAAGGGCTCATCATGGACTGCAACTTCCTCCAGGGCATGTCCAACTGCTCCGTGACAGTCATCCACGGGCTGCAGGAAAATCTCTCCAGCACCTGGACCACCTTCTTCCACTCCTCTTCCCTGACCCTTGTGCTCACAAGGCTGCATCTCTGTTGCTCTTCACTGACTGTACATAATTTTACCCTTTGTTAAGCCTGATTTTCCTTAAATCACACAGACATGGCTGAGGGGCTCAGTCACACCCCGTGGCAGGTCCAATTAAGCTGGTTGGAATTGGCTGTGTCCAGACTGGGACAGGGCCTGGCAGCTCCTCACAGAGGCCTTGCTGTCATCATTGTCAACGCCTGGGCACCTGCCCCCAGTTGAAGCAGGATGCTCTGTCTGGAGCGGGGATCATACAGCTTGACAAATCCCCTTTTTGCAAAGCTATCAGTGGTGAATGGAAAAGGGAGTGTCACGTTGCTTTTGCTGTTGAATTGTGCTGGCAGGAGCCTTACTCATCAATCCCAAACTTAAAGACCCTGAGGAAGAGCAGTGTCTCCTCATAGAAACTGGCATCAGTGAAGATGTGGCAGACCTGATAAAATACCTGATAAAGGAACCAATGAGTAATTGTACTGATAACTGATCTAAAGATGCTTAGCTGACACATGACTGACAGTAAATCACTTTATTCTTTATACTATAAAAGCTCAGTCCCACATTTTAATGATAGGTTTTCCTAACATACGCTTTCTTGGGGTGTGAGTATGATGGTATGGGTGAGTAACATAAATGCCTATATAATTGTGGGGGTTTGTTAGCAGTGATATAATTGCTTCAGTATTACTTTAAAATAGTGCACTATAGTTAGAGCTATCTGTACAGTGCAATAAATAGTTCTGATTAAGATATTTTAGTCTAATCATGATCAAAATCAATTTAAATAAATAATTTATTTACATAAGTATGTTTGTTTTGCCATTTTCAATCCTGAAAGACAAACTTGTATAAATATTTAATTACACCTATGTAATCCTTTAGTCATAAGCCATTGACTAAGTCTGGGCCTAAGACTGGATCCAGGCGCACCCAAACTCCTCTCTGAGAAGATTGGCAGGAAGCCAGGAAATCCTTTCTGTGCCTTGTGATTCAAGGTAAGGACTTCACTAATGAACACTGTGCTAAACTCCTATTCTGCCTGTGATACCAATACATTGACACAAGGTACTGAGATTAATTTTGCTTGCTGACTGTTCTTCATGAATCACACATGATATTTTTTTAATTGCATGTAACAACAACAAAGAATTACATCAAAACCTGATAGTCCCATTTTAAGTCCTTCATTCATTTGATCATAATTTGATATTAGTCTTTGTCTCATTGGCTCTGAAATAGACAGACTCTGAGGAGACAAATGTGAAGAATAAGATACCACTCTACTTCTAGTCTGAAACAGAAATGAAGCATAGCATAATGTATTATTTCAGCCTCGGGGTATTTCTTGTGTGTGATGACTTCTTTTATTTACAGTAATTTCACTTTAAGGGCTAAGAAATCAGGGCATAAAAATCAAGTAATACTCAAAGCACTGTTTGTATCAACATCCATAAAATTATATTCCTACATAATAAGCGACAGTGATGAAGTAAATATCAATCCTTAATACACTTGAATGAATCCACCTGATATAAAAGGTTAGGCAGAAGTGATGTAACTCTAAGAACAAATCCTAATATAAATTGTGTCTGTTGATTTTTGTTATGGTTTGGGGGTTTGGGGTTTTTTTTGCTGATTATAACATAATAATAATAAAATTACTATTCTTCAGTCTCACTTTTCTATTCCAGTGTTGGATGGTATTCTTGTGACCAATATCAAACGTAGCAGTGCTTCATTTGAAATGAAAATATTAAGTGAAGCAAAAGAACCTTATGCCACACAGTCTGTTTTGTTTCACAAGTCAAATATTGTTTAGTTTAATTTTCCCTTTGGGACTTCATTTTAAGAAAAGGGAATATTTACCTTAATCCTGAAGGCTAAATATCCATATGGTTCAAAATAGTATTTCAACATTATGACTTCTCAGTGTTAAGGAAACATAAAAGAAATCAGCATTTCAAAAAGAATCAGCTAAGAATTTCCCCTGGAAATTTCCCTAGAGAACCTGCAGAATCATGATGAAATCCATATGAAAGAATAGAGGCAAAATTTACTTTCCAAACCCTAATGCCAACATGGAAAACTATAGAGACTAAGTTGTTTGTCAAATAATGAAGAGAAAAAACTCAAATATCATGAAAGTAAGACAGATTTTAATATAATTCAAAAATTAAGTTGCCTCACCAAGGTCAAAGGGGTCCTTTTTCAAATCTTATAAAAGGATGTGATGGCTATAATAAGCATACCTTCTGAATGTTCTCTCACATGCAAATGATAGTCAAAAAACTAGTGAAAAAAATACACTGGAGTACTGACAATAAAAAACATTACATATAAAACCCATGGACAGGAAAAATCACGATATAGAATAGTGTAACACTACTCAGGAGTTAAATAAAAAAGTACCATTTCTACTTTCCTCTGCAACATGTTGAGAGTAACAAAAAAAATATTCATCTTTCCTAAAAAATAAGGAAAATCCTACCATAGGAGCTACTCCTAATCCTAGGAGCAATATAGTAGTACTTAAAATTTGGATATATTTAAGCCCTGGGTTTAAGTACACCTCTGACAAAACATGCCAATCCATTCATAACTGATGTTAAAATGTTTCTTTACCAGGTCTGATTCTCAGGTAGTCCATCTACATTCAAAGCAGAACTATGTACTTGTCAGAATGTATGTGCTTCATCAGTTGGAAATAGAGCCACATAAAACAGCTACAAGAGAGCTATCTAAAAGAAAATAGATCACTAAAAGAAAGAAAAGGGCAAGCAACCAGTCTGATACCATCGTCGTAATGAAAAGCCCCCAAATTTACAACTTCTAAAACCACTTCTGAATGCAAAGGATGGAGATCTACAATTTCTGACAGTCAAAGAACTAGGGTTCATTTATAGACTATTCACTCCGGTTTTTCAATTTACAGTGCTATCTCAGCTCTCCTGTACATAATGACTGTGACTGGGGGGGGAAGCACAAGAGAGAGGGATGTTTTCTGTCTCCAGCAATTAGGGAATCTGAGATGAACAGGTCAATTTTACTGTATTATTTTTTCTATTTCAATATCTACCTAATATAGTGATTCTGCAAGTGGTTGAAAAATAAGCCAAAGATGGATTTTCATCTGTCAGTGACTCTATAAACTGGGTACAGCTTGGGTCATTTGTAGCTGCTGTAGTCTCATACTGAAAATGTCATCAGACATGTGGTTCACCTTCTCTGTACCCTTTCCTTTGCCTCTTCTGCTCCCCAAAAATTTTCAATTAATTCCCAATAATATGTATTTAATTTATTCTACTTTCAATAGCTGATATTTATTCTTTCTTTAAGTATTTTGTAAAAAAAATCAATTTCATATTTAAAATTAAAAAATGTTGCAAAATGTAGAATTTTGCCTTTCACTAATCTTTCATTTATGAGATAAAAAACTTTTAGGTTAAAGGAAAACACATGTAGCATATTTAAAAGCTATTTACAATTTTGGTTAATATATTTATGAAAATACTTCCATTTAAAAAACAATGAAACGAACACCTCATTTCAATTTTAGCTTATCATCATCAGAGGAGAGAAGGATTAACACAAAAGTAAAGAAAAATGAGCTCTCTCTTTTTCTATGTCATGCTTTATAGTACTGTGGGGTTTATTTATGAATTTTTACTTCACTAAGAAGCAAACTACTTGCATGTATCTCTGCTTTAGAATGATAAAGAATTTATGTAGAGTGCAAAAATTTTGAAGTCAGGAACGTATGGGACTGCAAGACAGTGGACTTTTTGTTTGCAATATTTCTAGC